>CM076583.1:586818329-587297755 GCA_034641835.2 Pinus albicaulis | reverse complement strand
GGCACATTTATGTGCTGCTGGCAAGGCACATTTTATTGAGGTCTTCTCCGAGAGTAGTGGGGAAGAGGATGAGGACGATGACGTGGAGGCAGGAGGCAAGTCATGCAGCGCAAGATCCTTTGCCACCTCCACCCCCAGAAGCAGGAGATGCGACCTTTGCACCTACCAGAGGGACCCTTGCAGCATTGCGAGGAGTTCCCAAGTACCTGACTCTGCGCGTACGTGGGACAGTGCGTGGGCAGCGAGTGTCAGTACTGGTGGACAATGGGGCAACCCACAACTTCATCGATGCACAGATGGTAGAGCGGAGAGGCATATAGACAGAGAGCTTCGATGGGTTTTCAGTCTTGGTCCCAGGAGATCAGGCTATGCAGTGTGCCCGATATGTTCCAGAGTTGCCAGTGACGATGGTCACCTACACATTGACTGACCACTTTTTCGTGGTCAACATACCAGATACCAATGTGGTATTGGGTGTACAGTGGCTGATTACTCTAGGGAAGGTCACCATAGATTGGGAGGCTTTGGAGATGGAGTGGGATGATAAGAAGACCGGGAAGCATGAGAAGATAAGTGGGATGCACACTTACCCACCCCAGACTGTTTCAGCTCACCGATGGAGGCAGACTTCCAGAAGGGAGACATAGAGTGGGCAGTAGAGTTGCGGGCATCAAAGGCAGGGACTACCGGGCAGACAGTTCATCCTGATATACAGGCCATCCTTGACAGGTATGACACGGTGTTTGTGGAGATACCACCAGGACAACCACCTGATCGAGGGTTTGAGCACACTATTGAGCTAGAGAAGGGCATCCAGGCCGTTATTACCACACCCTATAGGCACCCCAAGGCCTATCGGGATGAGATTGAGCGTGCCATCCAGGAGTTGCTGGCTCTTGGACATATTCGGCCTAGCACCCGTCCTTTTGCTTCTTCGGTGGTGTTGGTGAAGAAGAAGGACGACACATTGAGAATGTGCATTGATTACAGGGCCCTGAATAAAAATACCATGAAGAACAGGTACCCTATACCGCGGATTGATGAGTTGATGGATGAGTTGAGAGGAGCACAGTTCTTCTCAAAGATTGATTTGAGATCCGGGTACCACCAGATTCGTGTGAGGGAACAAGACATTCCCAAGACTGCTTTCAGGTGCCATTACGGCCACTTTGAGTTCTTGGTTATGCCTTTCGGGCTAACCAATGCACCAGCCACTTTCCAGTCATGCATGGACCATATCTTCCGCAGTCATCTGAGGAAGTTTGTGTTGGTCTTTTTCGATGATATATTGATATATAGCAGGACTTGGGAGGAGCATCTCCAGCACATAAAGGCAATACTGCATAACTTGGAGGAGCAACAGTTTTATGCTAAGCTCTCCAAGTGTGAGTTTGGGTTGATGGAGATGTTGTATTTGGGACACATCATAGGAGTGGACGGAGTGAGGGTCCACGAGGAGAAGATTAGGGCCATCAGGGATTGGCCAGAGCCGAGAAACGTGACGGAACTTCGAGGATTTGTTGGTATCTGCACATATTGCAAGAAGTTCGTCAAGAGTTTCTCTCAGCTTGCTGCACCCCTTACAGATTTGACGAAGAAGGGGGCATTCAGTTGGTCGGATACAGCACAACGAGCCTTTGACAGGCTCAAGGAGGTTATGAGCAGCTGCCTAGTGCTTGCGTTGCCAGATTTTACGTAGCCTTTTGTTTTGGAGTGTGATGCGTCGGGAGAGGGGATCGACGCAGTGTTGATGCAAGGAGGCCACCCTATAGCCTATGAGAGCTGGAAGCTCCTTCCTCATGAGCAGTTGTATGCTATATACGACAAGGAGATGCTGGCCATTATGCATGCATTGGCCAAATTCCGGCAGTACTTGGTGGGTAACAGTTTCAGGGTGAGGACTGATCACAACAGCCTCTGGTTCTTTTTGGAGCAGAAACAACTATAGGAGAGGCAACAGAAGTGGATCAGCAAGATCCAGGCTTATGACTTTGACATTGAGTATGTCAAGGGGAAGAACAACGTGGTAGCCGATGCACTTTCACGTAGACCAGCCACGTTGTCTCTGATGAGTTTGGATACAGATTGGAGGGCTCGACTTTTGGTAGAGTACTCCAAAGACATGTTTGCTTGTGAGGTTTTGGATGGTCAGGTGATAGATGATAGATACAGGGTGATAGATGAGATCATCTATTACAGAGATAGGATCTTCTTGACTGAGGGCTCCTAGCGCAAGAAGAAGATACTTCAGGCATCACATGATTCACCATTGTCCGGCCATCAGGGGTTTACCAAAACCTACATGGCCATCAGAGAGAGGTTCTCATGGAAGGGCCTCAAGGAGGACGTGCTCCAGCACATTAGGGAGTGCGAGGTTTGCCAGCGAAACAAGGGAGAGATGAGCCATCCAGCAGGTTTGTTGCAGCCTCTTTCCATTTCGGAGGGGAAATGAGAGAGCATTTCGATGGACTTCATCACAGGGTTGCCCATGGTGTAGGGCAAGGACTGTATATTCGTCGTCGTTGATCGGTTGATGAAGTATGCACACTTTTTTGCCATATCCGCACACTATACAGTAGCACAGGTGGCAGAGCTGTTCTTTAGAGAGATCTTCAGGTTACATGGTCTTCCCAAGACCATTATCAGTGACAGGGACAGCCGCTTCATGGGCGGATTTTGGTAGGAGCTTTTCCGACTGGTGGGGACAGAGTTGACATCGAGTACCAGCTACCACCCACAGACAGACAGACAGACAGAGATAGTTAACAAGTGGCTGGAGGGCTACTTGCGTAACTATGTCAGTGGGCAATAGAGAGCATGGCTAAAGTGGCTGCATCTAGGGGAGTACTGCTACAACAACACACATCACATGTCCATCGGTATGTCTTTGCTCTATGCTTTGTATGGATATCATTCTTTATCTTTTGCTGATGTGATGTTTGGTGCTAGCAAGGCTCCGAGAGCCAAAGATTGGATCCAAGAGAGTCAGGATATTCTTCGAGCTCTCAAGGATAACATGGCTATAGCGCAGAACCAGCAGAAGCTGTATGCCGACAGGGGTCGGGTGGAGAGACAGTTTGAGGTAGGGGACTTGGTCTACCTACATTTGCAGTCATACCGACAGTCGTCACTGAAGCAGAAGGGAGTTGAGAGGCTCAAGCCTCGTTTTTATGGGCCATACAGGGTGATACGCAGGGTTGGATAGGTTGCTTATGAGTTGGAGCTGCCCCAAGGCAGCAAGATTCATAACATTTTCCATGTATCATGTCTGAAGAAGGCATTGGGGCAGCAGGTGACAGTGACAGAGGAGCTACCGCCTACAGATGATGAAGGGCATTTGGTGTTACAACCCGAGGTCATTATTGATACCAGAGAGAGGCAGTTGCGGAACAGGACAATCCGGGAGTTCTTGGTGAGGTGGAAGAGTTTGCCGGGTGAGGATGCCACTTGGGAGAGTGAGAAGATCTTGCAGCATTCATCACTATAGTTGCTTGGGGTCAAGCAACATTTTGCCGGGGGAGACTATAATATTCCCAATTAGCAATGGCTAATTGGAAATATCGATTTTGGTCAATTTTGCCTTATGTAGCCAAATTATAAATAAAAGTGAGTAGAGGGGGACATAACTCACTCTAAAAATAAAGTGCACTCCCTAGTAGATACAACGTTGTAACTTAAATGAGCGAAGGGGGCCAAGAGACCACGTAGAGAGGGGACCCACGTAGACCACATGGAGGGACTGCGCAGGTTGAGTTGAGCACGTGGCAAAGGGAGGCTACGTTGGAGGAGGTGGGCCTTAGGGTTTGAGAGAGGCCAACACTATAAAGAGAGGAGAGCCTCCTCATTTTGGTCATTCGATGTTTATGATATTGAGCTGGTCATTTCGACTTCTTGAGCACGTTGGTTGTTTAGCTAGTCTGCAGCACTGTTTAGTGCACCAAGTGTCTCCGTTCAGAGATCTCACTCTTAGCCCCGGGGGACTTCGAGTGCCTGCTCGGGTGAGGTTGTCCCATCAGTATTTTGCAGGAGGATTGGTGTTTGGCTTTTGTGGAGGAGCAGTGCATTCATAGACTGCGCAGTCTTGAGAGGGAGGACGCAGTCCATTTCTTGGGAGCTCCGGATTGGGTTCTTTTGGAGGTTTCGAGCTTCGAGATCGAGCAAGGGGCCAGCCCTTGCTTATTGGAAGATTTTGGCAGAGTTTGAGGCAATATTTTGGTGGATTCCCTTCAGTGTCAGCGCAGAGCCTTGGAGGATAAGCGTAGATCCTCAAGGGGGTGATTTTCGGAGGTTGTCCATTCCACAAACGCTCTCTGGGCTTTTCTGGGTTTGGTGAGTAGAGGCTGATTCCAGAGTCTCAGCTTATTCCAAGTAGGGGAGCAGCCCCAAATACTCATCTTGTTCCAGCAGTAGCAACTACACTGCAGTTTTCCAACAGCTTGGACACAGATCAGAGAGCAGCCATTCTATCAGCATTTTGAGAGTATTTCTTCACTTGCCTTGTGCAAGTCTAGGTGCCATCACTCTGATCACCTGTTGTACTCACTTATATTTGTCAGCATAATAAAATGGCTTAGCATTCTCTCTGCATTTCTTGAGTATTTGTTACATGTTCTATATATATGCTATTGTATGCTTGCCCTACTGTTATTTTTCTCCTCGAGCATTCTAGTTACTATACCACTTGGTGTGTTTTCCCCATACTCTTAGATAGAGTCTGGAAAGGGCCAGATAGCCCCCAGATCTCACCCTCTTTTCAGAGGTGAAATATTTGGTAAATGCCCTCCCAGTCCATCTTTGGTTGGAGTTTTCTTGTGTTTTGGAGATACCCCTGAAAGGGGATATTACAGTCGAAGGCCCAACCACTACACCAAAAGCCAGAACTATTAGTGAGGGCAGCATCCCAGTGTGTTAAGGGTGGGGTCTTAAGGCCCACCGGAGCATCTCAGGGCGGCGGCTAAACAACCCCTCATTACGCAGACCCCGGACACGTGGCAGGGCCCACCCTAAACAGGGCTGCCCTAAATAGGGATATTACAGCCCACCATGCTCCGCGAGTCTCGACCTTGAGACCTCTGCTTTGATACCACGAAGGCCCAACCACTACACCAAAGCCCGAATTGTTAGTGAGGGCGACATCCCAGGGTGTTAAGGGTGGGGTCTTAAGGCCCACCGGAGCATCTAAGGGCGGCGGCTAAACAACCCCTCATTACGCAGACCTCGACATGTGGCAGGGTCCACCCTAAACAGGGCTGCCCTAAACAGGGATATTACATTGCTTTCCCGTACTCTGATTTTGTTGAGAGATAGTTTGGATTGTCTCATTTTCTCTTATGAAATGAATACGTTGGGATATCGGTTTTATGATATCCCTCTTGAGACGTTGTTCGTATCAGTATTTAACAATTTGAGTTTGATGCCGCCGACCAATATTTCTGCGCTGATTAGAAGAGGTCAGATACCCACGTTGAGACGAGAGTGTTCAGTAGTTTGTTGTTTATAATAAATTTCATCAGGCCGCTTCACAACACTTTCACTGTCACTTAATTGATTCTGATAAGAAATATCTAGAAGGGAAATCAGGATGCATTTGGTATTGCACAGACAACAACATAGTTGGAAACCTTGCTTGCTGGAATCGTTCAAAAAGGCTTCGACAATATTGCAAGGTTCCAGCGGCCTGGCTAATTACCATTGCAGGTAGTTGTTGTGGATCCCCAACCAGAACACACCATGTAGCACCCAAGGAAAGGGTAGGTAACATAGCTACTTCACTAGCCTATGCAGCCCCATCTATGACAACCATGTCCAAACCATGAGCTAGGCGCTGAAATAACTTACGACCAGTACTTGAAACGGTAGTGAATACAATCTCAGCCTCATTAGCAAAACTTGCCTCGAGATTTGCTCGATCTTCTTCTATAACAAATTTACCACCTGGACGGAAGCGACTTTCCAAAATAAAAAGACGAGATAACTCAACTAATACTTTATCTTGTTCTTCTACTACTGCTGCAAGATTTTGCAACATTGCATCTCGACTCTGATCACATGCAACCAGAACTTCAGGATCAACCCCAACTGTTCCTTGGGCACGACCTGCAGCAGCTGTTGCACTCAAGTCCCTTCGAAGAGCAAGGATTTGCTGAACTAGGTATCCCTCTTTAGCACAGAGTTGTTGCATATGCCCTTTACTTCCCTGTGTCCCTTGACTAAGAGGTGATCAACCCTCCGCTCCACAGATACCACCTGTGCAGCACGATTTTGTGAGTCCACACCGACCCTAGCCACATCAGGATGGTAAATCTTCGGACTTTTTTCCTTGTTCTACCTGGACGAACCAGTTTCTACAACTTGCAAAGATGACAGTGGGTTCTCACCGTTCTTTGCAAGCTACCGATCCAAAGCACCGCTCTTGATCTCTTTGGTTGCAGCCGCTTACGGTTAATCGAACCCATGACCTCTTACGTGGCGTTTATATAACCTACCACTCAGATCAGAGAATGAAAATCTCCTAGCTTTTCGTCATCATGCCCAAAAAATTTAATGCCCATTTTCAAAATGGCACATATCTAACACAAAGACGAACATCTCTGAGCTTTTCGTCGTCATGTCCAGGAACTTTAATGTCCATTTTCAAGTTCTGGTATATTGGTCTGAAGATATATTGCTTTTCACTAATAAAATAATTCTCCTCCGATCCCGAATACGTCGGGACTCTTCTAGAGTTTTTTGATGCTTCAAATTATTAAATCACTTGCTTTTCTTTCTGTCGAGGAAGAGAAGGAAGACAAGCTTGGGATTACCGTCTGCGAGGCATGGCGTATATCGAGAATGGGACGGTGAAATCAAAGCATTCTCCAAAAGATAAAATACAAAAGGGTGTTAAATTATAATCATAGGTATTTAAGACTAGTTAGAAGGAAAATATTTTATTAAAATTGGGATAAGGTTGTTTTAATTAAAATAAGTTTATAAGTAATGGGGATTAGTTAGAAGGAACCTATAGGAAAGAGAGTTGAGGGTTATTATTAAGCCAAAAAATAAAAAAAAATATATATATATACAAAAGATGAGTAGAATAAGTAGAGAAAGAGATAATAAAGGGCAAAAGAAAGGAGAAAGGTAAGAGTGTAAATACGAATCGGAAATAAAGGAATAAAAGATGAGGGAATGCAGATGAAAAAAAAATGGATTAAGGAAGGGCAATAAAGTAAGGAAGTAAAGTAAAGCAAACTAAAGGAGGGTAAAATAATATACAAAGTTGAGAATAAATCGTTGATATAAGGACTTCATGACTTAAAAATAATAATAAATTATATTTAAATATGGTAAGATTCAAACTATTTACGTAGAATTTACGTAGATAGGATGGTATTGGGCTTAAGGAATTTTGTTATTATTAAATAGAGAGAGATTTATTCTTCCTCTAAAGGGATAGTGTAACAAGCCGACATGTGTAAATTGTAAAAAAAAAAATTAAAAAAAAAAAAATGAGGCTAAACAAATAAAACCCCTATAAACTATTAAGACCGGCGATAACTAGTCCAAGGAAGAGCGATCTCACCTTGAGGGAGGAAAGCCAAGGGGGTCCAAAGATTTAGATTATAGACAAACACATGAGGATATTTCTAGGGAGCTACAAAAGATTAAACTCTAGAATTTCTACGAAAATGAGTCGGAAAACGTACTGAAGCATGGTTGGAAGGAATGACAAGGTGTTTCACGTTGAGAGAATATTTTTCCACCTTTAATACAAAGATTGCTATATTTAGCTAAAGGAAAGTGCTGTGATTTGGCGGGGAAATTTAGAAAAGCAATTGCATCTCACATCGGAAAATGTTCCCTGGGAGTTGTTCGAGGAAAGTAAAGAACATCAATCCATTGTAGTGAAGTCCTCATGTACTATTAAAGACATAAAAATCAAAATATTATTTGACACTGGTGCTATTGATAGTTTCATTTCGTCATATGCATTAAATAAATATGGGTTGGAAACCGCATGCAAAACGATTTCATATAGGTAGAAATGGCTTCAGGAGAACTTCAATTTATAGGTTTAAGTATCGAGGAATACAACGTTAATCTAGGGGTCAGTTAGACTAGGTTTAAAGTACTAGGATGAATGATCATAATGAGAAATAACTTAGTTTTTAACTATTTCCCAAGATCTTGTGTTGATTCTTGGATATCACCGCCTTATTTTCATAATTATAGCAGCAATCCTAATATACCCCAAGGTGTATCACTCCGAGTTATCCTTTATAATTTACCAAAGTATTCAGTGTTATGTAATATTCAATGACAAGAAAAGTGGTTTTCAACTTTTGGAAGAAATTGAAGCTTTTAACAATTATAAAATTAAATTTTATATAATTCGATGTTCGAAAGCTATGAACCCTAGGATGATACATTTTATTAGAAGAGATGGGATATTTAATGCTAATCTATGTATCGAAGTCATATATCAAGTTCAATCCCACTTGATTCATAATCCATTACTTTTACTTTACATTCCATCCCACAAAGGAGTTGAGATAACTCATGGATATCAGTTGCAAATTCTCCACAATGAAGTTTAAGATTTTTCATATCGTGCAAATAAAGTTTGAAGTACATTCAAATTATTATATTAAAATGAGCACATTAACATCACTTTAGACATTAAACTTTTTTCTGTAACTTTTGAACATTAGAATGGAAACTATCCTAATTGTTTTTATGCAATTGAAACATTCCATTCTTCAAGTGACATTGAGCTTTCCATATATATATCTTACTAGCTGATAACTATAACCATTGATGATATGAATTTATGGAAATATATTTTATACCGCTTTCCTATGTTAATATTTTAATTACTATCCAAGTATATGTGTAAGTGGTTTAAGGAGTAGAGTGAAGGTTTAAATTTTTATAGCTGAATATTTACTAAATTGGACATTTTGAGATTCAACCACTATGTCATTGTTAAAATAGATAATTATCCATTTACAACCGTAAGGATATATCAATGTCCAAAACAAAATAATATGGCAACACAACATTTTCATGGAAAGGAAAACAATGTGGTTTAGGAAAAAGAAATTAGGGACATTATGACACTATATAAGATGATTCATGGTAATTATTTAGGCATATATAAAGATTAGTTGGCGGAGTTGTTCCAAAGAAGTTAAGTCTTGAAGAAAGGAAGAATGGTAATGAAAGCATGACTATGGACATTATGGCAAGACCATTAGATGTGGAGCTACAACCACATAAAAGGGTAAGTTAGTTTGAGGTAAATCAATGGATGAAAGAAGACACTAGCTATTCAAGAAATGTTGGGAGAAATCATGAGTAATCGACTTGAGAGTACAAGTATAGTTCACTAAAGGTACACATCAATCGAAGACAAAATGGATGAAACATATGTTAATATGATAAGAAACCACTCTGTAAGGTAGTAAACACGCTATTAGAACAAGATGATATAGTTACCAAAAGAGTGCAGCGGAAAATTTCAAAGTTTGATCACCATTGTTACCATAATATAATCAATATAGTACCTAGGGAGGACGGGAAAAGAACGAAATGGCAAACTTCTGATGATGATAATAAATGTTAGTTATCATAATCAACTTAGAATATTGAGATCGACAAAATAGCACCAAAGGTGAGTGAGTGGAAGTTTCAAAAAGAAATATAAGAAGTCAATGATGTTAGATTAAAGAGTGAATCTACAATAACATTGATCAATTATAGGATAATTTATGTGCATGGCAACATCTATAATAGTTTCTCCCTCTAATGGGAGAGTCACATTATAAAATTTTCCTTAAGTGACCAACTATATCCATGGATTATGGACATCATGGAGTATGATTAGGAAATTCTATCCCATGATGCCATAAAACCCAAAATGATAAGTAGATTACATTCGATATCCACGTTATTGAACTTATTTATAGGGTCTTACCAAAGTTGTGGAATAATAACGACATTTCCAAGTGTAATAATTTTATGCATTAAGAGAGAAGGAAAGAAAAACATGATGACTAGAGGTGAGAAAACAAAGTCAATTTGATAATATGTTCTTTTTCAAATTGAAATAGACATGGAATGTTAAGAATATCTGGTATAAGGAAGTGAAAGGATGTTTTCTATCAAGAAGAATTTTCTTAAGGATATGAGCAACATGATTGGTAAGGGTCAAAGCAATGACCTATAAGGAGTTGTGAACACTCCTAATTTGTTAAGAATAACAAGTGATAAACTGGGAAAATATTTAAAGGTAAATATTAAAGATAATAATTGTACACCATTAGAAAAGAAGATACATTTGGTGGTAAGATGAGGCCCAAGGACTAATGAGAAAACGATTAATGTGAAGAATAAGAAGTTGTTATGCCAATGATGAGTTATGTGTTGAATTAAATGAGTCAATGAAAAGACTATGATCATTACAATATCTGAAAAGGCTATGGTCATATGCTAGTTTGAAACTTAGGTTACTAATTGGTATTGAAACCATGAAATTAACACTTCAAGTGACCAAAACAAATACCTTCATGTATGTAAGTCACACCTTGGATAATATGAAAGGCACCCTCAATTGAGAAACATGCATAAACATTTGTAAAATCCAACGTTGTTTTTTTTAACACCTTGGTCTATTCGGGAAATTTGAAGAGAACCCCTGCGTGAACAAAGTAGACAAAGTATAATGCAAAGTGAATAATGCATTTTCACGTAGTAACAAATTCCTTCAATGAAGATAAACCTCCCACTAAGGGATCTTTAGAGTAGCCAATTAATTCTTCCCCCATCTCCAACATAACCCTAATGATTAGCCCTGCAAAACCCTACTCCATGGCTTCTAGATTTTTAAGCTGAAGATGAGTTGGAATAACATGATAAAGAAGTTAATGTTATTATTATCTCTTTGGATCTAGATTACAGATCAAAGATAATTAGACTCAAAAGAAAAATAAATAACAAGAATTAAAAGATTGGCTGGATCCATACATAGTTTTGTGTTTTAGAGTTCTTAATCAACCTATATCAAGAAATTAGATCATGCTTCAACTAAGCAGTAAGTGTGTGGTGCTCTTGTTTCAATACCTTTCGTTTCTATATATGCAATCATAAAGATTGGAGCATCTCTCCATTTAGATTTAGAGTCTCAAGCTGTGAGTTTTTATAAGGTTAATTGGGTAATGTAGTATAGAAAATAGTAGCTACACCCTTATTTGTATAACCGCGTTCGATTATTCTATGTGACATTTATAATTGTGGGTTATATTTATAAACATTTAGAAGCTATTTGTATAACCTTACCTTATTTTGGATTGATACTTAAGACTGTCATTTGTACTATGACATGTAAGAATACATTATTTGCTTAAACATTGCTGGTACATGGATACCAATATGAAGAAAGTTTTGCTTAAAAATTGTTGGTACAGGGATACTGATATAAATTATGAATTATGTTATGGATATGATATCTATAATTTTACATATCAACATAAATGATGAGATAGAAATAAAAGAGTGATTACACTTGACTATTTAAGGTGAAAATGAATTTACAGACCTATTGGATAAACATAACCAAGTATGTTATACGAACTCAATGATCAATATTGTAGATAGCAACATATTTGGAATGTGTAGATAGCAACAAGTGTTTACATCGCAGATGATATCATTACCAAATCGACCATGTGATGACAAACTCCAAGAACAATTGAGATTCACTAAGGTTCCATGATAGGGTGTTAACCTTGGTTCTACTAGGTGGGGTGGAGGTGTTTCTCACTGTTTATCCTCCAAAACCTGGAGTCATGGGAGGACTGTGTGAGTCACGCTCCCCTAGACGTGTGATGATGACTACCGAATGCCTACTAAGGAATCAGGTCAATATCATTGACGCTGTAACTCTTGAGGTCTATGAATGGTTAGGTCAATATAGCTGACACTATGTCATATTCCTGTAGAGGATAGATATGATGCGAGCGGAAGAGATTAGGAAGTATAGGATGATTTTAGAATAGCTTGGGAACTTTGTTGGGGCAAGACGTGACTACTAAATTTGTAAACCAATAAATGATCAAAACATAAATGTTAAATGTTCTCACACATTAAACGAAAATTCAATTATGGTACACCACCCTTATATATGATTATACTAATCACTTAAGAAAAAAAAAATTAATGATATACGACATAAAACATAACTTCGGGACGAAGTTTTCTGAAGGAGGGGTGTATGTAATGACCCAACTCGAGTTATAGGGAACATAGAAATATTAGCATCCATATGAGACCTACATATGATAACTACATATGCAAGTATCACGTGTACTGCACTAGTATATGCACTAATCAATTATGAAAAGTCTCAGTGTAGGGTAATGTGTGAATTATTGAAGTATTCAGTAAATACCTAACTCGCCAGAAAATAATGAATGTATTGTGAGGTAAAAGTTATACCTACCACTATCATAATATAACTAATATATTGTTCAAAGGAAAGTAAAAGCATTGACTTATGCAATAAAATCCAAGATATTTACTAAATGATGATATTTAATAATAAATCCAAGATATTTTAGGAATCCAAGATATTTATTAAATGATGATATTTAATAAATTCAAGATATTTAGGAATCCAAGATATTTATGAAATAATAATATTTTAATATAAATCTAAGATATTTTTAAAAGAGGTTGTTTTAATAAATATCTTGAAAGGGGATTTGACTAAGATATTTATTAAAAGAGGATATTTTAATAAATATCTTGAAAAGGGATTTGTGTATAAAAGGAGAAGGAGTGGGGGGGGACTTGATGAGCATAGGTTAGTGAGGTGGGAAAATTGACCCGGATGCTGTTAGAGGATTTCTAACTGTGGGAGACCAAAGCAGTGGGTTCTAACAAAGTCATAGTGTGATCTTGATTGTTATTGGAGTTTTGGGCACGGGGGCCAAAAGACTTGTCTTCTGGATCTGGGAACCGGAGAGGTTGACCCCAGATAGGCGGGGAGGAAAATGACGGTTTGGTAACGGGAACGGGAGCCATGGCGGGTCAGGAACATCTTCAAACACGGTTCCAGGTAAGTATTCAATAGTGAATTGATATATTTTTCTTCCGAAAAAAAAAAATTCATGCTGGATTGTGTAGTATCAATTTTGTTAATGATTGTTAAATGTGAAACTTAAGGGTCTTACAATTTGTCAAGGTATTGGTGAAGAAACTCTAAGGCATCCAAGCTTATTTTGGGCCTAGGAATCCCTTGACCAGTTTTGGTGGGATTGCGGAAAATCCTGGTGATTTATGTTATTGTTTTGGGCCTAGTGATCCCTTGATCGGTTTTGGCGGGATTCTGGTAAAGCTTGAGGGTGGAGGTGGTGTAATCTTCGGGAAGCCTGGTTGATTTTGTCTTGAGTCCCATATTCATGCTTGGAATATGGCACGGGGTGATTGGCTGAAAGAAAGATTTGGTTCAACCCAATCTATCGTCGGGTGGTACGTGGAAGTCCATATCTTGGTTGGCTTTTGCATATGTTAATAAGAGCTCTCTTCCTGTTGTATTTCATGAGTTTTTTCACTTGTTATTATGTGGGTTTGATGGATGTTCTACTATGATTATTAATCTGGTTATATGCTGGTTATAAGCATTGTTTCATAACAGGCTATAAGTATGGCTCTTGATGTGTTTGATTTGTTGATGAATAGTTAATGAACGCATGACCTAACAAATGTTATTGCAACTATTATGAGAGGGCAGTAGACCTTCTTGATGATTCTGAGAGAAGTATCAAACCCTATGTTCATATATGCATTCATGACCTGTATATTACACGTTCTCAATGTGTTTGACGAAATGACTGTCATGATTAGGCCTAGTTAGGTCAAGTCTCTGACTCAAGTTTCAATGTTAAACATTGTTGTTATGTCACTTACGCATCTGAGAAGTTACAGGAAGTTCTAGGCAGTGGTCTGGAGGCTGATTTGGAATTTAGGCTAAGAATTTCGGGCTGTTGGCTCCTATCTGGAAAGTTTGGGTTGCAACTGCATGGAGGCAAGCTTGTTCATGCGGTTCGAAGTTCCCAACTGCATGGAGGCAAGCTTGTTCATGCGGTTCGAAGTTCCCAACTGCATGGAGGCCTTGTTGAGGGTGCGGTTGAGGGCCCAGGGTAGAGAAGGAGGGGTCCAACTCAGGGTTTGGCCTCTTGGGATGGTTTCTCAGCCTCTGTGGGTCCTGTAGCACTTGTAGGATGTTGTGGATGGTTAGTAAAGTCTCAGTTTGTCAATTCCACTTCCTTAACTTTGCTTAGTAGGTTGAGTCATGCCATAGTAGCCCTCAACTCATGTTTACCCCAATAGGCTGGTGGGAATGGGTAAATGTGGTTATAGATTGGTATCAGAGCAGGTTTCTGTTCTCCTTCGGTGATATTTGATACCACAGATTGGTACTAGAGCTTGGTTCAATACTTGGACTGAATGGGTAGCATGTGTTTGTCATGCATGCGTGTCAGTTGTATATATGTTTGTTATGCATGTATTAAATCTATTCGGTGTTATAGTTTGTGACATCATGCATGGTAATTGGAATGATGATTGAGATGATGTTGGTATATTGATATGATTATGTATATACATGTATCGTGCTAATCTGGACTGATTTTGCATACGAGATAGCCTCGCCTGAAATTCATTGAGGTATATAGATTATGTTTGTATTTGGTTTATCTGACATGGTATGTTTGCAGGAAGAGGAAGATCAAAGATGTCAAGCAAAATGGCGGATTAGAGTTCACGAGATTCCCCTTACAGATTAGATAAAAAGACAAGAGATGAGTACTCTCCAAACATAGCATATACTTTGAGAAATCTAAAGGCACAAATTAGAAGTTGCAAGGCAGATAATGACAGAATTGTTCAGTCACAGTAAAGACTTGCCATGGCATAGGAGAAACAAACAGAGGTCAATGTAGTTATTCTCAGTGTTCCATGGGGTCGCATCCCCCAAGGTCGGGTGCACGCACCCCTCGCACCCAGGACGAGGAGTCTCTTGGGGTGCGTTTCCCTGTGCACCCTTTTTGGGGAGTCTCAAGGAGATGCAAGGGGGTGCATTTCCCCAGTGTGGGGGACGCGACTCCCCAAAAAGGGTGCTTCTGGGCGTCCCCCTTTTGAAGGGGGACACGTCTCCCCTTAGATTTGTCTAATGACACTTAATGTAAAAAAAATGACTATCATATAGTATAAAGTCAAAAAAAAAAAAAATGGTAAGTTTAAAAAAAAATTATCATCCATTTCATTTCTAGTTCTTCGACCTTCGGCTGACCTTTGCGACTTCGACCTTGACCTTTTTGCGTCCTTGATGTTGATTTTATTTTCAGTGCTCATTATCTATTTTTACTTTTCAGTTGATGACGTCAGACTAATTCTTGACTCTTGACTCTTAACTATTTTTGAGTTTGAAACTTTGAGTTATATAAATTTACTATTTACTATTTAGTGTTCAAAGTTCAAACTTTAGTATCTACTATCTACTTCTAGACTTCTAGTATGTTTTGCTTTCAATTTCGATTCTAGAATGATGAATGATGAAATTAATTTTTAAATCAACGTAAATTGTAGATTGTAGATGTTGATTTTATTTTCAGTGCTCATTATCCATTTTTACTTTTCAGTTGATGACCTCGGACTAATTCTTGACTGTTCACTCTTAACTATTTTTGAGTTTGAAACTTTGAGTTATATAAATTTACTATTTACTATTTAGTGTTCAAAGTTCAAACTTAGTATCTACTATCTACTTCTAGACTTCTAGTATGTTTTGCTTTCAATTTCGATTTTAGAACGATGAAAATAATTTTTAAATCAACATACATTTTAGATTGTAGAATGATGAATGATATGGAATCATGGATCAATGTATTTGAAGCTTTCATTATTGAATTTATTTATTGAATGATCATTGATTATGAATGAATATTAGAATAATGAGTATGTCATATGAATGATGTATGTATCAAAATGAATGATGAGGATGGATCAATGTATGTCATTATTCACAATTATGAATTTAAATTTTATCATGTGTAGATCAAATTTCGATTTTCAATGTATTGGTATTCATATTAGTATATAGTATATACTATATTATTATTAGTCTATTTAATATTTAATATTTATGTTTTCATTATTTAACAATGAATATGAACTTGAATTATATTTATATATATATATAATTTCAGGGTACTCCCACATGTCCCCCATGTGCGTCTCCCCGCACCGGAGTCTTGGCGGAACATTGGTTATTCTTCAAAGTTTGTCAAACTTGCAAAGACATGGACAACCACAGAACAATTATGGACAGGAGGACAAAAGTAATGGGGCATATGGTAGTAAATCTCATGGTGGGCATAGGTCGGACATAGATGACATGGTCAGAGATGGTCGGTACTTGGATACACCTGATAGGAGAAGCAATGGACATGGGTTCTACTTTAGTTTTGGTTCAGACAGGTATCATGGTCATCATTGTTATCATCCTTACAGGTGTTGATTTTTGGGTAGCATCGGATGTGCTCTAGCTCCGAAACTTTGTGGAGGGGCTAGAACACATGAGATCTCTAAGACACATAAATCGTTTGGACAAATTCCACTCGGAGCTTAAGTTATTCAAATAATTAATTATTTTAACGGAGACCCTAAGTCTAACTTAGGGAAATTAAATAATTAAAGTGAATTAATTTATACATGTGGGTGAGAATGTTCTAAGTAAGGAGGATCAAGTCTTTTCTTATCTTAGCCGTCGATTAGAGATTAGATCATGACTGTTGATTCACCAACTGGAAAAGTATTAAAGGAAGGCTTGGGGTCAGTTGGAGAACACACACAGATTGGCAACACTTGAGGTAAGTCGAAATTCTAGGGCATGGTTTGCTAAGAATTTTTGAGTGAGCTTGTAGTGCAATGAGGGGCAGTTCGACAGTGGGATATCTGATCCAAGGCTGAGAATACAATAGCAGAGAGGCATATCAGCACCAGAGAGACAACACAGGCCTAGGAGGGGTGACACAGGCCTAGGAAGGGTGACACAGGCCCAACCAGGCTCACACAGAGCTAGCACAGAGGGGTGACACAGAGGCCTAGAGGGGTGACATAGGCCTAGAGGAGTTGACGCAGAGCCATCAGAGGCAATGCTGGGGTTTCAGTGGGCCAGATCAGACTCGTATTCAGCAGATCCAGAAGGGTGACACAACCACACTGAAGGGTGACACAGTCTCAGCACAGATATTTTTGGGGACTACATAGGCACCTGTGGGGTTCTTCATTCTCATGCCGAATCAACCATAATATCTATCTCTAGAGATAGTGGTGATTTTGTCGGGATTTTCTTTGTTGGATAAACCACTACTGGTACCCTAGTTTGTATTTAGAAATCTGCATAGTAATAAAAACCCTCAAGAGCTGCTGCACCATTTTTCCCGCATTGGGTTTTTCCAGGGACATTTGTCCGAAAAATATTGTGTATCCTTTATCGAATGTACTTGATTTGTATATTTGTGTAGGCAATAATGTATTTACTTCGATGTTTTTCATGTATTATTCAGAAAAATAACTTGTTAAGTTAATAAAACAAGCAAGAGAAGTAAATCAGATTACTGTTGTAGAATTTCTGGTTAGTAAATTCAGAATTTTCACATGGTATCAGAGCTATTGCAGATCAGGGAGAGCTGAAGCCATCAACGAAGAGACAAAGTTTTTTTTGTAGGAAGGCGGTTGTCCTGAGTGACAACGCAGATCTAGGAAGAGGCAACGTAAGCACCAGAGGGACAACACATGCCCAGGAGGGGTGACGCAGAGCCAGTCTAGTTCACGCAGAGCCAGTCTGGCTCACGCAGACCCAGAAGGGTGACGCAGTCTGAGAGGAAGTGACGCAGAGCTAGTCTTCGTCCTTCCAGTTGTCATGGTTGGAAGTGTAGATTGTTCTTCGGAAGTTGCTGGTGGGGCATTGTTTCTATTGGTGCAGAACAGTGTCTAGCAAGGTGTGATAAAGTAAGGGAAAACAGTTCCTTGACAGACTTTCTGACCAAGAAGTCTGAGATTTGATTAGTGGAGTGATTGGAGAGGGCTGATTCAATAATAGTTGGTGGAGGATTTTCGGGAGGGAAATCACTTGTCAGAGGGAGAATATTCTCTAGAGGGTTTCTAATGTCAAGAAACCCAAATCCGAGTCTTTTGGCGAGGGCAGTAGCAAAATAAGGGAGATGAGTATTCGCTTCGACATCTTTTGAGCAGAGATGGCCGAACATGGATTGAGGGATCAAGACAGGTTGAATGGAGCATCCAACTTCGTCGTCTGGAAGGCCAAAATCGTATTAGTTTTTGATGAAAATCGCATCAAAGATCATGCTGAGAAGGTTGTAGCTATTCTTGTTGACGCTGATCCGTTGAAGAAGTATAAGGAAGTGCAAACAAGGGCCAAGCGCTTGATTATGGACAGGGTCAAGGATCATGTGGTCCCACACATTGCTAAAAAGAACACAACAAATGAGATGTGGACAACGTTGAACACATTGTATCAGGGGACTTCTGTCTAGAGGAGAATGCTTCTGGAGAATCAACTTCGGTTATTTCGGATGCATAAGGGAGAGGAAATCGACCCCTTCCTCATTACATTGAAGGCGATTCGTGATCAGTTGGTTGCTATGAGGGCCACTCTTGATGAGGGTCTATTGGTCAGGACTGCCCTTAATGCAGTGTTTGAAGAGTGGGAGACCTTTGTCCAAGGCATTTTGGGCAGGGTGACACTTCCAAATTGGGAAGACATGTGGGAAGCTCTTCGACAAGAAGAGATCAGAAGGATGACCAAGGCGAGCAACAACAACGGAGGAATCAAGATCAAGAAGGTGGAGGAGGAAGATGCGACTCTCACATCTAAGGGACAACAGGGGCAACAATGAAAGAAGAAGAAAGACCTTTCTAAGGTAAGATGCTTCATGTGTGGTGAACTAGGACATTTCGCCACAACTTGTCCTATGAACAAGAAGGGCAAGGAAGATTCTGATTCAAAGGCTGCAACAGCGAAGTGTGATGATGAGAGTGATGACGATTGGGCTATGAGTGCTCATGTGCCTCGAGAAAAGAGGTGGGGCGACATAGATCTGTAGTTCTCTCGAACTGCAGATGTAGGGGTAGGATCCTTGAGTCCCAAACTCTTGGATCACATACGAGCTACAGGAGCCCTTAATGACAATAGCAAGATGACTGGAGTCAGTTGGTGCGAGAGATTATGGAGGCACATTGGCAGAGCTAGGACGCTGAAGACTTGAGTAGCGCAGAGGCAACAACAACGTTGCAGCAACGTAGAGGTTGATGGGATTTCAGCAGTGTAGAGGCATTGCTTACACAAAGCAGAGCAACAACAATGCAGAGCTCTAGAGGGTTAGCACATATTAGCAGCAAAGGGTGTTTCAGTATCGAGATGCAGCCAGAATGACTTGTTTGTCAGGATTTTGGGGGATGTCCTTCAGTTGCTTAACTCTCAGCAACTAAGTTGCAGTGCAACAGTTAGCAGTGGCAGTGCTATGGGCAGCATGATACAACATTTGAGAGGGAGTTGTAGTACAGATGAGGCAGTGACTGTGGCAAAGTCATGGGCAGCAGTACAGAAGGCAACAACCTAGCATCAACAACACAGGGGACCGATGCCGTGGATCAGGGTGATGCTTCAGGTTGAAGTGTTGCTAGAGCACATTCCTCGCTAAGAGGGAGTGGTTATTTTTGGGTAGCATCAGATGTGCTCTAGCTCCGAAACTTTTTGGAGGGGCTAGAAAACATGAGAGCTCCAAGACCCAGAAATTGTTTGGAGAAATTCCAACCGAAGCTTAAGTTATTCAAATAATTAATTGTTTTAGTGGAGACCCCAAGTCTAACTTAGGGAAATTAAATAATTAAAGTGAATTAATTTAGACATGTGGATGAGAATGTTCTATGTAACGATGATCAAGTCTTTTATAATCTTAGCCGTCAATTAGAGATTAGATCACGACTGTTGATTCGTCAATTGGAAAAGTATTAAAGGAAGGCTTGGGGTCAGTTGGAGAACACACACAAAGTGGAAACACTTGAGGTAAGTCGAAATTTTGGGGCGCAATTTGCTAAGAATTTTCGAGTGAGCTTGCAGTGCAGTGAAAGGCAGTTCGGCATTGGGATTTCTGATCCAAGGCCGAGAATACAATAGCAGAGAGGCAGATCAACACCAGAGAGACAACACAAGCTTAGGAGCGGTGACGCATGCCTAGGAAGGGTGACGTAGGCCCAGCCAGGCTCAGGCAGAGCCACCGCAGAGGCTCACGCAGGCCCAAAGGGGTGACGCAGGCCTAGAGGAGCTGACGCAGAGCCATCAGAGGCAGTGCTGGGGTTTTAGTGGGCCAAATCGGGCTCGTATTCAACAGATCCGGAAGGGTGACGCAACCACACTGAAGGGTGACTCAGTCTCAGTGCAGAGTTTGCTGGGGACTGCGTAGGCACTTGTGGGGTTCTTCATTCTCACGATGAATCAACCATAATATCTGTCTCCAAAGATAGAGGTACTTCTGTTGGGATTTTCACTGTTGGGTAAACCACTACTGGTACCCTAGTTTGTATTCAGAAATCTGCTTTATAATAAAAACCCTCAAGAGCTACTGCACTGGTTTTCTCGAGGACATTTTTCCGAAAAATCTTGTGCCCTTTGTTGAATGTGCTTATTTTTTCAGTACTGGATCTGTATATTTGTGTAGGCAGCAGTGCATTTACTTCGATGTTTTTCATGTATTATTCAGAAAAATAACTTGTTAAGTTAATAAAACAAATAGGAGAAGTAAATCAGATTAATGTTGTAGGATTTCTGTTTAGTAAATTTAGAAATTTTCACAACAGGAGGAGTGACAGGGGATACTTGCCAGATGAGTTCAAGAAAGCCAAGCCACCTACATTTGATGGAGAGCTGAAGAAATCGAAAGATGCATAGGCATGGTTACTTGGGATGAAGAAGTTCTTTGAGTTGCATGACTATACAAAGAACATGAAGGTCGTGATAGCTATTTTCAGTCTCAAAGCAGAAGCAAACTTTTGGTGGGAAGATGTGAGGCGTGTCAGAGATATTAGGACAAAGGAGTTGAGTTGGCATGAATTCAAGAGACTCTTCAAGAAGTACTTGTCAGGGAGGTACTACGACAGTAAGACCAAGGAGTTCTATGAGCTGAAGATGGGATCGATGATAAATGAGGAGTACATAATTAAGTTCTTGGAGTTGTTGAGGTATGTGCTATACCTTAAGGATGAGAAAGCCAAAGTTCAGATATTTGTCAGTGGATTACGATTAGCATTTAACGATCGGATTGAGTATGATGAGCCTTGGTTGTTGGAAGAAGTTATTGGAAAGTTGAAGCACTATTATGAGAAATCGAAGCGTAAGACCAAATCTAAGTAGGGTTGGAAAGAGAATGACAAGACTAAAGGTAAATGGCCACCAAAGTAAACAATACCTCAAGATTTAGGTGAGAAGGAGAATGTTGCTCCTTTTAAAAAGCTTAATGCTGCAGAGAAGGAATATGAGTTGTAGTGTTTAGAGAAGCAAAATAGAGGTGATGGTAGGGGGCAGTTGCAGTGTTGGATATGTGGCAAGGAGCATGTCAAGAAGGATTATGCGTCATATCATATTGTAGGACTCAGATCTATAGTGCTCAGGAGGTGCATGCAGTTGGGGATGTTGGACAGAGTATTCCACGGATCTATGCAGCTTTGGGTAATAGGCAGACTGATCATCAGAAATGTATTATTGAGATGGAAAGTAAGCTTTGTGATAGAGTTTTTCTATTTTGATTGACCCTAGATCTAATTATAGTTATGTTAATCCCAACCTAGTGGATAAGTGTGGTTTTAGAAAATAAGTGCATTCAAAGTCTTGGTTGGTGCAGTTGGCTACAAGTATTAAGAAGAGAGTTCATCATTGGGTAAGAGCTTGTGCATTTGAGCTGAGTGGCATGCCTACATTATGAAAATTTCACATTACAAAATTATTCTGTAGCTCATAAAAATTTCGCTATGAAATATTATTGCAGTGACTGGAATTAATTCTTCAACTGTAATTTAATTATGCAATTTATTGCTTACGACAACAACGAATTAATCACTACTACAAATTTCACCAAAAAAACTGCGAAAGAAAATAGTGCTGGAAACTAAGAAAATCTACCGCACATACATAAAAATGACACCCTTATTTTTGGACAAATGTCCCCTGAAATACCCAACTTGGGAAAACCAGTGCAACAATTGAGGTTTTTATATTATTAAGCAGCATTGAAATCTGAGTACAATCTATGGATGCCCAACTGGAAATTCAAACAAGAAGTAAATCTGGCGAAAATTATCTAAGGGAATTTCCCTTCCTCCATAAGCAACCCCGACACAACTCTACCTCAGCAAATTCGTCCTCCTGCGTCAACTTCTGCGCAGACCCTTGGACGTCTATCTGGGAAATGCCTTTGATCAAGTCCTTTTTTTGTCTTTGCTGAGGAAACTGATTCTCCAACCCTCTGGAAGACTTTCCCGTCCTCTAGAAGCTAAATCGAATTTTCCTCCAGCCAAATCGAATTGCTCTTCTGAAGAAACCCCGCAGTTCTCTGTGCTGCCTCACTGGGAATAACTCGGCCTCTTGCTGCTGCTTGTTTGGATTTGGAAAACTTCCTCTGGATCACTGTCTGTGCCCCTCACTGACTCTGCTTCTTCACAGATGCTCAAACTCTCCGACAACTGACTCTTGCTACTCTGGAAAAATTGAATTCTTCAAGTGTCCGATGTATTCTCCAAGTGCCCATCGACTTCTTCTTATAACCCTCTATTGGAGCACCAACGACCAAGATTAAAACTTAATCAAGGGCCAGGATCATATCAGAGTCGTTCTATGTGAGTTTTTAAAGAATTCTTAGCTTGACTTAATTAATTATGATTAATTAACCATATTCCCTAAGTTTAGACTTAGGAAATATTTAAAAATCGGCTAATAATATAATTAAGTCATCTCTAGGTGGAGTTTTCAAAAACGATTTCTTGGTTTTGGAGATCTCATGTATTCTAGCCTCTCCACCATGTTTTATGACTAGAACACATCTGCTGCTTCAAAAACTAACACTCCCTCTTAGCGAGGATTGTGTTCTTGTGCTACAAACCCTGCGCCAACACTTTGTCTTTGTATCATCCTCTGTCACGCTGCTGATGTCTGGCTGCTGCTGCCCACCAATCACTGCGTACCTCTGACGCTACATCTGTGCTGCTGCTGACATTGTTGTATTGCTGCCAATTTTGCATCTGCACTGCAACTCCCTCTCATCTGTTGTTGCTGCAACTATAGCAATTGCAATTGAGAAGCATCTGAAATCATGAATCAACTATGTTCAATATGATGCATCTGTCACTTGAGTCTCTGATTACTACTAGCCTCTGCACTGTCACTGAAGAATCTGCGCTCTTGCTGACTCTGCACTGTGCTAACCTGCACTGCGCTCCCTAACACCTAACTTCTACTAGTCTGCAACTGTCAGTCTGGTTTTGACTGCATCAACTGCCACTGATCCATCTTTCTACTGAATACTGTGGGCCCCTGTAGCCAGGTAATGATCCATGAGGTGGACTCCTCAAGGACCCTACTTGTAAGGACTCAAACCATCATTTCAAACAAGCTCTTATCTGATTTTTAAATTTAAACAGAAATTCGAATGAAAGGAGATTTAAGCATAAATTCTAATGCGAGGAGATTCACAATTTATCACTCAACTTTAAGTTTACAAAATAACTAGCTTATGCTTAGAAGAATACCTGGAAACTGAAATCAAAACCTGAAACAAGTTGCTGATTGCTTGAGCCGTGCTTCTTCTCTTGAACGCAGTGGATAGATTACAGAATAAATTGGTTCCTCCCAGCCAATTTAGGAAACATTCCTAAATCCAGAGGACGCCTCCTTTGTCCCCGTGCCCAGAATTCCGAGAACACCGAGTCTCCCTTCCACACTTTATCACTTTCAATCCATCCCTTTGATAATAACACCCAATTTTTGTGCAAGAACACAAGACCCCTTCTCCTTCATGTCTCATAGTTTAAATAACATTCCTGTCGACCGCCATCGTATCCCTCCACTGACATAACATTCCCTCACTGCCACAACTCCATCGAGATTTGATTTGCATTAATGTAGAAATGAATGTGTTTATGGAAATGTCATTCGAATAAATGAGGATATGAATGTCTTTATGGAAATGTCATTCGAATAAATGAGGATATGAATGTATTTGGAGATGTCATTCGAATGTATTTGTGGAGATGTCATATACGGTTTTATTCATGGTGCTTTAAATTTTAATTAATTATTCTTTAAGGTTAATTCTTATTTATGTATATTTATATTTAACTTAATTAATTAACTTCATATTTTAATTAAATTATATTATGTTCTTTTATTAGTCCATTTACATATAATTTACACTTAGTTATATATATATTTTGAATGATGTTTTATCATATCTCGGTGAGATAAAATATTAGGTGGTTTTCAAACTTACGAAATCTTAAATATTAGCAGGTATGTATACTAGTGCGATGTGCACGATATATGCATGTGTATCTATCAAATGCATATATCGTATACACGCTAATACTATTTTGCTTATAACTTGGGAATGGGTCGTTACATACTTCCTCCCTTGGGAAAACTTCGTCTCGAAGTTAGGGTTTCATATACTCATATCAATAATTGTGCTTTAGAGATTAGGGCGTTTGTAGAAGGCTTGTATTTTCAGATTGAATTTCCGTTTGAATTTGTATGTATTTGTAATTTAATTGTTACTTCCCCTTTCAACCGCATCTCCAAACTATTCTAAAATCATCCTATCTTTCCTAATCTCTTCCACTCCCATCCTATCCGTCCTCTACAGGAATATGCCATGGCATCAGTTTTATTGATCCATTCATAGACCTTAAGGATATCAGCGTCGATTACGTCGACCTGATATGCTTGTAGGCATCCGGCAGTCATCATCACACATCTAGGGGAGCGTGACTCGCACAGTCCTCCCATGACTCCAGGTATTGGAGGATAAACGGTGGGCAACACCTCCACCCTCCCAGTAGGACCAGGGTCAACACCCTATTGTGGAATCTCGGGGAGTCTCAACTGTTCTTGGAATTCTGTCATCACGTGGATTGTATCTGTTATCTGTCTTATGCGAGGTAATCACTTGTACACAATCTGCAATGTAAACACTCGTACACACATTACAACATATGCATCTATATTGTTCATAACAAATTGTTACCCATATAACAATCTCTACACATTCCAAATATATTGCTATCTATGATATTGATCCTAGAACTTATATAACATACTTGGTTAAAACACTTGTCCACATATTTATCAATATGTCTAATACAATTTCTCGTTTAGATACTGTTCCTGTTTAATTCATACATGTTCCATTTATGATGCATTGTTTTAACCATGGTCAACCTGTATAACAATATGTTTCACTTTAATATTTAAAATGTAGTTACTCTTCTATTTCCTTTCCTTCAATCATATGGAGATGCAAATAAAATGAATTGATAGATGATGTCATTTATAATGTGATCTATGATCTAGATTTCATAATCCTACAATGATAATTAAATGACATATTGCATGTTGGTATCCCTGTACTAGTAAAGTCAAACAATAGCATATATTTGGTATTACTAGAGTTAAGTAACATCTGTTCTTTATGGTTATCTATGTACCAGCAAGTAAAATTTATTCTTACGAGATAATTCAAAATAAAGTTTACCAATTCATGGATAAGCTATGACCACTCTCTATACATGACCAGTAGGCTGTGTGATTACGATTACAAAGCTGTAAGTTAGGCTAGTAATTGATTATGTCATACACTTCCTAGTTAATAAAACCAATGGGAATCAGTGAAGATAGTGATATGTTAATAAAGAATATTGAACCTTTACCCTTAACTCCATATTCGTACAATACTATCATGTTTATTATGTAAACATAGTGAGAGATGAACCTCTATACAAATAGAGTTTCTATTACCCTTATAAAAAGGTTAACCAGTGTGAATCCATTGAATAGCATAACTTATATGATACTGATCTTACGAACATGTTGACTACTAGTATCTTATAACAAGCCCGTGTATCACTATTGGCCAAGTATGGCTATTTCCATAATAAGTATACCCTGTGAAATAAGTAAAGCACAAAGGTATCTCTTATATACGAGTAGAAGCTATATCAGATAGGATTCAACCTTTATCAAGCCTATGATTACCATTACTTCTATCCTTATTCATACTTAACTAGTGAATGGTATAGGTGTTACTAATCTTAGAGAGGTTATGAGCTTGTTATGGAATTACTAGTACTTATAGATTTGTATTGTGTTATCATTACAGCTTTTATATCAGTATAAACTTCACTACTGTTATTACACCTTGCATTCTATTTGATTTGCTCTATGTTACCTATTGCGTGTACGAACTAGACATGTCACATATCGGAATCATTTTACTTGATCTGCTCTTGTTACATAGTACGTGATCAACTCTATTACATATATTGCATAATGATTATACTCTACTATATCCCTTATAAGGTGAAATAGGTCTTATATTAGCACTAATTCCATGATGATAATTACACGAGTATCACTAGCTCAGATAAGTGTGACAATACCAGAATAGGTTGCAGTGCTCATACCAGTTCTATTAATCATACGTTCTTGACCTAATCATTATCCTGTGAATATACAGTAGATTCCATGTATTCAAGAAAACAGAAGAGTCACACCATATTAGCATAGAAGAGTAACTGTTCTAGCTTATTGATCTAAGTAAGCTATGATCCTTTGACTATTCATAGTTATTACCATATCTTACCACTAGTTTACAAGCAATGGGAAGAATTAGTCACGAAGCTGATCTTGGAGGTATATGTAATCTTCATAATCAATGAACATTACTATTCCAACCAAATAAGGCTAGTTTCTATTATGTAAGCTTAGTGGAAACACAATGGTAACCAAAGAGTGATACATACGCTAAAGGTTTCATATTGCTTATTTGTTATTGATAAGAGAACTAATCACCAGTATTGAATACACTGGAATTGGAGATTACTGCTTGTTCCTTAGAGCTTTCTGATGATCTCTTAACAACCTCATAAAGCTGAACACAAGTCAAAGTGAATCCATACTATGATATCAAAGAGCAATGGAATTAGATCTAACCATTATACAAACTCGAACACTTAGAGTAATAGTACTAACGTATATGTATAAGCCCATAGGTAAGCAGAGTAAGCATCACTGATCAGATTGGTTCACA
Source organism: Pinus albicaulis (assembly GCA_034641835.2). Lineage (NCBI taxonomy): Eukaryota > Viridiplantae > Streptophyta > Pinopsida > Pinales > Pinaceae > Pinus > Pinus albicaulis. The sequence goes on along the minus strand of CM076583.1, from coordinate 587,270,336 downwards.
GTAATCAAACAGGTGAAATAAGGGGTACGTAATTCCCATAATAGATGCACTGATAAGAGTATTGTGCTTGCTCGGCATTATAGTATTCATAGTTGGTGAAGCTTTATGCCTATCAACATCCTAGTTGATTAGGCTTATACTCATATCGAACCAAGCTTAATGATCTCTATCACTTGTATCGTAATTACAATCAACTCTATTTGATCATTACTAGCTAGCTTGTAAGCTCATTTTGAATCAGCTTCTATCCTATAAAGTAATGGGAATTAGACTTATCTTAGTAATAGCATGGGGTATTAGCTTGAATATGACGAGTAATAGATATGAAGTTGACCCAGCTAAAGTGGTGAATATGGATACTAGCTTAAACCATTGATTTTTGTATTTATTAAATTTTAAAATATTTATAAATTTATCATCAAGACAAAGTCAAAGATGAACCTTTAATTTATATTTATTCCCGACGGTCACACCCATACGATGCTAAAAAATGAAATTATAATTGGAGTCAAGTAAACATTATGGGGCATATATATATATATATATATATATATATATATATTATTTTATTTTTATATTTGATTAACGTATGGAATTTTAATATTTGATTATTAAAAGTTTGTGATGATAATTATGTGGACGGTTGAAAATTTAATATTCCACATATATTATTTAACCCATTTTCATTTGTTTATTTAAACATTGGCATATTAATATTTGAATGGACGCGTAGTATTAAATTTCATGGCATATAATATTATGCGGATGTATATAGTCCATGACATATATATTAAATGACATTTCAAACCATATGGTTCGTTGATAAATGGTGGAGTAACATTACAATGGGTCATATTATTTAAGGATTTCGAATGTCATATAATATTACTCCAAAGGTTTATTTAAACAAGTTCTATGGTATATCAAAGGTTCGGTGATACAAATCAATGCGGGGTCGAGGTCAGGGAAATGATTTTTAATCCATACGATTTTTTTTATTTTTTATTTAACATGTTTCGGCATCCGAAACAAATATGCAGTGACATATTGGTGGCACAAATATATATCCTCTACGTTTGCGATATGCACAACAGATATTTTATTAGAGTTTATCGGGTGGCTTCACCTTAATACACACCGATTTTGAACTTTTGACAGCAAGTCATAAGTGACCCAGATGGCAATTCAATGTCTAGGCTGATTTCTTACTTATACCTAATGAATTTCATTAAATTTTCTCAGGCAGATTTTGTAATGGTCACGAATTGATGGGTTGAAGCACAAGGGATTTATTTCGAGTGGGCAGGTTTCGAACTCCACTCCCCGCCCTTGCTATCAATAGCCACAACGAAACGAAATTGCCGACTGCCAATAAGATAAAAGCGTTCTCTTACGGTAGGAGTTGCAGAGGCGAGCGACATTGGGGCAATTCCTAATTATTGGCGTCAATTACTAATTTGGTGGAAGGGCAAACAAAGAAATTGCTATGTCTGCGACTCAGTAATTAGTCTTCATCCTCAATTTAAGCAATCAATGTTTCACATGTTTACTTTCCATAACTCTTCCTGTAAACAGTATTTAAACCGAATGAAATTTTCTTTTTTGTGAAGCTTTCTAAGTTTGTTAGTTGTTTCCCCCTACATTTTATTTAGAGTGAATGGCATTGCACTGCATGATGTCCATTTGTAAGCATAATTTGATTCCTTAGTGATTAATAATGTATCATAGTGCGCAATCACTTTGCCAGAAATATACGTAATAATCGATAAAAGAAAAACCTGTTAACACTGGTTTGAGGCTATTATGTCCACCCTGCAAGAACATTCATCTACATATGCAAAAAAAATCTGTAATAGTGTATGTTGACAGCACACCAGTGAAGCCTCTTAGAGAATTGCTGAAAGAGGGTGTATGCATTCCTTAGAGATGCATGCACGAAACTTGAAACATTTTCATAATTTTAATCTTCTTATTTTTAGAACAGGTTATATTTATTTGTTTGATTACTTTAACATGTTTGACCATGTGTAAGGACTCAAACCATCATTTCAAACAAGCTCTTATCTGATTTTTAAATTTAAACAGAAATTCGAATGAAAGGAGATTTAAGCATAAATTCTAATGCGAGGAGAGTCACAGTTTATCATTTAACTTTAAGTTTACAAAATAACTAGCTTATGCTTAGAAGAATACCTGGAAACTGAAATCGAAACCTGAAACAAGTTGCTGATTGCTTGAGCCGTGCTTCTTTTCTTCAATGCAGTGGACAGATTACAGAATCAATCGGTTCCTCCCAGCCAATTTAGGAAACATTCCTAAATCTAGAGGACGCCTCCTCTGCCCCCGTGCCCAGAATTCCGAGAACACCGAGTCTCCCTTCCACAGTTTATCACTTTCAATCCATCCCTTGGATAATAACACCCAATTTTTGTGCAAGAACACAAGACCCCTTCTCTTTCATGTCTCATAGTTTAAATAACATTCCTCTCCACTGCCATCGCATCCCTCCACCACCATAACATTCCCTCACTGCCATAACTCCATCGAGATTTGATTTACATTAATGTAGAAATGAATGTCTTTATGGAATGTCATTCGAATAAATGAGGATATGAATGTCTTTATGGAAATGTCATTCGAATGAATAAATGAGGATATGAATGTCTTTATGGAAATGTCATTCGAATAAATGAGGAAATGAATGTATTTGGAGATGTCATTCGAATGTATTTGTGGAGATGTCATATACGGTTGTCTTATTCATGATGCTTTTAATTTTAATTAATTATTCTTTAAGGTTAATTTTTATTTTTGTATATTTATATTTAATTTAATTAATTAATTTCATATTTTTAATTAAATTATATTATGTTCTTTTATTAGTCCATTTACATATAATTTACACTTAGTTATATATATATTTTGAATGACGTTTTATCATATCTCGGTGAGATAAAATATAAGGTGGTTTTCAATTTGTTTTCGAACTTAGGAAATCTTAAATATTAGCAGGTATGTATACTAGTGCGATGTGCGCGATATATGCATGTGTAGCTATCAAATGCATATATCATATACACGCTAATATTATTTTGCTTATAACTTGGGAATGGGTTGTTACACTGCCCAAAATTGTAGCTGTTTGGGCCTACAACTCCAAATCACCCCACCTCACTCCTAGAGGTATATCTGCAAACATAGGAAACTCTTCCTCTAGTCTAGAAGAAAACTTGTCTATTTTCAAGTAGGCTTTTGCCATGTCCTGCTTCTCCTACTTGTCCTTCTTGAGAGGACATTGTGGGCCATAGTGACCGAACTCGCCACACTTGAAGCACTTGACCTTTGACAGGTCTTTCTTCTACTTCTTCTACTCCCCCTATGCCTGACTAGGACCCTTAGATGCAAGGTCCACATTCTCCTCCTCACTCTTCACACCCTTATTGCTGCTGCCACTGATGGTGCTCTTCAACAGAGCCCACCTCAACTCTTCCTGTTGCAGATCGGACCACATCTTGTCCCACCTTGGCAAGGCATCTTTGCCCAAGATACTTTGGGAAAATGCTTGCCAGTATTTTGAGACACTATTTAGTGCCAATTGTATAAGCTTTGTGGGTTGAGGAGCTGAACCAACAACTTGTTGATATTTGGTAGCATCGGCAGTGCTCTAAGTCTCAAATTTTGTGAGGAGGCTTAGACAATCGTATTTCAAAGAACCCAGAAATCGTTTGTGGAAATTCCACTCGAAACATGTTTTATTAAAATAATTAATTATTTTAATGGTGACCCTAAGTATAAACTTAGGGAAATTAAATAATTAAAGGTCATTAATAAAACAGAGTGTGAATCTTCTAGAAAACACAGATCAAGTCAAGTTATGATCTTAGCTATTGATTAGAGATCTAATCTCGGTCGTTGATATATCAATGAGAAGATTATAAAAGAAGACTCGAGGGTCATTTGGAAGACACACCAGTGCAGATGCTCAGTTACCCAAGTAAAACCGATTTTCTCAGTGGCTGAAGTTTGGCAAGAGAAAATTGATCCAGAGGGAGAGTTGTAGGTGGAGGACAGACAAAGAGGGTTCAACATCAATCCGGGGTGCAGAAGTAGGTGACGCAGTGGTAGAAAGGGACAATGCAGTGGCTGGAAGGGACAATGCAGAGGTGACGCAGATATGCGCAGTCCCCACGCAAAGCCAGTGTAAGGGTGACTCATGAGGCTCAGGAGAGTCATTCTGGGGTCATTTCTCATCAGAAAATTTGTGAGGAATTTCTCCAGTGTTATCATAGAGAATTTCCCTTCGTTACTGCTGATTGTAAATTGTACAAGAAGATTTTGCTGAAGAATAATAGAAACCCTCATCTGCTGCACCAAAATTCCCACATTGGGTTTTTCCGGGGACAATTGTCCAAAATATCTGTCACTCTTGCGCTAGTATTTTCTTGTTGATTTGCTCAATAATTGTGAAGTGTGCATTTGAATTTATTTCGATATTTACTGGAGAGATTTCTGCAAATAATGTGCTTCTGAATAATAAGTAGAAGAAATAATATCAGATAATGTAGTAAAATTTCAAGTTGAAATTTTGAAAAGGTATTAGAGCAAGGTTAGGCAAGCAAGCAGGAAGTTCTACGCCAAAGAGAACTCATGGAGCTACCTTGGCAGTGAAACACATTCCTAAAGGGCTTACATCCTTCTGCAGAATCTGCTGGAGAACGAAGAAACAAGGAGATAATGGAAGATCGAGTTTTGTCAAAGTTGTCATTTAGGCTGGAAAAGGAATGTGCTTGTTTATCTAGCACTGCATCATCAGATGATTGGTACATTGATAACAGAGCTTCAACTCATATGACTGGAGAAAGAGATCATTTCTCCAGTTATCAAGAAGAATGGATGGATTTCCAAATTACTATGGGAAACAAGACAAAAGAAACAAGACAAAATGTATTCCTTCGGTAAAAGGGACAATAGCATTTCAGACATAAGCAGGAGAGAGTCTCCGAGCCACTAATGTGCTGCATGTGCCAGGTATGGGAATGAATTTACTTTTAGTGTCTCAATTGCAGGACAAGGGATATGATGTATACTTTTTCGGAAGAAAGGTCTATGTCAAACATCCAAGCTGGAAGAAGAAGGCTCAAATTGGGACTCAAAGCAACAAACTATGCAAATTGCAACTCGAGTCTCCAATGGCACTGATAGGCAACAATCTAAGCGGTGAGTCAGATCTAAATGAGCTATGGCATAGACGAATGGGGCATCTACACCATGGAGCTTTGAGGATGCTCAGAGACAATTACAGGAGTTCCAATTCTTGGTACCAAGCATGATGACATATGCAGAGGGTGCATTTTAGGCAAATACGCCAAAGCAACGTATTCTAGGAGCAATAGTAGGGCAAAAAGTGTATTGGGATTAATACACTCAGACATCTGTGGACTGATGTCCACTGGAGATCTTGGTGGAAGTGAATATTTTGTCACTTTCATAGATGACCATTCTAGGAAAACTTGGATTTAATTCCTTAAAACCAAGGATGAGATCTTTGACAGGTTCAGAGAATTTAAAGCTCTGGTAGAAAATCTGACACGGAAGAAAATCAAAATATTGGGATCAGATAACGACTGTGAATATACTGATAAAGAATTCACAGGTTTCTGTGCAAGGGAGGGTATTAGAAGAGAATGGATCGATCCTTACAATCCAGAGCATAATGGAATTGCAAAACTGAAGAACAGGACTATTGTTGGGGCAACAAAGGCAATGCTGGATGACCAGGATCTTCCTAAATTTCTGTGGGCAGAAGCATGCAGCACAATTGTATATATTCATAACAGGATTCCTCACAGAGCATTGGGCAAGACAATGCCTTAGAGTGTCTTCACAGGGATGAAGCCGGAGGTAAGCCACCTCAGGATTTTCTGGAGTGTGGCGTATTGCCACATTCCGGACGAGAAACATAGAAAACTAGATCATATTGTTGGGAAAGGGTATCTCGTAGGATATAGCGAGACATCCAAGGCATATAGGATAGAAAACTAGATCATACTGTTGGGAAAGGGTATCTCATAGGATATAGCGAGACATCCAAGGCATATAGGATCTACATTATGGGTAATAGGAAAGTTGTAGTAAGGAGGGATGTGAAATTCATGGAAGATCTAGCCTTTAGAAGATCTTGTGAAATGCCTACCGAAGAACAGTCTGAAGATGAACCTCTTGTTCAGCGGCAGCTAGGAGAAGATCCAGCAGATGGACAACCATCAGGATCTAGCATTGTGACCAGTACTAGTATTTCTTCTAGGGAAGAAAATCGAGATAGCTCGCAGCAGATGGGACAATAGGATGAAGAGATGAGTGAGCCACCCACTACCAGTGGCAGAATCAACAAAGAAGTATGACAAACACTGAGGGACTCAGAGGAGTTTGTTGGGGTTCCTAGAACCGAGAAAAGGCAACGTAGACAACTTGACAGATACCAAGCTCTGGTAGCACAGGTTGTCGAGCCCTCTGGCTTTTAGGAAGCCATTCAACATCAAGTCTGGGTAGATGCTATGGTAGAGGAGTACAACTCTATCATGATCAATGATGTTTGGGAAGTCGTACTAAGACCTCAGGACATATTAGTTGTAGGATCCAGGTGGTTCTCCAAGATTAAGTATAAGTATACTGCAGACGACAGCGTAGAGAAGTACAAGGCTAGGTTTGTGGCTAAGGGATATGCACAGAAAGAAGGGATAGACTATGAAGAAACCTTTGCCCCCGTAGCTAGATATACCTCTATCAGAACCATTATATCCCTTGCAGCGCAGATGGGATGGGAGATTCACCAGATGGATGTCAAGACTGCATTCTTGAATGGGGTGATAGAAGAAGAGGTTTACATTGAACAATCGGAAGGCTTCGAAACACATGAGAAGAAGACTCGTATATGTAGGTTGAAGAAAGCCCTATATGGACTTAAAGAGGCACCTAGAGCATGGTATGGTCGAATTGATGGATACTTGCAGAAGATGAGATTTGTCAAGAGTGACGTTGATCCCAATCTCTACTATCTCACAATAGAGAATGAGCCTTTAATTTTGGTGTTGTATGTAGATGATCTATTTCTGATAGGATCATCTAGGCTCATCAAAGACTGCAAGAGGAACCTAGCAGAGGATTTTGACATGAATGATTTGGGGCTGATGCACTATTTTTTGGGATTGGAAGTTTGGCAGCAGAAGGGAGAAATATTCCTTGGGCAAGGAAGACATGCTACAGATATTCTAAAGAGATTTAGAATGCAGGATTGTGGACCCATAAATACTCCAATGATCACCAATTGGAAGAAAATTGATGCATCTGAAGATAAAGAAGTGGACCCTACCTTATACAGACAACTCATAGGATCTCTCATGTATATGGTCAACACCAGGCCAAACATTTGCTACACTGTTAATTGCCTCAGTCAGTTCATGGTAGAACCAAAGAGGGCACAATGGGCAACAACTAAGCACGTTCTCCGATATATTCGAGGAAGAGTCAGATATGGATTAAAATACACCCGAGGCGATGACATCGTTGTGCGTGGATTGAGAGATGCAGATTGGGTAGGAAGTTTGGTGGATCGGAAAAGTACCATAGGGTATTGCTTCAACGTTGGATCAGGTATGAATTCCTGGTGCAGTAAGAAGCAGAAGTTTGTAGCACTGAGCACAATTGAAGTAGAGTATATGGCAGCCAACACAGCTTCGTGTGAGGCTATATGGCTTCGAAAATTGCTAGTGAATTTATTCAGAAGGAAGATGGAGGCAACCAACATTCTATGTGATAATCAGAGTTGCATCAAGCTCTCTGAGAATCCAGTGTTTCATGATCGGTCATAACACATCGACATCAGGTGTCATTTTATCAGAGATTGTGTTCAGCGGGGAGCAGTACAGTTGCAGTACATTCCCATAGGAGAACAGGTAGTAGACATCCTCACCAAGGCCCTAGGAAGAACAAAGTTTGTTTATTTCAGGGAAAAGATGGGGATGATTGAGAATCTGTTTCAGTAACGGATGAAGCAACACTTAAGAGGGAGTTGTAGCGCGAATGTAGCAGTGGCAGTGGCAATGTCATGGGCAGCAGTATAGTATCAGCAGCTCCGTAGTGATTGATGGACAGGTTGTCAGATGTTAGCTATGTAGAGGATGCTTCAGGATCATAACAGTATGCAACAGACATATTGTTAGAGCACTTTCCTCACTAAGAGGGAGTGTGGATTTTTTGTAGCATCAGAAGAGCTCTAAGTCTCAAAGTTAGTGAGGAGGCTTAGACACTCATATTCCAAAGAAGCCATAAATCGTTTGTGGAAATTCCACTCAAAATATGCTTTATTAAAATAATTAATTATTTTAATGGTGACCCTAAGTCTAAACTTAGGGAAATTAAATAATTAAAGGGCATTATTAAAACAAAGTGTGAATCTTCTAGAAAACACGAATCAAGTCAAGTCATGATCTTAGCCGTTGATTAGAGATCTAATCTCGGCTGTTGATATCTCAACGAGAAGATTATAAAAGAAGATTTGAGGGTCATTTGGAAGACACACCAGTGCATATACTCAGTTGCCCAAGTAAAATCGATTTTCTCAGTGGCTGAAGTTCGGCAAGAGAAAATCGATCCAGAGGGAGAGTTGTAGGTGGAGGAGAGACATAGAGTGTTCAACATCAATCTGCGGTGCAAGAGCAGGTGACACAGTGGCAGAAAGGGACATCGCAGTGGCTGGAAGGGACAACGTAGAGGTGACGCAGATCTGCGCAGTCCCCATGTAGAGCTAGCGCAGGGGTGACGCAGGAGACTCAGGAGAGTCATTCCAGGGTCATTTCTCATCAGAAAATATGTGAGGAATTTCTCCAGTGTTATCATCGAGAATTTCCCTTCGTTACTGCTGATTGTAAATTGTACAAGAAGATCTTTCTGAAGAATAATAGAAACCCTCATCTGCTGCACCAGTTTTCCCACATTGGGTTTTTCCGGGGAAAATTGTCCATAATACTTGTCACTCTTGTGCTAGTATTTTCTTGTTGATTTGCTCAGTAATTGTGAAGTATGCATTTAAATTTATTTCAATATTTACTAAAGAGATGTCTGCAAATAACTTGTTTCTGAATAATAAGTAGAAGAAATAATATCAGATAATGCAATAAAATTTCAAGTTGAAATTTTCACACAACTGACAACTCATCTCAGACTTCCTGAATCTGAGTGAGAAAGGCATCTATGCTCTCACCCTCTTGCATCCTCGTGTTCCTCAACTTCTCCTGGAGGTACATCTTCCACTACTCGGAAGAACTCTAAAACAACTCAGACAAGGAATCCCACATCTCCTTGGCCATTCCCTTTTCTGCCACATGTGAGATGAGATGATCTCCGACTCCATCTAAAATCAACCTCTTGTCCTTCACCATTTCCTTCTTGTACTCCTTCTGCTGATCGACATCCTGGGGTATTGCTACCACACTCTCTTCAGACCATATTCATTTAGAAGGAATAACATCCTTGCCTTCCAGATGACATAGTTGGAGGCAACCTCCAATCTATCTTGGGTCTTTAAGCCCAACTTTGGCCATCTCTGAATCCGTTTTGGAAACTCCCTCTTCGTCTGCTTGGTTGCTACTCTGCTACTCACACTCCCTCTTGGAATGCACAGTTCTGCTAGCTGCTACTGCCAATCTGCAACTGGGAAAATCGGATTTCTTGGCTAGAAACCATCTAAGAGAAATCTCCCTCTGTGTGTAATATTCCTAATTAGCCACAGCTAATTGGAATATTCGATTTTGTATAGTTTTACAGACTATAGTTTATTAATAAATAAAAAGTGAGAGGAGGGGTCTAACTCACTTAAATAAAATAAAGTGTTTCCCTAGTAGCACAACGTTATAACTTATGGGGAGCCATGGGGGTCCAACACCACGCAGAGGAGGGGGCCCACGTAGCCTCTAGGAGCTTCTGCGCAGTTTGATGAGGAGCACGTGGAGGAGGGGGAGACCACGTTAGGGCTTTGGATAAGGGCCAGCGTTATAAAAGGTGGGAGAGCCATCTCATTTGGCATTCTTGTTGTTGATGATATTTGAGCTAGACTTTTGTCTTCTTGAGCACGCTGGCTGTTTAGCTTGTCTGCAGCAATGTTTAGTGCGTTGAGTGTCTCCGGTCGGAGATCTCACCCTTAGCCCTGGGGGACTTCGAGTGCCTGCTCGGGCAAGGTTTTTCCTTCAGTCTTTAGCGGAGATTTGGTTGGTTGTTTGGCTGAGGAGCTGGGCTTCTCTTGTGACTGCGCAGTCTTTGGGAGAGAGGATGCAGTTTTAGTTGGAGGTGTTCTGTTGCGGGGATTTCTGCAGGAGTTCAGTGGATACCTAGTGTGGAGGATCAGTCTTTGCCAGGAGGAGGTTTCCTGAGGAGATTGTGGCACTATTACAGCTATTACCATTTGGCATCTGCGCTGAGCCTGGCAGGGGCAGCGTAATTCCTTGAGGAGGGTTTTTGTGGTGTTTTTCGGAGGCTGACCATTTCTGATATGGTTTCTGGGTTTTGCCCAGGGTGGTGAGTACAGGTGATCTTCAGATTTTCAGCTCATTTCGGCAAGGGGATCAGCCCCTAGTTTCAGTCCATTCCAGCAGCAGCAGTTTTACGACAGTTTCCTAGCAGCTGGGACGCAGTTTCTTGTGGCAGCCATTTCCTATCTGTCTGAGAGAGTTCTTCACTTGCCTTGAGCAAGAATAGGTGCTATCATTATGATTATCCATTGTATTTCATTATATTCTCAGATTAATAAAATGGCTTAGCATTCCTGGCATTTTTCTGGCATTTTCCACATTGTCGTATGCTTGTATTGCTGTCTATTTCCCTTCCGGGATATTACAGTGGTATCAAAGCATAGATCCGGCTCAGCCTGTGGAGCTAGCGGTCTATGACACCGAGGGATAAACCCTACATCTGTTACAGAGGTAGGAAATACAAAGACACTGAGCGTAGGTTGGAGAACACCTACGGAGAGGGAGATTGTGTTCGTGTGGTGGACACGGATCAGGAGTAGCCTGTGACAGATACCGAGCAGGAGCAACCTGTGGTGGACGCAGAGCAGCAGGGTCCTATGGCAGACGATGAGGATGCGAGGAGATATAGGGAAACGCTCCTCAAAACAGTATAGGATCTGTCGAGACAGATGGAGACGATGGGGCAGAGGATCGCTATGATAGAGGTTAGGCAGCATGAAACCCCAAGGGGTTTTCAGACTGGTGAGGGATCGGGCACATCCCACCATATGCCAGAGCGTGAGGCTACCCCCCTTATGGCATCGCATGCACCCACGTGATCCATTATGCCTACCTTCCTAGGAGAGGACACAGGGGCAGGAGCACAGCAGGAGCCAGAACCGGGCCACATGGGTGACTATTTTGCAGAGTACCAGGCATACAGGCAGGAGTTCAGAGATGCTATCTCATTTAGAGACTATGTTAAGCTCCAGCGGTATAGGCCCCGCGATCATCACAGAGGACACCGTCATCATCATGATGGAGACCACCACCGCACAGCTAGCAGATTTCATTTGCCCACGTTTGATGGTTCATCAAGCAGTTCGGCAAAATCTTGGGTGGAAAAGCTGGACATCTATTTCCAGCTTAATCAGATGTCACAGACAGAGGCCATTAAGGTGGCAACATTACATTTGGATGGTGAGGCCCAGGACTGGTGGTTTCATGGGATGACGACACTGGGGCATTCTACAGTGACGACTTACGCGGAGTTCACCAGGAGGGTGATAGAGCGTTTTGACCGGAGGGATCCGGAACAGCACTTTGTTGAGCTGACGAGGCTCAAGCAGACTGGGAGCCCAAAGACTTACATTTCAGATTTCTTGAGGGTTTCAGTGATGGTGCCAGATCTATCCGCAGCTCGGATGATCTACATGTTTGTGGAGGGATTAGCAGAGCCACTTCGTGGCCTAGTCAGTTCGACTAGACCAGCTACACTCAAGGATGCTATCAGCAGGACCTGAGACTTACAGGATGTCTTACCCAGGACTCGGAAACCTTATCCCCAGAGACAGGCTTTCCAGCCTAAGGGGAAGGACGTGAGGATCCCGCCTCCCAAGGGGAATCCTGGACGGGTGCAGGTTGATGATGAGGCCAGGAGGGAGATGAAGAAGAAGTGGTTGTGCTTCACCTGCCAGGAGCCATGGGTACCAGGACATAGATGTGCTGCTGGGAAAGCACATTTCATTGAGGTTTTCTCCGAGAGCAGCGGGGAAGAGGATAATGAGGATGATGTGGAGGCAGGAGATTGTCATGCAGTGCAGGATACCTTACCACCTCCACCACCAGCAGCAGGTGGTGCGTCGTTTGCACCTACTGGAGGAGCTCTAGCAGCATTGCGGGGAGTTCCCAAGTACTTGACGCTGCGCGTACGGGGGACAGTGCGTGGCCAGCGAGTCTCAGTTTTGGTCGATAGTGGGGCGACCCACAACTTCATCGATGCACAGATGGTTGAGCGGAGAGGTATACAGACTGAGGGCTTTGATGGATTTTCCGTTTTGGTCCCAGGAGATCAGACCATGGTGTGTGCTCGATATGTTCCCGAGTTATCAGTGACGATGGGCACCTATACGTTGACGGATCACTTTTTTGTGGTCGATATTCCGGACACCAACATGATACTGGGTGTTCAGTGGCTTATCACTCTAGGGAAGGTCACGACGGATTGGAAGGCCCTAGAGATGGAGTGGGATGATCCCAAGATAGGGAGGCATGAGAAGATACGAGGACAACACATATATCCGCCCCAGACTGTTTCGGCTCATCGGATGGAGGCAACCTTCCGTAAGGGAGATATAGAGTGGGCAGTAGAGCTGCGGGCATCAGAGGCAGCGACTACGGGACAGGCAGTGCACCCAGAGATACATACCATCCTTGACAAGTACGCCATAGTATTCGGGGATATTTCGCCAGGGCAGCCACCGGATCGGGGGTTTGAGCATACCATTGAGCTTGAGCAGGGTATACAGGCAGTGATCACCACACCTTATAGGCATCCCAAGGCCTATCGGGATGAGATTGAGCGAGCTATTCAGGAGTTGCTGGCCCTTGGGCACATTCGGCCGAGCACGAGTCCTTTTGCTTCTTTCGTGGTGTTGGTGAAGAAGAAGGACGGCACATTGCGGATGTGCATTGATTACAGGGCTCTGAACAAGAAGACCCTGAAGAACAGGTACCCCATTCCCAGGATCGATGAGTTGATGGACGAGTTGAGGGGAGCACAGTTCTTCTCAAAGATTGATTTGAGATCTGGGTACCCTCAGATTCGCGTGAGGGAACAGGATATTCCCAAGACCGCCTTCAGGTGTCATTATGGGCACTTTGAGTTTCTGGTTATGCCTTTCGGGCTGACCAATGCACCTGCCACCTTTCAGTCGTGCATGAACCATATCTTCCGCAGTCATCTGAGGAAGTTTGTATTGGTTTTCTTTGATGACATACTCATATACAACAGGACATGGGAGGAGCATCTCCAACATATTGAGGCAGTGTTACGCATCTTGGAGGAGTAGCAGTTCTATGCCAAGCTCTCCAAATGTGAGTTTGGGTTGACGGAGATGCTGTACTTGGGACATATCATAGGAGTGGATGGAGTGAGAGTCTACGAGGAGAAGATCAGGGCCATCCGAGATTGGCCAGAGCCGAGGAACGTGACTGAGCTTCGGGGGTTTATTGGCATTTGCACTTACTACAGGAAGTTTGTCAAGGGTTTCTCACAGCTCGCGGCACCTCTCACAGATTTGACAAAGAAGGGGGCATTCAGTTGGACAGATACAACACAGCGAGCCTTTGATAGGCTCAAGGAGGTGATGAGCAGCTGCCCCGTGCTAGCATTGCCGGATTTCACACAGCCATTTGTCTTGGAGTGCGATGCGTCAGGAGAGGGGATTGGTGCAGTGTTGATGCAGGGTGGTCACCCTATAGCTTTTGAGAGCCGGAAGCTCCTTCCGCATGAGAGGTTGTATTCCATATACGACAAGGAGATGTTGGCCATTATGCATGCATTGGCCAAATCCCGGCAGTATTTAGTGGGCAGCAGATTCAGGGTGAGATCCGATCACAACAGCCTCAGGTTCTTTCTGGAGCAGAAGCAGTTGCAGGAGAGGCAGCAGAAGTGGATCAGTAAGATCCAAGCGTATGACTTTGACATTGAGTACGTCAAAGGCAAGAATAACGTGGTAGCAGATGCCCTTTCACGTAGACCGGCCACGTTATCACTTATGAGCTTGGATACAGATTGGAGGGCTCGACTGTTGGTGGAGTACTCCAAGGACAGGTTTGCATGTGAGGTGTTGGACGAACAGGTAGCAGATGACAGGTACAGGGTGGTTGATGAGATTATCTACTACAGGGACATGATCTTCTTCACTGAGGGGTCTCAGCTTAAGAAGAAGATACTCCATGCATCTCATGATTCTCCATTGACTGGCCATCAGGGGTTTACCAAAACCTACAGGGCCATTAGAGAGAGGTTCTCATGGAAGGGCCTCAAGGAGGACGTACTCCAGCATGTCAGGGAGTGCGATGTTTGTTAGAGGAACAAGGGAGAGATGAGCCATCTCGCAAGGTTGTTGCAGCCTCTTCCCATCCCAGAGGGGAAATGGGAGAGCATATCGATGGACTTCATCACAGGGTTGCCCATGGTGCAGGGCAAGGATTGCATCTTTGTCGTCATTGATCGACTGACGAAGTATGCGCATTTTTTTCGCCATATCCGCGCACTACACAGCAGCACAGGTGGCCGAGCTGTTCTTCAGGGAGATTTTCAGGCTGCATGGTCTACCTAAGACCATTATCAGTGACAGGGACAGCCGCTTCATGGGCGGATTCTGGCAGGAGCTTTTCCGGCTAGTGGGGACAGAGTTGACACCGAGCACTAGTTATCACCCACTGACGGATGGACAGACGGAGATAGTTAACAAGTGGCTGGAAGGCTACTTGCGTAACTATGTCAGTGGGCAGCAGCGAGCATGGATGAAGTGGCTGCATCTGGGAGAGTATTGCTACAACACGACGCATCACATGACCATTGGTATGTCACCGTTCTATGCATTGTATGGGTATCATCCTTTATCTTTTGCGGACGTGATGTTTGGTGTTAGCAGGGCTCCGAGAGCCAAGATTTGGATCCAAGAGAGTCAGGACATCCTCCGAGCTCTCAAGGATAACATGGCCACAGCGTAGAATCAGCAGAAGCTGTATGCTGATAGACATCGGATAGAGAGACAGTTTGAGGTAGGAGACTTAGTCTAGCTACGATTACAGCCATATCGGCAGTCGTCACTTAAATAGAAGGGGGCTGAGAAGCTGAAGCCCCGCTTTTATGGGCCGTACAGGGTGATACGCAGGATTGGTCAGGTTGCATATGAGTTAGAGCTGCCCCAAGGCAGCAAGATTCATAACATTTTTCACGTATCATGCCTGAAAAAGGCATTGGGACAGCAAGTGACAGTCACGGATGAGCTACCACCCACAGATGATGAGGGGCATCTGGTGTTACAGCCAGAGGCTATTATCGATACCAGGGAGAGGCAGTTGCGGAGCAGGACGGTCCGGGAATTCTTGGTGAGGTGAAAGAATTTACCAGATGAGGATGCCACTTGGGAGAATGAGAAGATATTGCAGCATCCATCACTTCAGTTGCTTGAGGACAAGAAACGTTTTGCCGGGGGAGACTGTAATATTCCTAATTAGCCACAGCTAATTGGAATATTCGATTTTGTATAGTTTTGCCGACTATAGTTTATTAATAAATAAAAAGTGAGAGGAGGGGTCTAACTCACTTAAATAAAATAAAGTGTTTCCCTAGTAGCACAACGTTATAACTTATGGGGAGCCATGGGGGTCCAACACCACGCAGAGGATGGGGCCCACGTAGCTTCTAGGAGCTTTTGCGCAGTTTGATGAGGAGCACGTGGAGGAAGGGGAGACCACGTTAGGGTTTTGGAGAAGGGCCAGCGTTATAAAAGGTGGGAGAGCCATCTCATTTGGCATTCTTGTTGTTGATGATATTTGAGCTAGACTTTTGTCTTCTTGAGCACGATGGCTGTTTAGCTTGTCTGCAGCACTGTTTAGTGCGTTGAGTGTTTCCGGTCGGAGATCTCGCCCTTAGCGCCGGGGGACTTCGAGTGCCTGCTCGGGCAAGGTTTTTCCTTCAGTCTTTAGCGAAGATTTGGTTGGTTGTTTGGCTGAGGAGCTGGGCTTCTCTTGTGACTGCACAGTCTTTGGGAGAGAGGATGCAGTTTTAGTTGGAGGTGTTCTGTTGCAGGGATTTCTGCAGGAGTTCAGTGGATACCCAGTGTGGAGGATCAGTCTTTGCCAGGAGGAGGTTTCGTGAGGAGATTGTGGCACTATTACAGCTATTACCATTTGGCATCTGCGCTGAGCTTGGCAGGGGCAGCGTAATTCCTTGAGGAGGGTTTTTGTGGTGTTTTTCGGAGGCTGACCATTTCTGATATGGTTTCTGGGTTTTGCCCGGGGTGGTGAGTACAGGTGATCTTCAGATTTTCAGCTCATTTCGGCAAGGGGATCAACCCCTAGTTTCAGTCCATTCCAGCAGCAGCAGTTTTACGACAGTTTCCTAGCAGCTGGGACGCAGTTTCTTGTGGCAGCCATTTCCTATCTATCTGAGAGAGTTCTTCACTTGCCTTGAGCAAGAATAGGTGCTATCATTCTGATTATCCATTGTATTTCATTATATTCTCAGATTAATAAAATGGCTTAGCATTCCTGGCATTTTTATGTGTATTTGCTTTATGTTCTATTTCTGGCATTTTCCACATTGTCGTATGCTTGTATTGCTGTCTATTTCCCTTCCGGGATATTACACTGTGTGTGCAATTTCTCTTCGATCTGACACTGATTTTGCTATTGCAAAAATCCTCTGCGTCCAACCACGAATCTGCTCAACATAAATCTGAGCTGTTGCGACTCCCTTTGACTGTTGCAATCACTAATTTGGGCAACTCGACTTTTCTGCCAATGTGCGACTGAAAATCAAACACTTGCCCCAGTGATTCGGCTTGCTTATCTGGGTATTTCGCAGCATTTGGGAGCTTCGGCCTGCTGCTCCCTCTAAACAACGAAATTCTCACCTCCGCTTCTAAACTTCCCGATTGATCACTTATGCTCTTTAATTACACATTTTATTGCTTACGGCAACAACAAATTAATCACTACTACAAACTTCACAAAAAAATACTGTGGAAGAAAATAGCGTCGGAAACTGAGAAAAACTAGCACACACACACATAGAAATGACAGTTATTTTTGGACAAATGTCCTCGGAAAAACCCAACTTGGGAAAACCGGTGCAGCAGTTGAGGGTTTTATATTATTAAGCAACATCGAAATTTGAGTAAATTCTATGGATGCCCAACTTGCAATCCAAACAGCAAGTAAATCTGGCCAAAATTATCTAAGGAAATTTTCCTTCTCCACAAGCAACCCCGACACAACTTTGCCTCAAAAAACTCGTCCTCCTGGACCTTATGCGTTAGCTTCTTCGCAGTGCTTACGCAAACCCTTGGACATCTAGCCCAGAACTGCCTTTGATAATGTTTTTCCTGTCTCTGCCGAGGAAATTGACTCTCTGGCCCTTTAGAAGACTTTCTTGGCATGTGGAAGCTAAATCAAATTTTCCTCCAGCGAAATCGAATTGTTCTTCTGAAGCAACTGCGCATTCCTCTGTGTTTCCTCATTGGGTATAACTCGGCCTGATGCTGTTGCCTCTTCGGATTTGGAAATATTCCTTTGGATCACTATGCACACCCCTCACTTGTTGAGAATTTGAAGGGCTGTAGGTTAATACAAATTCTCTTCTTGATAATTACTTGTGACATTGCTTGTTTTACTTATGTCTTCTCTTCTTTTAGCTTAGTTAGTCTTTCATCAAGTCAATTATCAAAATGCATGAGACACACAATTAGGCTTCTAGAGCCAGGGCAAAATCTCTCCTTCTTGGAGAGGAAAACCTGTAAAGAATTCTTCTTATAGATCTTCAAATGACAAGTACCATGATCAAGACTCAGACCCTTGACCTAGATATGCTTCCAAGACCTTGTCGCTGCTGATTCTTCTTCTTTTCACTGACCAACATTGTTTGCACTAGATAACTTAATCTCTACTTGTATTCTTTCTTCTTTATCTGAACATGTTATCTCATCACTTTGTTAGACCTCCTTAGATTTTCACAAGGCTCCTTTTGGATAACATCTTTCTTTTTCACTTATAATTAACTTAGTATAAGACTGAACAATATTACTTGGGCTTCCAGTGACTGCGTGGATATATGATTGGTAGTAGTCTGATTACGCAACATTCCTAATTCGAGTCTTTATTGTATAACCACGTATTACTTATTATGAACCACATCAGAATTATGTTTGATATATATGATCCCATTCTCGTATTTTTGCTTCCTTTTCAACGCATTCATACAATCATAGAAGCTTTACCGAAGCTCTGGTCTGTTTACACTTATATCAGATATACGTCATCGTAGATTGCACTTTGTTCTGTTTTTAAACCCATACTTTGTCCTGTCCTGAAGTCTGCATTCAATTACAGACTTGTCCGAAGTCTATTTATTGATCCGCATATTTTACCCTTGAACATTGCTCTCGTATACGTATTTATTCCAGATCTCATCTGCTCTAAACCTCTATTCCGAAATCTGTTCTCCAGGGCTATTCGAAATCTGTTTCGTTTCCTGTACTACGCCAGAGAGATCCACACCTTGTTCTTGTATCACATCTGCATTTACTCCTTAGAGATCTTCGCAATTTCTTACTTCGGAATGGCCGAAAAACATGTGTACTTATAGTGCATTGTTCCAGCCCCTAAGCCGACCATACATTCAACTATGGGGCCGGCTTCCTTGCTGTGCTTTAGGCTGACATGTATGAGTAAATTCAACGTTGATGTAGCTGCCTTCTTCTTGTGTGTAGAGCTGGTCTTCCAACATAGATTGAGGGCTGTTAGGTGTCCTTCTTCAACAAGGTCTTTAACCATATACAAGGTCTTGAAAGCATATGATAGAGACTAGATCTTAAACCTAATGGACATCAAGAAGAAGTCCTTCTACTTGATAAATCATACTCATGAAACCCATGAAGCACATACAACAAAAATATATAGTAATTTGAGTTCTTCTTTTACATAATTACATAATTACATAGTCAACATGAAGACTGACCTAGTTACACTTTTCAACACTCCCTCTTAACTAGGGAGGTATTCATACAGGTACATGGTCACTTTCAAATTGAAGAATCTCATAAGAAGAATCAGATTGGTAATCGCATATGTATAGCATCATATCAACCAACATTGTCCTAGTGCAAGGCCTTGAGTAACAACCCCATCTCTCAACGAGACAATGGGCTACAATGTTGGCGAGACACATGACTAATAGACACCATAGTCATTGTCTCTCCAAGGTACATACCCCACCTAGGTGTTCCCAGAGTATGACCTTCTTGGACTATTCTTCTCTTGGTAGCCAGCCGTCAAAGAATATCGGTCCACGACTACTCTTATCTTGAATGCCCTATCTCATTCTCAAAGAGTATCGAATGCCAGATGATTGCCCAATCCTCCATTCTATCTTCCAGGTGAAGACCAGAATGATGTATCTATCCATTCTCTTCACATGGCCTTCACTAAGACTTACGGTTGTTAGTCCTGGTCTAGTGCATGACACATATAATAGAGAATCACATATGTCACTCCCTCTTAACACAGGAAGGACATATTTCAAGTTTATTCCAAGCAAGAAACTTACCACCAGGCTCCTCATCAAACAGGGTCCTGCAACAACAATCTAGCTACTCATGAAGAGTTCCTCTCCTCGATGTCATGGATTTCGATATTGAGGAATCTTCAACTTTTGGCTTCATAGGGCACAGATCATCCATCACTTTCAGTCATGAGTCATGTCCACTATCAGAAAGTGATTCATCAGTCTTCCTCATCTGGTCCACCGTTATGCCATGCTTCTTTCCTTCGAATCATCCCCAAGGATCATGAATCCTTTCTTATGATTAGCAGCCCTGCATAAATTCATCCAGATAAACATATACATATGAACTTTTAGAACAAAAGTTACCTTAGTGATGATCTTTCACCATGACATCTTCCTGTAGGCATCGAAATCCTTTATACAGATTGACACATCTCCGAATGATATGTTTTGTCAAGGGTCTTCTTATTTACCAGACTTCTGTCAGAGTCTACATATCTTCCCAGGAGATCTCCAAGTCACATCTTCTGGGCTTTCGGATGATAACTGCCTCTTGACATGGTTGCATTTCATGATCTCTTCCTTTGTGCACATTCTCCATTCCCAGGAACTTACGACCTTTTTAGTTTCTTGTTCATATACAACCACCTCATATTTCATGAGGACATACTATGTTGATTTCATCTGTCCGTGCACTGAGAGATACTCCTCCATAGATCATACTTCTAAATATAGAAGTTCATTACCTGCAACTATATGACATGACTTCACAACATCCAATGTTAGCATATAAATATATACATACCTCATACCCTTTTTCCCTTGAGTCATCCTGTAGCAATTTCTCAAGAATGAAGAGATTCATTCTCTTGGCATGTTCCATCATTATCCTAGAAATCTGTTTCCATGATGACCCTTGCTCTTGATGACTGCTTTCCATTAGTGATGTTATCAGAGAGGTTTTCCCGAAGCTGATTCACGAGGAGCTCCTACCATGCTTTTATCAGTATGCTAAACTGCTTCCTATCATATAACCAACATAAATCACTTAAAGGAGAAGATGATCTCAATAGTAGTGGAGATCCTTTGCTTCCTCTTTCTTATCAAGCTCTTTCCTCATTTCGGAGCCATGGGCTTCTTTTCTATTTCTTTTGTCCTTTTTCAGATTAAGGACAATTTCTATTTTAATGCCCAATTTCATCAAATCCAAGGCATCGTGCTTCGTCCACATTTCTTCTTTTATTCTGAGGACCAAAACTTACTGAATCTTCCTTTCTTCCTGGACATGGTTGCGAAGGTTTGATTCCTTCACTTGATCCTGTAACAACTTTGGCTTTCAATCTTGTTTCCTCTATTTACATAGAGACCTGAAATCGTGGAATGGTATCACTTCTATCTTCCCGTATAATTGTGAAGTGAAATTTTCCCCATTCTTCTCATAGAGCTTTTAGTACCACTGTAGTCTTCTCCTAGTTCCTGCAGTTGATCATAGAGATTGCTTCTCCTGCAGTACTCACAGAGAATAGCTCCACTAATTTCTTATATACTCCTTTTGATGATTTTAGATTTTGTACATCGGAGATGATAAAGTCTTTTATGGATTCTATAAGAATCCTTTGGACTCTTATATCTCCCTTCATGAATTTGGCACGACATCATTGTCCTTGTCTTCTATGGAAAGTTTGAAACCCCAAACAGTGTGTTTCTTTCTTTTCAAAGGAGACATTTTAATAGATTCATATAAAGTCATAGATATACTTACTTGAGTAGATGCTTTTCTTCTTCTACCAACTTGTTTACTTTGAAGATGGTTGAAGCTTCCTTTGAATGGTGATTGATGATGATATTTTGCTGCTTCCTTGAAAGATCAAGGATGATAGGTAACTTGCCTTGAAGCTTTTGATGGCAATACTTCAATGATCTGTTGGCACATTTAAGATGGTTCTATAATACTGTCTTATTTCTTTCACTATGGAAGTCTGACCCTTCTTCTAAGCAAATCCTTGCTTTGATGCCATCCATGAAATCTGATCCTTGAGTGTCTCTATGCCCTTTCTAGCACCTTAGCTCCGATACCATGTTGAGAATTTGAAGGGCTGTAGGTTAATACAAATTCTCTTCTTGATAATTACTTGTGAGCTTGCTTGTTTTACTTATGTCTTCTCTTCTTTTAGCTTAGTTAGTCTTTCATCAAGTCAATTATCAAAATGCATGAGACACACAATTAGGCTCCTAGAGCCAGGGCAAAACCTCTCCCTCTTGGAGAGGAAAACCCGGAAAGAATTCTTCTTATAGATCTTCAAATGACAAGTACCATGACCAAGACTCAGACCCTTGACCTAGATATGCTTCCAAGAGCTTGTCACTGTTGATTCTTCTTCTCTGCACTGACCAACATTGTTTTGCACTAGATAACTTAATCTCTACTTGTATTCTTTCTTCTTTACCTGAACATGTCATCTCATCACTTTGTTAGACCTCCTTAGATTTTCACAAGGCTCCTTTTGGATAACGTCTTTCTTTTTCACTTAACTTAGTATAAGACCGAACAATATTACTTGGGCTTCCAATGACTACGTGGATATATGATTGGTAGTAGTCTGATTACGCACCATTCCTAATTCGAGTCTTTACTGTATAACCATGTATTACTTATTATGAACCGCATCAGAATTATGTTTGATATATATGATCCCATTCTCGTATTTCTGTTTCCTTTTCAACGCATTCATACAATCATAGAAGCTTTACCGAAGCTATGGTCTGTTTACCCTTGTATCAGATATACGTCATCGTAGATTGCACTCTGTTCCTGTTTTTAGACCCATACTTTGTCCTGTCCTGAAGTCCGCACTTGACTATCCTGAAGTCCGCATTTGATTACAGACTTGTCTGAAGTCTATTTATTGATTCGCATATTTTACCCTTAAACATTGCTCTTGTATACTTATTTATTCCAGATCTCATCCGTTGTAAACCTCTGTTCCGAAATCTATTCTCCAGGGCTATTCGAAATCTGTTTCGTTTCTTGTACTACGCTAGAGAGATTTGCACCTTGTTCTTGTATCACATTCGCATTTACTCCTCAGAGATCTTCGCAGTTCCTTACTTCCAAATGGCCGCAGAACAGGTGTACTTATAGTGCACTGTTCCAGCCCCTAAGCCAACCATACATTCAACTATGGGGCCGGCTTCCTTGCTGTGCTTTAGGTCAACATGTATGAGTAAATTCAATGTTGCTATAACTGCCTTCTTCTTGTGTGTAGAGCTAGTCTTCCAACATAGATTGAGGGCTATTAGGTGTCCTTCTTCAACAAGGTCTTTAACCATATACAAGGTCTTGGAAGCATATGATAGAGACTAGATCTTAAACCTAATGGACATCAAGAAGAAGTCCTTCTACTTGATAAATCATGCTCATGAAACCCATGAAGCACATACAACAAAAATATATATTAATTTGAGTTCTTCTTTTCCATAATTACATAATTACATAGTCAACATGAAGACCGACCTAGTTACACTTTTCAACATCACTGACTTTGCTTCCTCATTGAAGCTCGAATTATCCGACAATTGATTGCTGCTACTCTGGAAAAATCAAATTCTCCAAGTGTCTTTGGTGTATTCTCCAAGTGCCCATCAACTTCTTCTTATAACCCTCTGTTGGAGCACCAACGACCAAGATTAAAACTTAATCAAGGGTCAAGATCATATTGGAGTTCATCCATGTGAGTTTCTAGAGAATTCTCACCTTGACTTAATCAATTATGATTAATTAACCATATATCTTAAGTTTAGACTTAGGAAATATTTAAAAATTGGTTAATAATGTAATTAAGCTATCTTTAGGTGGAATTTCTAGAAACGATTTCTAGGTTTTAGAGATCTCATGTATTCTAGCCTCTCCAGCAAGTTTCGTGTCTAGAACACATCCAATGCTACAAAAAGTAACATACATCAGTGCATTTGAATGTGCTTCCATTAGGATCATACAATATGCTTTTGAGTATGGATTGGTTGTATCTTTACAGGACTGAGATGGATTGCTATGAAAAGGCTTTTGAGTGCTTGGATGACAATGGAGAACAGAAAATCTTGCAGGGTAAGAAAAAGGCGACATCAATTAGAATGGTTACAACTATGCAAGCAAAGCGCAGCCGCAGGAAAGGTTGTTAATTTTAGTTAACAATGGTATGTTCTATGCTTAAAACAATTTACTTCAATGTTCCTTAGAAGCCCAATATCAATTTCCAATTTAGCAATCACATTAACTTATGCACATCGATAATAAATGTAGATAGACCATGAACAAAATGCAGAAGACAAGCCAAGACAATAGGACACAATATTTGGCAGATGCTAGGGAAAAACCTCAGTGGGCAAAACCCTTTGATCAATTCTTCTTATTATTCTTCAATAGTTCAGCAAAGAGAGGGAGAGTACAAATATCAAATTAACTTGCCCAAAACAGTCATGTCAAAATCAACAGTCAACAACAACCCTAACCAGAGAGTCAACACTGGTCAAAGTGGCTCCAAAATGTCCTCCAAGCATCTCGGTGAACAACAGTCCAATTCGGCCTTCCAAGAGAGTCAAAGTAAACCCAAAATAGATCGGTCAAACTTGGTCAAATGCTGCTGTAAATTCTGCGGTCAAACCTGTAGTCGACGCTGAAGTCAAATTGGTCAAACTGTCCCAAATGCCTCGATTTCTGTGCCAATGAATGCGGCCTCCAGAAATCAGATTTTTTGCCTCAAAACCGAAGTCAACGGAGGGCAAATGACCCTCAGTCAATGCTGGTGAACGCTGCCCTGTTTCTCTAAACTTCGACCTACAATCTGACCCTGCGATTCGTCCTTTTGTTCAGACGTGTGAACTAGAGAAAGGTTGCTCCAAGCTGTACGAACCAATCAAGAGAGGAGAGAGATGTATGATGTGATGAGTGATGATGTCCAAATGAGCAGAAGGTCACTCCTATTGATACAAATCGTTGAGGGTGTGGACACACTTCTCTTGGGCTTCATGAGCTTACATTTGACTGAGGCCGACCTTGACTATTTGCACATGTGTGAATAATAAATTCAAAATCATACGTCAGTTTGTCCGAATGAGATGATCTTTAGATCAATCTTGTACCTCTCGAAAAGACGAATCCAATAAAAATATCATCTCCATCATATGAGCTGTCCAAGGTGGAGTTTGGCCCTAGTTGCCAATTTTAACACTCCCTCTCAACTAGGGAGAATTCCACATGCCAATCCATCTACCATCCTGTAGCATCTCTATCATCCCTGCTCTGCTGAACCATGAAGTAATAATGAAGAAGAATTGATCGAGAGTGAGTCACAAGACCTGGCCAGTCTCCACTGACTCAAGTCAGTCTAGAGGTAGAACCTCAATTGATCTCAGATCAAGATGTTTGAACACCATGCATCTTAGCATAGAGGGTACGACAAAATGTGATGCGTCCATCAGTAGTGCTATGGTCTCTATCTTCATTTCCCAACTCATTGACCAGATGAGAGGTACTTCCCATGAGTCTCGGACTACATGGGTAGGATGTATGTTGTAATGTTCCTTTTTCTGGTATTCCTTATGACATGGTTAGGATGGACTTTCAGAGTTGGGGACAGACAGGCCACAGGTTCATATTGACGTCATGACGGGCCCGGGGGGCTTTTGGAGGGGTTTTGAGGATTTTTTATGAGGTCCAGTGGCATTCGCTTGGTACATTCCACCATCTGCACAATTTTCCTTTTGTTTTGTTGCATTCCGACAAATTTCGAAAAAACTGAGTTATTAATGGGCCTGACCCAATTAATTATGCCTAAGGTGGCATTTCGGGAGGAATTCTTAGCAGAACACCTTAGTGGAATAGCTCATTGGAATCTTAACGAGAAGATTTACAGAATGAGATGGCTAGAAGGGATTTGTTAGTGACTTGAGGGGGCATGGTGGCCAATTTACCATTTTCCCACATTAAAAATAATATTTTAATTAAGAGAAATGTGCTCAATGATTAAAATAATAATAAAATAGGAGCTTCTATAGGGGTCCATCAAATCTATAAAAAGAGGAGGAGGAGGCCATTGGAAGACATCTTGGATTTGGTATTGTTTCTTGTATGTGAGGTTGATAACCAAGTTCTCTACTCCATTGGTAGCCCCAGGATGGAAACCCTCGAGTGGTTTAGAGAGATTGGGCGAGCACCCATCTTCCCTTGGTGAATTCATCCAAAATTCACAAGAGAGCTTAGTAGTGGTAGTTCAGTTCATTTTTGGTGGAGGGCCCATGCATCATTGCAACAAATCCTTGAGGCCAATTCTATCTTAGCTATCTCAGCTATTTTCTGAGTCAGCATGTAAATCCCAGTTTATATATATTATAATAAAATTGAGATTGTTTGGCACATTGTATGTTTGTATTGCATGTATTCTCTTGTTTAATTTTACATGACAATCTTCTGTTAATTAAATGGTTATCTAATGGCGAAATTTTGGTTAAGCGCATTTTTGCAAAATTAGTCAAAATATCCCGTCTCAGATATTATAGTGGTATCAGAGCCTTGGTCTTGGCTCGGCCATCGGATTTTTCAGTTTCCAATTGCAGTGATTATTGTGGAGGGGGTTTTGCCCAAGAATTCAAAAACCTAGTTCTAGCAGCAAAATGAAAATTTCTTAAAAGGCTCAACAAATTTTCTTATTAAATAAGAAACAAATTGTCAGACAAATTGTTGAAGGCTTTCGACAAATTAGAGCATCTAAATTTATAATTTTGCAAGGGCCGTGAATCAATTTTTTTTCTTAAGATGGGTGCATTATTATTATTATTATTATTATCCAATTTTAAGGTCACGGCCAAGCTAGACACCAAATTGGTGTTTGAGACCCCCTTGCTTGTGGGACAAGGAACCCACCTCCGCGCAGCGATTTGACTGCTAAGTCTACGAAGGCATACATATACAGTGATATGTGGTTTAACGGCAAGTTTCGCTGGGTGAAACCCATGAGACGAAGGTTCAAATCCCAATGATTATATGGCCTGCTATGATCTCGGCTCAAGGAGTAGGCTCCCCCATTGCTGTTCGGGTCTCGGCTCTTGCTAAATCATAAAGATTTGGTGTATTTGGCTTGCAGGTTGCTGGATATGCTAGTGGTGTTATAAGGCAGCCACGAGGATTGATCCTGGGACCTCCCTTAGATTAGTCTAAAGAGTTACCGATTCACCATTGTCAAAAAAAAAAGTCTACGAAGGCATACATACTCTACCCCCCTCTGGTTTTGAACCTGTGACCTCGTAGGAGGAAACACATGCTCTTAACCATTCAGCCTAATATAATTTAATTAATGAAAGAATCAATTATTCATGGAACCCGTGAACATTATGAATCTGAGGCATATCTTGGAGCTGGGCAGGAAAGTCAGTATAAAAGCTCAAATTTTGTGAGCAGCTACAATTTTTGAAGGGGCTTATACTAAATTTTATTATTGTGGGGGCCACGTATTTTATTTCAAAGAGCTGTGATTTTTTTAAGGTAGGGCCGTAAAACATTTGAAAAGGGGGCCGAAATCATTTTTATTTTTAAAGAGGAGCGGATCATTCAAAAGGGGTTCATTATTAATAATTTGACAAAGCCATCCAAATTATTATTTTTTGTTTGAAGGAACAGAGCCTAAACCTATCTTGGAGTAGGGCCGAATAATTACAAGCTTCTAAATTCTTTGTCGTAGGCCTCCACATTTTCTGCAGGTCGAGAGTTCATACACGCAGGAGATTGGAAATTATTGAAATTCTGTTACCTCATGCACTCTGAAGGGTGGACAGAATTTGTCTCTATTCTAATCACCTGAAGCGCGGGCTTTAAGAATTAAGAGAAGTTTACTTATATACAGAACATAAGCTTTGCTGGTGTGTTATTTGCTCATAAAAAGGTTGATATCAGTCACATTTGGGCCCCATTACAAACATGGTTGAGCGTACATCCAAACTGAAGGTTGATTCTGGTACAAAATGAATGCAATAATTTCCTAAGGAACTGAGTTGAAGATCCTATGCTTCCTTTGAAATTTGTGAATTTAACTGAACCGTGTGGCTGAGATTTCCAATGAAGTGGCTGGAAATTGATTGCCCAGGGTATTATACCAGTTGTTGCTTCAGTATTCAGACTCGTTTCCCTTGGTGGATCAGTCACTATATCAACAATGTGTGTGCAATGCCGAATTTCTCCGGATTGCAGAACAAGTGTCTTTGATGATAGGGTGGATTGCTGGTTGGAAGCCATCACAAGACCTGAAGACTTCACTTAAGGCCGTGTCCCTTCCCTACTTCCTAGGCGTAGTCTCTCTCCTCAAGGGGGTCGATAACAATCATTTCTGGACCGTGTTTCTTACCTGGCTGAGCATGGAAACAGTGGGGAATAATCTCTCTACCTATGGGCCAAGTTAGCTTAAGAAGACAGGTAAAATACTCCTTGTGTACCAACTTGAAACCATGAGTTTCCATTACTGCTGAGCGTGTATTCTGAGCTTGGTTAAAGGCTGAAGTGGTGGGTGAAGCATGCAATAAAGTGGGAGGCCTCCAGCAGTGAATGCACTGCTGAAATTACCGCTGAGTTTGGCCATTGTGCTGAAATTAACTTACTGATTTATTGAACCTGACCAGGTTCATCTGCTCCCAAACTAATCACTATATATTAACTTTTGGACCCATGCTTTGGGAAAATATGGAAACCAAGTTGAAGGGGCCTACAACATTTTATCCACAAACCAATGCACAAACTAAAATTGTGAATAAGAGAATGATACCAACTCTTATTAAAATATGATCGTAAAAGCCCAAAAATATAGGATGTGTATCTACACTAAATTCAACATTGTTACAATAGACCAATTCATTATCCATAGACGAATGCACAAACTAGAGTTGTAAATAGGACAATGGTACAAACTCTTATTATTGTATAATAAAAAAACCCCAAAAACATAGGATGCATACCTACACTAAATTCAACATTGTTAAAATAGAGAAATTTATTGCTCAACCAATTAGTCCTCTTCTCAAACAAATTTAGGTTTTCTAACTCAAACTCCTTTTGACATTGTTCTAAGTTCTAACAAATGTATTGATGCAACACAGAGTAGACAATACTTTAAGCAAAGCATCCAAATTGATCGAAAGAATACAACAAATCCACAAGAAGATACAAGAACAACTCCAATAAGTTCAGACAATGTATAAATCAAGGCATGATTAGACTTAACTACTCATAATTTAGTCGAAAGAGATAGCTCAACTCGTTGTTGCTAATATTGTTGGGCATTTTACTAGTTCTATGTGGGTGGGGGCCTAGTTTGAATTCCCCAGTGAAGTGCACTAATCTATACCAACAAGTTTACAACGAATGCTATCTAGTAATGCGAGGAAGCATCCACTAGGTTTCCCCATATAGTTGTCCTTGGAAAATAATCACTATTAAAAATTTCCAGGTTGAAGATTTTATGTGGCTACGTTTAAGCAAAGAGAGATTCCAAGAACAAGGGAAAAAGTTGAAACGTTGTCACTATGGCCCATTCAAGATTTTACAACGGATTGGAAGCATTCATTCAACTTGTACCCCCCATTATAAATGAACATCCTTTCCATATTGAATGATGAAAAGTTGAAGTCTTTGAACCATCAATGTCAGATGTGGATGAAGATGTAGAATAGTTCTAGCAGTTGAGGAGATATCTAGTATGCAAACTGAACTTGTACATGATATCATATTGCAAAGAAAGATTCCCGCTTATAGGAAGTGGCCAAAGAGTACTTACAGAATGGTTTAGAAGGTAAAATTCTAAGCATAGCGAAGTGATATTAATGGAGGAGATGACCCAAAAGAAACCACACTCCTCTTTAACATAATAAGTTAGTGCTGAACCTGAAACCTCCCAAATAGAGGAGGTATGGCCGGTATACATTCCATAAATTTTCTTACTGTAAGGCAAAATAGGAGGGCTAACTATGAGATGACCAAATAAAATATTCACGAAATAATAAATTACAAATTTATAATCCACCAAAATATATTATTAATTCTCACGAGAGCCATCAAGTACTATAGAAATAACTAAACCTAATCAAATAGCCAACGAATTGGACAACAGAGAAAAACAGAGAGAGTTGTTGAAAAGAAACATGAGAGTTTGCAAAGGCAAATAGGATGGAGAAAAAAGAAGGGGCACATGGGTCAGAAACATAAACATTGAGCATCTTCCATAGGAGGCAGGAAAATAATTCTGTCCTAGGGAGTTCACAGAGGTATATTATGTAAGAACAAGAAACAAAAGACAATGTAGCAAACTTTTTACTTAAGAGACTTTTTTTGGGTTAAAAGATCATGTGTATAATCATTGGCGTGTATGCATTAGCAGCTTGTAACTGAGCTGTCTGATACAGATTAATTATATAGACAACATGGCTCCATTTCTATATCACCCAGAAGACGCAAAAGATTTAGATCAGTAACAAAGGAGGTCAATAAAAACTCTCTGTAACACAATTAATTGTGTAAAATGAAGAATTGAAAATCGTATCATAACTCCAATTTATGGAAGATGTAAGGAAACAGTCCGATCATAATAAACAGAAAGAAATAAAGGCTGAATAAAATATCTTGCTACTAAATATTAACATATGTGGATAACATAGCATCCAGAGTAAATAAAAGTTACTATCTTATTGATTATTGTCATCATCACTCTCAGTGGTGCCTCTAACGTCTCTGTTCAAACAAACTTAAAGTCTCTGGTCAAGTTATATCAGCTAGTATCATACATTGATCAAATGCATCTGAAGCAACCTGCCTACTATTCTCTGTTTTGCATGTGTCAATGAGAAATATCCCTGAAGTGTGATGATGCCTTTTTGTTCTGAAGCTTCTTGCTATCAACAGTATACCACAAGGTTTAGGCTTGTTGATGCCTTTTAGGATCCCTTCAGGTTGTTGGCTTTGTTCTGCAAACCACTCATTCAAGACAGTGTTAATGACTATAGTATGATGCCAGCAAACTCTAGAAGATCTTTGTGCTTAGCGAAACTGTATGATCTTCATAACTTACTCACCGCAGGTATACTTCAGTTAGGCCCACAGGAGGACTATCATGAACACTTTAGGATTATTTTCATACAAAAGGTTATTGTCACAAGGGTGTTGTATCAAAACACTGCAATGATAGTCTTAAGCAACTGCTGCAGTGCAATGATGAACCTTGAGGATTATTGCTGCAATAAGATAAAGCTATTGTATATAGTGAGACTGCTTGACAACACAACTACTTTGGAAATGATGAGATGTTAATTCTGATGCCCTTTCACTTCTTCAACTTAAATATGCCAAGTGAAAGTAACACATGTCTTCACTTAGGTCATTACTTAAACTGATCAGAGGTATGCTCCAGTACAATCATAACCAATCATTCAAGGTAGGACATCAAAACAATAAACATGCCACTATAGGTTGATCAAACTTCAGGTGTGAACTAAGATATTTAATGAAATTGGAAGATTTCATTCCTCAAATGCGAATGTCTTAAGAGCTTATAGGGATGCTGACATTGTCATGGTTTATACTCGATTCATCAAGAAAGTCGATCATATTTGTGTCAAATCACGGATCACGGTGCCCAAAATTGATCAACGATCAAAATAACCATTAGAAGGGGAATCCAGGGCACATCTCTGTCATGCTTCCATTTCAAATCACAGGATCATATCTAGGCAGAGGTATCTTGGATTACTTATTCCTGTTAAGTATATATATATATATATATATATAACTTTAATAAATATCTAGAGATGCATCCGAAATTCCAATTTTTGGTGTGCCAAAATTCTCAAAACGCTAGATCTACGAGGACATCTAACATCATCCTTCTGATCATTTATAGTCATTCAGATAGATTGTTCTAGGAAAGCTCGGAAAAGGAAAAAACATTTGTGTTTTGAGCAGTTACAGACCTTTCTTGCTACCATCTCTGGGTAGTTATCTTGAAAAAGTGCAAGAATTTGGTTTGATGCAGCTCTCAATTCTCTCTTCCACATATTCTTAAGATCTGTGATCTGAATCATGGCATTGACACCACCAGGCTTGAAATCAAGGAGCTTGATGCCCTTCTCCAGAATTTGGACCCTCCATCTCAGAAACTTCTTCAACTTCTCATCGCCTCCAAAGATCTTCTGGTAGAGCTCCTTGTCTTGAAAAATCCCATAAGCAATGTAGCACACATGGTGGCCCACTTTATTATAACAATGCATGAAGGCAACTGAATTCAGAGTCTCATCAAATTTCAGATCCTCTTCAACTATACTGTCAGCTCCAAATGCCTTCCTCCATGCCACACTATTCTGCAACATGATGAATGCATCATTCACCCTGAAATCTCTGGCACGAAGAAATTTTAGAAGTATAACATCAGTCTCTGGGCCAAATAAGCAAGGGAACCCACTAAGGGTCCATTAATGTAGGTGGAAGGTTCAGATTGATCATAATTGTTTCTCACATCAGTAAACCTATCCATGTTGTCTGGGCCTACCACCACAACTCCCACCAAGATGTTGGGATTGGGTGCACTGTTGTACAGAGATTGGAATCCTTCTTTGCAGGGAATGGGTTGAGGATGATTGGCCTTAGAGGGCAGAGAAGAGGCTCTGTGATGAATAAGTTTTGGATAGAGGCAACCATATCCAACCATGTATGACATCCTCATAGGATTATCTCCCAGTATGTAATCAACCTTCATCAACACAAAATTGATTTAGATCCTGCATACATTAATAACTTTTTGAAATAATAGGAAAATTAAGCATTGGGCTATTATGAATCTATACCTGGTGTTTTGCAAGTGCTCTTAGCCTGTGAGGAGTGTCTGTCACTGTCCCACCACATGTTACTACTTATTTGGAGGAGCTCAAGTATTTTGCATATGTCAAGAGCAAGAAGGAAGAAGATGTAACGTATTGCAAATTAGTATCCTGCAATCTGTAAAGAAGACCTCCTGCTTACACAACAACATATAGTGTTAAATTTAGAAGAAAGAGAGCAAGTGTACTATATTTCAATGCCAGTAAAATCTAAGAGATCACCTGGAGTATATTGAGCATGTGAATTGGGTGTTCCAAGCAGAAGATAGCAAATAAAATTGTCTGTATGCCCTTTGTATTCCTGAAGAGAGTGCACATTTCGTATCAAGAACTCCTGCACACAAATGACATTAATACAATCAGTCATTTACATAGAACACCCAGTAGACAATCAAACTGCCCAAAAAAGTCTCCTTCTAGTTAATTACAATAATAAAAAGGTAGTTGAATATTAAAATCTATTAAGGAATAC
Source organism: Pinus albicaulis (assembly GCA_034641835.2). Lineage (NCBI taxonomy): Eukaryota > Viridiplantae > Streptophyta > Pinopsida > Pinales > Pinaceae > Pinus > Pinus albicaulis. Next base: position 587,237,158 of record CM076583.1, on the reverse strand, counting down.
ATATGTGAATTTAGGACGGGGTATTCAATGCTTTTGCATTTAAACATGTTACCTCTTAAAACTAAACACATGCTATTGTACTGATTGCTGAACTTATGAGGATTGCAAATTCCAAGAATATCTAGGAATCTGACTGTCACTATAAAGGTCAAACAATTGATCCTCTTGTAACCATCAGATTTCAAGATATTCCAGGAATCTGCAATCAACATAAGAATACCTTGCTACTAAATGTTAGGCAACCACAACTACCTTCCATGCTTCCCAAAACAGCCTTGGTTTCACCCTGAGCAATCTCAAAAGAATCATAATAAGCTGATGCGGTTCCTTTGGTTCCACTAGCATTGGTGGCATGGTCAGCTGTTTGTGAAACCAGCATTCTAATCTCCTTAGCATTATGATCAATTTCCACTTTTCTTCCCAGGTCAGCGAACTCAGCTCCGCCTTGGCATCAAAAGTGTAATTGCATAAAAGGAATGTCGGTCCCATGCCAATAGGTCTCCTACAATGAATACGCAGGAACCTAGTACATAGACAGTTTTTCTCTTCGCTTAGCTACCCAGGGCTTATTTCCCTTTCCAAATATCAATAATTCTTTTCCAAGAAAAATCTATAATAAGAAAAATATTTTACTATATTCTGAAAGGTGAAGATGTTGAAATCATGCCACAAAGTGAAAGGAAATAAAATATCTTTCCTCAAACCACCAAATATATAAAGAAAACAATAATGATTATAATAATAAAACTAGATCTATCGATCTATGCATGACATGAGACCCATAAGCATTCAAGGGACTAAAAATATCTGACCAAAACAAACCAAAAATTTCAAACTCAACAAAATCCTCTAAACAAGCAACAAACAAACCACTAAAATTTTCAAAGATATCAAAGCTAGACATCAACACAATTTCATGTACTTGAATAAGCCCATTGTTGCTTAGCATTAGACTTCTTAAATTAGTTATTTATCATTTAATACTAGGACACTATCTATGTGAAAAGAAATAAGTCCCAACTTCATCAAATCCGACTTCATTTCCAATCAAAGATCAAAACCAGCTTCGTTTCCAATACCAATATAAAATCACACATTTTCCAAATATCAATAATTATTTTCCAAGAAAATATAAAACTCGAAACTCAGCAAAATTCCCCAAACACAAGCAACATATATACCATTAAAATTTTCCAAGATGTTAGAGCTAGACATCAAGGTAGTTTCATGTACTTGAATGAGCTCATTGATGCTTTGCGTTAGTCTTGTTAAATTAGTTATTTATCATTTAATATTAGTTAGACATTATCTATGTGAAAAGAAATAGGTCTCGAAATCATCAAATCCAGCTTCATTTCTTGTCACAACAAACAATGTAAGGATTAAATATGAAACATCAATCTTAAAATAACACGCATGAAAGAAATGTAGCTGCAATGTTACAATGAAAAATACAAAATATAGAACCCATTTTTACCTGAATTTTACATATAGTAATCTTGCATGATCAACAGAACATGTATACCAAAATAAGAGTCCTAGGGTATTTCAATTTCCTAGTTCTCATCTTGGTCATTATTTTCTACATTGTGAACATGATCTTCTCCAGATGTACTGTCATTATGAGCCTCCAAAACATTATGTTCTGTATCAAGTTCATTAGATAAATTTGTTATCTTGTTTTCTTCCCTTCTATCACAATCTGATTGCCAAAGCGCTAGTGCTCTTTTATATGGAAAATTGTTAATGTCATACTTTGTTACATATAATCTTAAACATGTATCCACATGTTTATCAAGCTTGTTCCTCAGCTTTGACTTCAAGAATGATAGTGCACTAAACATTCTCTCATCCTCCACTGATCCCAAAATCATGGTTTGACACAAATCTACTAATTTGAAATATTCTGATATGTTTTCTTGCAGGTATTGGCTAGCACTTAAAGTATTCCATAATCTTGTTATAGCACCGTTTTCATTAGGATTCTCCAAAAAAGGATATTGCTTCCACATTGTTTCAGCAAAACGTCCACCTTGTTGATAAAATTTTGATGAATCTAAAATACCTTCAATCTATTCTCCATGTATCGAGACTTTCTTGCAAAAGTGGTCTACTAAACATTTTAATCTCTTTTGAAAATCGGCTTTTAAATTTCTTGGACATTGACAATTGTTCCAATATTGAGGGTATACCACACACATGGCCTCCAACAATTCATCTTGAGGAAATCGCTCTCTTATCTCTGATGATAGTGATCTTGCAATTTCTATCAAATTTTGTCTCACTGAGATCACAATATTATCAAATTGGTCTCTTGACATGGGGCAATCTTTGGTGCTTCATCCCATCTTACTAATATAATGAAAGGGGACCATATACCCAGGCACTGTGATACATAGTATCCCTTTTTCATCAAACGTCAAAGAATTTTCAGTATTTTCTATATTGATGATCTTAGTCCAACTTGTAAACTCTGGACCAGTAAAAGAGTCCGACATCATATACAAATTATCCAATGCAAGGCATGCTGACTTTCTCGCATTCGTGTATTCGGCAATATACATTGTGCGATTCTGAGACATTTTCACGAGGACATTCATTTCATGTAGCATAGGAAGAATTTCAGCCAATGTCAATAATGTTTCTATATCAGTTAGTCGAAAAAGAAGATCTTGAGCTTTATCTACATTGTATCGATTTTCATACATAAACCCTACCAAAGATTTGAACTCATTAAATAGTCTTTGAGCTGGTCCATTTAATGAGATCCATCTTGTATCAACATCTTTCAGTAGTTTTTTTTCCATCCGTAACACCATCTGCAAATTGTTGAAACTCTAAATATCGTTTGGGACTACGAGAAAAGTATGCATGAGTCTCACGTACAAGATCTTCAACTTTTGAAACGGATGGAAACTTGCTTACTATTTTAAATGCAAGATTCATCCTATGAGCCATACAATGAATATTAAACATATATGGCGAAGCTGATAATTGTAGTCTAACACAAAGACCATTCCTTTGTCCTTGCATTACCGATGCTCCATCTGCTCCAACACATACCAACTTTTTTGCAATCATTAAATGATCCATACTACTTTCCTTCAAAGTATTAAGAACAAGTTCATAAATATTTCCAGCTGTAGAAGTCTCTCTCATCTTTTTAATCCCAAGTAGATAGGAATGCCTAATATGGTCATCAACCATATAAATGCTCATGCAAATCCATGAAGTATTATCAATAGTCGTAACCTCATCCAAAGACAATGCCAAAAACCTAGCATTTGCAATCTCCTGTTTCAAATCATCATTTTCTACTTGAGCTAGATATCTTGCCCATTTCCAACCACTAGTTATGGACCAATGAGAAGATGGAAAGTTTGGCACGTGAAGAAAAGATAGAAATTTCATGTGATCTGGATAATCTGTCATAGGACGACCTTTACATAAGATGTGAAATACAGTGCTCAATTGTATCGTCTTGGATAACAAACTTCTTTCCATCGTCTTTTCAAATTGAGATATGATGGTTTCTCCACTTGCCTCAAGTTTCTTCTTACTTATTAAATATTTTTTGGATTCTTCCACACATTGAATATGTCGACATTCCTCTAAAGATTTCCATCTAACAATAGATTTCTCTTTACCATTTACAATTTTCTTTTCATAAACCTTTCCTGCATGCTTTTGTACTGTATCTATTTTCATCTGAAATTTCACTACCTTGCAACTTTTCCAACTACATGCAATACATTTAACTTCTCGTAAATCCTCATTTGTAGGAGGTATTTCTTCAATAAATGGAAAACTTGAGACGCAATCATCTTGGAATTTTCTCTCTACAGTCCATTGGCCTTTTTTCCTTTTTCGTGAATGGTTTGTGTCACCTTCCAAGGAAATATCTTTAACATTTTCATCACTAATTTATGTTGAAACTGCATTTATCTCACCCTGATCACTTGAGGAACCTATTATTTCATCCATCATATGGATATCAGATGCATTTTCACAAGAGTTAACATCTCTCTCAGTAACAGATTGTTCAAAGGAGCTTGAAGCATGAAGAGAATTTGTATTCTTGGATTGAGACTTTTTAAAGTATGATAATACATCAATTTTCCTTGATAGTTTCTTCCCAGGATTAGCTTTTGACATCTCACTGAATATTCCAGAAGTAAAATTTCAAATCGATCTAGAAACCTACATCAATAGTTTCCAAGAGTTGAGAATTACTAGATTTGTAAGTAGCTTTCAAAGTAAAATAAGTGTAATGTTCACAAAAACCATTATGCAATTTTTTATTAAAATGTTGTGCCAAGGCCCAAGCCCAAAAGCAAAAATAAATCATTATACACAAAACAATAACATCTTGAGTCATCATCTATAAAACAAAGAACATCATTCAAATGTAAAATATATAAAAATTTCCACTAAATTAATTCATATCTCCAAATCACCTAATGAACACTTGAAAGCTTTAAACAAAACAACAAAATATTGCAATAACTTTAATCATCCTTTGCAAAACACCTCTCCCTTAAGTTGTAAAGAATTGGTTATAAGAAGTTGAAACATATCCTCTATCATTTTCCATGATAAAAGTGAGGAAGGAAACTAGTCAGTTACTAGTGATTCTTTTACTTATCTTTCCCTTGATGAATTGGTTATAAGAAGTTGAAACATATTCTCTATCATTTTCCATGATAAAAGTGAGGAAGGCAACTAGTCAGTTACTAGTGACATTTACACCCTCCATAGAGAAGATGGAGAACTTGGGCTAATTAACAGCCATGCTCCAAGGACGGTTTTAGCGACTAAATGGCTTGCAAGGACAAATGAAGGAGAAGCTTCTTATGAGGTAGTTGTCAAGCATAGGCTAGAAACAACTTCACATATACAGAACATCCATGTCCCTAATGATTTATGATTTAATCATAGGTGCAAATTCCTTTAATTTGCCTAGATGAACAATTGTCAAAACAATTTGGAATCATCGCAAGTAATATTTCATGAGCTTGACGAGGAGCTAAGGATTTTAAGAGTGTTCTTACACTAAGACACTAAGTGGGCCACATTGCTAGGTGGGCCAATGATTTGGGTTTACATGCATGGAACAAGCATGGGCAAAATAAATTGCAAGCGTTAAATCATCTAATGGGTTTGATCAGCGGAATGGACCCTTTGCAGGGTAAATCAATGGAATGGTATCTTTACACTTGTTTAATCAATAGAATAGACCCTTTCTATAGGTTTAATAAGTGAAATGGAAAAAAAACAAACATGTTTTTAACCATTAGGACCATTGAAGACCTGATTTCAGAATAGGACCTTTTTAATGGAAAATTCAATTGGAGCAATATAGAACTAGGGCCAGGGTTCATTGTGGAAAGACATGATAGGTTTCTCTTATAAAGCTCCTTTTTCTCTGAGTAATTCTAAATTCTGCAATTATCCCAAGTGCACTATCCAATCAGAAGACGATTCTGCTCTCAGTATCAAACTCTCAAGCACTTGGTCCAGGTCATTTAAAATATAGCCCTGTATGATTCTCACAGCAGACTCTAAAGAAATGGTGAGAAATTCTGGATCTCTCCCAGTTCATGGCTTTGCCTCCTACATCTGGGAGAAAAAAAATAAAGAGATTAAAATTGAAATGAAAGAATGGGCTAAATCCCACAAGGAAGATCGTCCCATTTCAGAAAGACGGGAATCCTTGAAGAAGTCAAGTCCCAAATTGAAGAATAAGGGCTCTCTGAACAGAATCGGGCAAGGGGAAAAGGAAGTAAGTGCTAAACTATTCAAAGCTCAGATCGTCGAAGAAGAAATCTGGATATTGAAATCAAGGAGCCTGTGGCTGAAAGCAGGGAATAGGAGCGTTAAATTTTGCCATTACCAAGAACACTCAAAAAGAATTTAAAATTTCATCTCTGAGGTAACTCTTAGACAGATTGAAAACAGATGGTTTAATGAAATCAAAGTAGCAGCCTTCTCTCACTTTAGGAACTTGTTTTCAGAATAAGAGTAGATACTGGAAGTACTCGAGAGGAAATGTTGGACAAGATCCATGTCTTTTACAAGAACTGGATAATGAGAAACTCCTAGGACCCATATCAAGCAAGGAAGTCCAAGAAACGGTATGGAATATGAAAGTTAACAAAGTCCCTAGTCCAGAGTCCAGAGAAGTTCTCAACACATTTTTAGTAAGCATGGAAATATATCAATAGGAACCTCTTAAGCTATGTGGAAGAATCAAGGAAGCAATGCAGATTTAAAGAACAAATAAATTCCTTCTACTTCACCCTCATCCCTAACGTCTGAAACTAGAAGATTCTAGGTAAGACTACCTTTTCTAGATTTAAACCATTTGATGCAATGTGTTATCGTAGAGAAAAAAACTTGCTTTGTTCAGGGCAGAATTATCTATGAAAACAACATAAGAGTTGAGGAAGCTGCTCACAGTAGCCACCCATCTGGAAAGAAGTACATGAGTTATAAAACTCGATATGGTGAATGCCTTGGATAGAGTGAGGTATAATTTCTTATTCTCAGCTATGAAGAAATTTGGCTTTGCTGAGAACTTCATTCTGTGGGCCAAGGCCTACATAGGACCCTGAATTAAAACTATGGTCAATAGGAAGACAATGTCTTTCTTGAATCTTCAAGGCCACCAAGGGCCTCAGATAAGGATATCACATCTACCCTTCTTTGTTCACTATAATGGCATAGTGCTACCTATAGGAGTTTGTTATCCTCCTATAATGAAGAAAGCGCTTGACAATGAATTAATCATATCTATAGCAAGAGTTATATTATTTGCATTTTGAGCTTATCCTACCTTTCTAAAATGCATGCTCCTAGTTGGGTCTCATATACATCAAAGGACAACCTACATTGGTTCGAGACATTTCACTGTATAGACGAGGAACTTCGAAGACTCAAACTTGAACACTTGCACACTCTTGGACTAATTTATGTCAATTACGTAGTTGCTGTAGATGCCTCTCTGGAGAAACTCTTAGCCTACCTTCCCTTGGGATGAAAATATTTTTCAGTTCAACAATCATCAGTCTAAAATGTTCTTCTACCCACCCAGATATTAGGGGGTGCACAATCAAATAGGTCTACTTTTTAGCAGTTTTCAACTGTCTTAGACACATGCTCAAGTTGTTTTTGTCAGCAGAGACACACTTTGGCTACAGTTGCTACGGGCAATCATCTGTTCCATCTAGACTTGACCATGTCAAAATTGAGAATAGATCATTATTTTGTTTGACAAAGCAATCATCCGTCTACTTCCATTTTTGCCCTTTCTGGATTAGTTTCTCCTTGTTAATTCTAGTGAAAGATTTATTTTTCTATGTCAAATGTGATGGGAAAACTGGTATAAGCTTCTGAAGCAAAACAGGTTGCAAATTTTGCCTCAATGTATAATTCTTTCCCTGCATCTCAATGTCAATGAATATTATATTCTCTATAATAATGCTGAAAATTTTGCCAAAAGATTGGAATATATTTATTTTTTCTGATTTTTCCATCCCAAGAAATAACCCAAACAAATCACAAGTTTTTCTGAGTTCTGAAAAAATCACAATTTCAAAAAAAACATTGGAGTATTTAATCAGTGCCAATAAATCTTTCATGGATTTCCCTGCTTGGGTAGATGTCAAGTATGAGTAGGAGTGGCTGGCAGTAGAGGATGTCCTTAACCAGCCACTACAGGATGGACAAAGTCCTGTACTAGACTCAGTACCCATCACTATGTTTGACTCCAGCCACAGAACCTTCCACTACTAGAGGATGACCCAATATATATGTCCACTAAAGGAGTAGAGGCATTGATAGTAGATACTAGATCATTTGGCATCTTACACCTTTTATATATGTATCTTCTTTTCATATGGTATGGCAATATGATTATATGTTGTTGCTAGTTTATACATAATTTTAAATGAAAAAATGAAATATTTTGCATTTTTAATGCTTAGCCATTGTTTGCCAAGTCATTTCCATTGTTTTCCCGAGTTGCTGAATTTCAAAGTTGTTGACCTCCACAAGTTTATTCCGAAGTCCAATTTTTCCATATTACTTAACCATACAACCCTTGACATTAAGGTACATCTCCTTACATATAGTAACAGAATCTTGCATTCTACTTCTTCATCCATGAGTTGGGTTCTCAACTATAAATTAAGGATCTAAACATACCTTGACTTATTTTTCATCTCCTTCCACATGACCCTCGAGGAACTCAGCATTTTGTATGAAAAAAAGAGGACACAAATTCTTTCAACATTAAAAAAATTGCTCATTTTCTGATCCTTCTTGTGAGCTCTGGAGCTCTTTTTAAAAATCAATAAAGAAGCAATTTGGATATCAACACTTCAACATGGAACAGACCCCTCCCCCTCTTTCTTATAATATCAATCCAATAGTTATACAACTTTCCACTTAAGTTAAATGTGTACCAATGGCATGAATATATATCAAAATTTCCATCCATGCAATAATCATCGGAAAGACGAAAATTTACAACCAAAATTATATGTCTAAGGCGTAATGACACAAGGGGGCATCCATTGTTGACCTCAGGAAAACCCATCCCCTATACATACGCAGCATAAAAGCCAAGCCCCTAATGCAACTCAATACAATTGTAAATGCCTAGAAATCCCAGATCTATGAAACTCCTTTCCTTGACCCAAACATAGAAGAATGAAACACTAACCGATTGCATAACCAACTTTCACTTCTCTCCAAGTCAACTTATTGTTAAAGAATGGTTTCTCTACACCCTAAAACACATGTTTACATAGACAAATAGGAGAAAAGATGTAAGCAAGCAATGCAACCACCTCAAATTGCGGGGTAAATCACGATACGTCCATCATAATAGGCACCTTAAGGGGATAGAGCATGCCTGACACCAAACTGTTAATTTACCGTGTTGCTCCGAGCATGTTCTCCTTCTAGTGGTAGAGCACTTGGCCTTTAATGGAAAGAGGGCACACCTGTGGAAGAGTCTCTCATGTGGACAAGTTGATTTGCAGACAACCTCATCTTATTTCTGGTAGGGTGCATTTATCTAGGCTTGCAAGGCGTATTCATTCTGGGAGCTCTACTCTTACTTGTGGCATACTAGCTTGGGTGAGATTCTCGCATGCATGGCAGAGTTACTCTGGGATTTCTACTCTTGCATTCGATAACCAGTTTAGTTTGCATTCTAAAGCTAGAAGAAACACTCAACAAATATAATATGAATATGGTATGCTATCTAATTTCATGAGCATGGAGTCATGGACTGCTATCATATCAAAATTTCAAAACATTATTTGCATCTTTTTATAATTTCTCTTGGTATCAAAACCCCTTGTAAACCAACATGTATGGGACCAACCTAGGTCCTGGCCATTTTGCATGGAAGCCAATCTACAAGCTCTTCCCTCATGTCACAACATGATTTGATAAATTTGGCCAGGGGTCAATGCATTAACAAAATTTGACCAAAATTTGTGTTATATGTAACCTAAATTGCAGGAAATTCAACCACCTGTATTTTAATATCTGGAAATGTTTTAGGTAGTGAAACACGTCCAATATGGCTTGGAAATAACCTAAAAAGATTCAAATGTTTTCCATGATTTGTAAACACAGGGTTGCCATGTAAAGTTTCAGGCCCAAAAAAGCACATTTGGGATCCTCTAAACCAAAATTAGTTATTGTATCAAACATTTAAAACTCTTAATTAGCACTTAGTGTTTGTTATTTAACCAACTTCCATTGAAATAACAGTCATGGGATGTTACCAAAGAGTTAACCAACAGATAAATGCACACCACAAATCATACATTCGCTGGAACTTCCCCTCCCATGCATGACCATCTAAGGGAAAGGGGCAAAAAAGAAAAAAAGAAGTCAGCCAATCATCACAGTCAATCAATGATTCTTAGTGTCAAATCATTGGAAACTGCAAATCAAGTGCAAATTTAACCCATGTATCCATGGGTTGACAAAAAGAGTTTATAGCAGCCACAAGCTAATCACTCTACGAGTCTACCCAAATCTGACACAAACTCCTAGAACTTGTTGATTAGAAATTCCCCAAGAAATTTCACTTGGTTCATGAGAGAATGAAAGACGAGTGCAAATAAACTTGCTATGATTTAATAGCGCTAGGTTTGTGAGTTAGTTCCAACTTCCTTGTATCATATGCAAATGCCTCAATTGTGCATTGAGATTCTCTTTTTGAACTTATTAACATTAGAGCAGCAACAGACATTGTTGAGAAGATTATAAATGAACAAACCCATATTGTAAAATTTCATGTTACTCTACAACCTACAACACCTTTACTCCATGGTCCACCTTTTCTATCATCTAGAAGGGAAGTTATCATGAACATGAAAATGTGAAATGTAATATTCACAAAAAAGAAAGACAATGAATATCAATATATTAATTTCAAAACCTGAAGATCACACTTACTTCCGGAATTGTTCTCAGAGAAAGCCTTGCATATAAGAGATCAATTGAAATCCCACTGAATTTAAACCGCATCAAGGGAACATTTGTACTCTTCACACATTGAACCTCTGAAACTTCTTGTGTGTTCTTAAGCATTCACCACTGACTAGCACAGAGCACCCGCATTCACCGCACTGTTAGACTCGTTGAACTTTGAAGTAATCACCAGCATTCACCTATTTGTATCCATCCTCAACAATTTTGTAAGTCGTCCTGTAAAGATAAAGCCAACACTTTTTGACCAATATATTAATTTCAAAACCTGAAGATCACACTTACTTCCGGAATTGTTCTCAGAGAAAGCCTTGCATATAAGAGATCAATTGAAATCCCACTGAATTTAAGCCACATCAAGGGAACATTTGCACTCTTCACACATTGAACATTGAAGACAATTAATTAATGCCTGACACGACCATAGCAATAAAAGCATCAAGTAGAGGCTATAACAAGATTATGTGAAAGTGAGAAAGAACACCCATCATGAAGCATCAAGTAATATCATCCACAACATCAACATCACTAACATCACTGTGTGAGGATATCAACTATGTCATTGGGACTGTCAAACTGCAACTGTATAACTGCCATCATTGCCAGATTGTACATGCCATTTACAAAATGTCAAGGAACTAGGTAGTGGGAGACCCATGTATTAGTGAAGGAGAGCGTGAACTGATGAATGGAGAGAGTCAAGTTCTAACAGTTTGGGTTAAACATGCCAAATTTTCGTAGAGGGCATAATTGCAGAATTAAATGAAGCAAGTTGCAATACTTGGCAATCAAGGCTGCTGACCATTTTGGGTTTCAACAGAAAGGAGAGGAAATTTATAATCAATAGGAAACTCAAGCTGACTCCCACACCCTATCCTTTTGGGGAAAGGAATCAATCTCAAAGAGAGAAGTCTCACTAAAATTTTGTAAGTCGTCCTATAAAGATAAAGCCAACACTTTTTGACCAATATACTAATTTCAAAACCTGAAGATCACACTTACTTCCGGAATTGTTCTCAGAGAAAGCCTTGCATATAAGAGATCAATTGAAATCCCACTGAATTTAAACCGCATCAAGGGAACATTTGCACTCTTCACAGATTGAACCTTTGAAACTTCTTGTGTGTTCTTAAGCATTCACTACTGACTAGCACAGAGCACCCGCATTCACCGCACTGTTAGACTCGCTAAACTTTGAAGCAATCACCAGCATTCACCAGCAATCCAGCACATTCGGACTAGCAAATTTATTAAAAAATAATAATTACAGAGCGCTGTTAGACTGGCCAAAGCAATCACAGCACACTTGAAGCATTCGGACTCAACAAATTTATAAAAAAAAATATAATTACAGTTGCAACCCAAGGGCCAACACCACTGCCCAAACTCCTCCTCGCGGCACGGGTTTAGCTCCATGGCACCAGGGAAATGGACTATCTTGGACCTTGGTACTCTAAATCCAGCTACCGTCCCCCGGAACCAGTTGCCCTCGTCAATGCGTGCAGCTGTCATCAGTCAATGTGTCCAAATCTTGTAAGTTTCCACCTCCATCGATCTCCACCTCCATCGATCTGGTAGGTTTGCACATCCAATAGTCAACTTCCAAGCCCCTTCCAAGCCCCAACCACCTCTCCGACCCAGTAAATTCCGGCGAAATCTTTGTTGCACCTCCAACTTCCAAGCCCCAACCAGTGAAAAAATGGGGCGAATCACTCCAACCCCTCCCTCCGACCCAGTAAATCCAGGCGAGTGCCATTGAAATATGCTCCAAACAAAGAAAATCGGGAGCGAAGGCCATTGAAATCTGCTCCAAACAAAGAAAATCGGGAGCGAATTCCATTTTTTTAGTTTTATGGGCATTTATTTTGGTGGGCTAATATTTAATAATTAATAATTTTTAAAATAATTATAGGGCTAACTTTATAAAACTATAGAAAATGAGTTTTATATAAAAAATTCGCCCTATCAAAATTTAAAACCCCTTAAAATTCGCCTTTGGGCTAAAATTCGCCCCTAAAATTTTCCCTGCTTCCAAACTTGGTGCTTCACAGCTTCTTCGAACATACAAGGATTAGATTGAACAACGGTGCTCATGGAAGCTAAGTCCCCTTGGTACTTGTTCGGCTTCTTACTTTCACAGAAAGCCCCTCTTGGTGCAATATGTTTCTCGGCATCTTCGAGAGTGTCTTTGAGCCACTAGGGTCTTTTTCTTGAGGTGGAGGGCTCACCAAGAGGTGGATCAATGCGATCCATCGGACCTTCAACATCGGGCATCGGTTCATTTGTCAGAGGTTCATCCTGCTTCCCTGCATCTTCATCTTTGTCCTTCCTTGGAATAGGAAGATCTCTAACCTTTCCAAGGGCAACATCTTCATCGAATATGGCATCATGGCTTATTTCTGCTTCCCTTTGACCAGGCACATATATTCTATATGCCTTTGAAGTTTCACTGTAGCCTACAAATGTTCCTTTCTTCCCAGATGCATCCAACTAGCTTCTCTTCTCCTTCGACACATGAAAATATACGAGACAACCAAAAATTCGAAAATGAGAAACATCAGGTTTCTTATTGGTGAAAACTTCTTCGGGAGATTCGAAGTCCAATGCTCGATGTGGGCATCTATTTTGAACATACATGATAGTGTTGGCAGCTTCTCCCCATAAGAACTTCGGTAGGCCTTGGTCATGAAGCATGGCACGAGTAGCTTCTATGATGGTTCTCGTTAACTCCATTTTGCTCAAGAGTATATGCAGTAGTGGTCTCCCTCTTAATGCCAACTTCTCTACAATAGTCATTGAATTTATTTGACTCATATTCGGTTCCATTATCCATCATCAATATTTTGATCTTCTTCCTTGTTTGATTTTCAACCAAGGCTTTGAAGGAGCAGAACTATTTGAACACTTCGTCCTTCTTCTTCAAGAAATAGATACATGTTTTGCGAGAGAAGTCATTCACAAAAATAACATAGTACATATATCCCCCCAAAGATGTTACAGGTAACATACTAGATAAATCAGAATGGATCAATTGCAGAATGTCGGTAGTTTTACTTTCACTTGAGGGGAATGGTCCCCTTGTATGTTTCCCAGCTGCACAACCCTGACAAACACCTTCATGATCTACTTTGAATTCAGGTATACCTGTGACCATCTTCCTTGCATCAAGTAGAGCTTTATAATGAAGGTGAGCAAACCTTCAATGCGATAATTCGGATTGAAGATAAGTGTTGCAAGTCATAGCTCCCAAAGAACTTCCTCCAAACTGATAAAGACCTTCAACCCTAAATCAACTTGGGTTCACAATGACTCAATAAATAGCTGGCTGATGATTTGATCTTTTGAAAAAAATCTGGCATATCTGCTTCCTTGGAACTTTGACAAAAAGAGTGAAACATTACCTATGTGACATCAAATAATGGGTTCCCCCATTTACAAATGACTATAGCACACAAGGTTAAATAGGTTACTTCGTCCTCGCTTGGGCGATTTGATTTGAAGGGGAAATTACATTGAGACCACCATCTTGGCATCTAGGCATATGGACCAATATGTACCAGAACTGACTTCTATACCGGCCAATTTGATAAAGATTTGGAGGGTGTTTATCTGAACATTAGTTGAATTGTTGAACTTGGTATTATTTGATGTATTGAAAGGTATTTGAAATTTTTATTTCTATTTAAGTTTTTGAGATAAATTTCAAGGGCCAATTTTATATTGTTGATGGATAACTTGTGTTTTATAGATTTTATGGGTGGAAATGCAATTTTTTTTCTTTTCTATGCACATTTTTTTTGTGTTTGGAGGTTTTATTTTTGGTTCGATTTCACTGAATCTTGAATTGAGTTTTCCGAAGTTGCTGAGGTGGAGTTCTAGCCTGGTATATATATATATATATATATATATATATATATATATATATATATATATATATATGAATGTTGCCTGACTCGTACTCATATAAGACTCGTCTGACTATTGAATCTTCAATCAACAACCTGTATAAGACTCGGGAACGACCCGTATAAGACTCGTATAAGACTCAGGAACGACCCATATAAGACTCGTATAAGACTCAACAAAATGCAAAAAAAACTTTAAAAAAATAAGATTTAAAAAAAAAAAATATGAATTTTGAGTGGGTCCACGAGTCTTATGCGGGTCACACGCTGGTCTTCACGGGTTCAATATGAGTAGACGGGTTCTATGCGGGTTTGGACGAGTACGGGTAGAGACTGCGGGTCCTATGCGAGTGACCCGTCTCACTATAGAACCTATCAAGACCCGCGAGTACTCACGGGTCTTATAAGAGTCATGCTACACACACACACACACACACACATATATATATATAATGTCCGCTTTTTCTATAGTTTAATACCTCATGATTCCCCATTTCCCGAAATTTTGAAGTTGTAATTTTTAGAATGTGTACATATTATCCCTGTTTTCTGCAAATATAGGTTGAGTGACACAGTGGAAATAAACCTTTGATTTCCAGCCAATCATGAGAATTGGTTGTTGTTGTTACAAGCTCAGGATTAAGATTGCAAGGAAGATTTATGGCCGACTTTTCTACCTTATTCATTTGTATTTTGTCTCAAAAGAGACCTGGAACGTGTTGCTAATATAAATCTATACTGGCTGCTAAGAAAGGGCTGAAAATTTTTGTAGCTTATGCACACAATCTCCTCAATTTAAGAAGACAATTCTTGTATTGAATCTGGCACAAAATGTGACCATTTGATATTCCCATGAATTGCATTTATAAAAGGTTTCAAGATTGAAATTCAGTTGAAGTGAATTCTGATTCTCATAAATATATGCACTTCATGATCCACACTGGCTCACTCTAGAGTGGCAATTAGGGAATGCATTTTGTGTATGGAATGCTTCAACACATCTCGTTGGATGGCTTCTTGCTGATAAATCAGTACTCCATATCTATACTATATAGATCAGAAACTATAATTTTTCAGAATCAAAATATGAAAACATGTTTCATGTTTCACGACAACTTGGTTTACAATTAGCCTCAAGTGCATCTTCCATGTTGATATCAACCAATGTGCTTGGTAGTTTGTATTGCAGAATGAATTACTTCACGTCATTTATATCCTTTTGTTCTGTTTTCTATGACAAGTAGCTCTTGCCTTAAACTTATTTAGTTGCTTATATTTTGCTAAATTTTAACTTTGTTGTAAATTCATATCTTCCTTATTTGTATGTTCTTTTTTTTGCATAGGCTACAGAGGTGGAAAATATTTCTCATCTAAGGAGCGATGTTGGAAATCAATTAGCTTCCAAGAGTCTTGATCTGAACCTAAGGTTAAGTATCTACTGTATCTCTATAACATGCACTTACTGAGAATCATTTTGCAGACCTTATGTTTTTCTGTAACTCTGTGCCAACAAAGAAAATAAGGTAGTATCTTGAGTGTATCCATGCACAAATAAACATGTGTTTAGCCTACTACATAACCATTAGAGAATTGAGAAGTATAGACCAAGGTGAAAAATAAAGGGTAGATTAGACAGAAACTAGGTAAACTCAATGGCATTCTATGAAACTCGTTGTCAAATTGAGGGACCCATTTACAACATTTTATATGTGTGGTCATCTGAATATTACATCGATGAAGACTCCAGGAATGATTTCCTTAATGTAATGAAATATGATGTCGATGAGAAATATGACAATTGTTTGCAGTAAGATAGAAAACTGAAATTATTGTTTTTGGAATGCATGCTTGATATAGTGGTAAGAGACGTTATATACATACCTTGTTAGTCAAATGTCCTTTTGGCATCCAAGCTATATTGCTTTAGTCATTTTGGCTGTATTCCCTGTTGTCACCTCGTTTGCACACCTAGGTTATTGTGGGAAAAGTCCTCAACCCCACAAGGTGTGTTCTTCGTGGAAAACTCAGAGAAGGGCTGTCACCTAATCCCAACTCTCTCGATTAAAACTCTCTCCTAGTTAAGCTAAGGGGGGTGGTCCCTAAGAAGGTTAATAAAGTGAAATGTGAGGTTCTAGAAGACTAAGGTTAATGGAAATACTGATCAAAGATAACTCGATTTCAAGATGTAAACAAACATGTAAATATATGAACAATATTCAATGATTTATTCAAAAGATAAAGAGTATAGGCCATTGCTTAAACAAATAATTGTTCAAAGTAAATGACAAGTACTTTCTCAAATAAAAATTCAAAGTACAATGATAAGAAATCCTACAAAACCAATGTTAGATCAAGATAAACAAATAAAATACCACTTGCAAAATACAAATTGAAATTATACTTGTAAAGGAAGTGCTCAAGTAGAAATGGATAATGACATCAAATAACAATGAGCCAAATAATCATTCAAAATGACAAGTACATTAGATAAAATATTGCACATAAAACACAAAATGCTCACAAGATAACTTGATTAAAATGATATGCAAACTATCTATGTGAAATTAAATTATCTTGGTTAATTTTAATCTATATGCCTATCATAAAGTGAGAAATTCCCCTTTCAAATTCTTACCAAGGTGTAAGAGGGGCTGAAGGGGCACTAGTCTGTCGTTAACGATACCCTTCTCCTAATCCTTACAAATCACACGTGTCGTCGTTCCTACAAGGAGACAAAACCACCTTCATAACTGCAGGGTCACGTACTTTACCTTACTTCATACTAAACAAAAGATGTTTTAGGAAAATTTGATCCTATGATGTCTATACAACCTTGCTTATGCTTGGAGGTAAGTTTTAAATATGCAAGTCTAAACTAGAATGCCTAAATGAAATGTTTGAGTGTTATTGTTTCCAAAGAAGAGTGTTGATAGAAATGCTCCCAAGTGAAATGAGATAATGCTCAAGAAAAATTGCACCAAATTTTCAATGGAAAATTTTAGAGTGTTACTAACTCAATGTCACTTAACAAGTTTCGAAATGAAAGTTTGCATAGGAATAGGTTGCTTGCAAGTAAATGAACTAGATGTGAAATTACAAATTGCTTTAAATAAAGTGACACAAGAATGCTTGAAATGACATCAAAAATAATCAATATAGCATATGAGCATGAGCTGATATAAAATCGAATCAATGTATCCAAAACAGGGTTGTAGGGGAGCGACTCCCCCCCTCGAACCCACTCTTGAAATCGCTCGCGCAGGGAGCGACCTCAGGAGCGAAATTTTCGCTCCCTAACCTTTTTTGCAATTTTTTTTTTTGCAAAAACATTTCAAATGCAATTTTTTTCAAAGAAAAATAATTTTTGAGTGTGATAGCCTAATGATCAAGCCTATGGCCCTTAAGGAGAATGTCACTTTTACTTAAATTTTTAACATTTCCATGAAATAACTCAGGATGTTTGAGAGTGGTTCCGACCTCATTGGATTTCATATGGAGAAAGTAGAATTTTAGATCTCATTCAAAATCCAGCAGACTAATCAGTCTTTCAGGATTGAGGGGATTGCAATGTCTCCATTGGATTTTGTCATGTATTAGGGTATGGAACTCGTATTTAATCAAGAGCACCAATCCATCTATGTACCTTGATGTTAGTGACATTGGTTGTCAAACTCCTCTATCATGACCCTACTGAAAATGTACCCATCACTCAAATAAAATCTTGACTTGATATGCTATGTTTTTCTATCTTATGTTAATGTTTAGCAGTGTTATCGGAACTGAATCAGTTCTGAAAAACCGGCCGGTCTAACCGGTTTGGAGGCAAAACCGGTCTGAACTGGAAATGACTGGTTTGGTACTGATCCGGCCGGTTTCGTCACCGAACCGGCCGGTTCCGTACTAGTCCGATTGGGACCGGTTCACAAGCCTGGGCATTAAAAAAAAATAGTTTTTTAAAATTTTTGTTTATAATTATTATTTTTCCTAGTTACTAAAGCTAGCCTAGGCCCCTCCTAAAGCTACTTAAACATCACTACCCCCTCTATTTCACTCACACTATTCATTCGAGTCTCTTGCAATTCTTGAGTTGAGTTCGGTGAGGAGAATTCAGAGAGTTCTTTGCAGGGTTGCTCTAAGGGAGATTTTTTGTAGATTTGAAGAGTCGATTGGAGTCTTGGAGAGTTGTTGGGTTGGCAGATTTTTGAGCTACTTCCAAGATTTTTTTTTCCTCAAAGATCTTTGGGTTTTTTTCAGTGGTTTTTGCAACAGGTGGATGTTTTTTTTTTTTTGTTGGGGTTGCTACATAGTTGATTTCAAAGGATTTTGGCGATGATTTTCTCCAAAATTTTAGAGGGTAAATCAAGGGCCATGGGAATCAAGTCATAATCCCATTGCAGACTTGGATGCTACTCATTCTTCAGATGAGGATAAGGAGGATGATCAGAATGATGATTCTATTGATGATTGATGATTGATGATTTGATCATTGATTTGCTAAGTTACCAGGATTCAGATACGGATACGGATCCGGATCCATCATATTTTTGAAAATCCAGAATCCGGATACGCCAAGGAAACGGAAAATGATATATATATATATATATATATATATATATATATATATGGCTACAATACTTATGGCTTTGAACCAGATGTCTCTTGATACAATTTAATGACCTTGACATGCAACTACATCTTTATGTGTAGACAAAACCTAGCTACATAAAATAATCCATTGGTGTTACATAATGGGCAAAGTTCTACTCTTGTCAAATGCTCTAAGTATTTGGTTGTTAGTTTGATACCTTGCGTTTTGAAGAAAAGAAGATTTCAGCCAATCAACTTTTTTAAGTGTAAAAATGTGACTTAAATAGAAATTTAAATATATATAATTTATGTTATATTTATATAAACATTTTATTAAAATATTTGATATATATATATATATATATATATATATATATATATATATATATATATATATATAATAGAGATATAAAACACACACACATATATAACCTTTTAAATTACTTAAATTAATCATTTCTTTAGTGAACCCGACAGAAAATAAAGCATAAAATGTATTAATATATTTATATTTACACACTTTTTAATAACTATATATGTAACCATTTAAATTAAAATTAATCATTTCTTTAGTGAACCCGACAGAAAATAAAGCATAAACTAAATTAATATATTTATATTTACAGACTTTTTAATAACTATATACATAACCATTTAAATTAAAATTAATCATGTCTTTAGTGAACCCGACAGAAAATAAAGCATAAAATAAATTAATATATTTATATTTACACACTTTTTAATAACTATATACGTAATCATTTAAATTAAAAATTTCTTTAGTGAATGCAAATCAAGCATAAAGTAAATTAATATTTTAAATATTTAAATGTATGTAAATTTTTATTCATATTTGAATATATAAATTATTTAGTATAATATAAATTATTCAAATTATCTAGTATAATATAAATAATATAGAGATAAAACAAAGGCATAGATGATAGGACTATATAATCTAATTAGTACACATTTTAATAACTATATACCTAACCGTTTAAATTAAAAACAAATAATTTAGTGAACCCGATAGAAAGTCAACGTATCAGCTATTACAGCGTCTGGTGGTGACATTTGGCTCTTTAGTGAATCCGACAGAAAATAAAGCGTGGTTGACAATGTGGAGGGCGCTGACGGGTCGGGGTATATGGAATAAGATCATCTTTGCTAAGTATATCACGGGGGAGCCTCTGAGATTGCTCATGAGCCATGTTTTTCATATCCCGTCACACATATCGGCTATTTGGAGAAGTCTGTGCAAAGTAATCGAGTTGGTAGCATCCCGCCTCACTTGGCGCTTTGGTGATGGGAGGGATATCCCACTTGGGACAAATCTGATACTTGGGGCTCATATTGACAGATCACTTCCGCCTGATACCATCCACAGATTGGCACAAAATGGTTTTTTCTTTCTTTCGCAGGCTATACATTATTGGACCTTTGGTGCTCCTGTTTATAAATCGGCTACTCAGCTACATCTAGAAGACCATGATGCTGAGGTATGGTCTAATTACTCTCTGTCTCTTCGTTTGGCTGGTCTTTGTTATGATGCTGGGGGGGATTGCATCACATGGGACGGCGCTCTCAATGGGGGAGCTGTTATTGTTCGTGACATGTATCGCTGCATTAATATTTCACAATATTATGACAATTTATCCACCACTTTCCATAAATACTGGGGACATCAGATACCTACAAAGATTATTCTATTTGCATGGCTTGTATGGAAAGGGAAGATCTTGACTTGGGATAATCTTCTCAAGCGTGGGCTACATGGTCCCAGTAGATGCTCTTTTTGTCATATGGCGGAAGAATCTATCTCTCATATCTTCTTTAGCTGCCCAGTCATCATTCGACTGTGGCGATTCTTCAGCTGTTTCTTTATGGACCCGGACTGGTCCCCTTCGGATTTCATATCAGTGGCGGATATATGGGGGAATATGAAGGGAAAATACAAACATCTCCCCTTTTATTTCATATGGGAGGTTTGGCTTGCTCGGAATCGTCACATTTTCCATGATGCTCCTTTTATCATTGCTAATACCTACTGTGCTATTGTTAATTGGATTGATGGTCTGCCTCAGCTACAGGATAGGGTGGTGGACAGATCTTATCGCTTGAGACCCCATGAGATTTCTATTCCTGCTTTCTTTTTTGATGGGGCATGTGCTGAAGGGATCATTGGCTGTGGGGCTTGGGTTAAGTTATCCAAGGAGGAGCGTATTCACTATTTCTGGAATGGTGGTATAGGTACAAACAATTTGGCTGAGATCATGGCCATCTGGGGTGCTCTTCTTGCAGCATGTCATTTAAACCTCCCTCACCTATCATTTTATGGCGATTCCAAAATGATTATTGATGGTTTGATGGGTAAAATTACCCTGTCCAATGTTAGCATACAGGGCTGGTTAAATAGAGCTTCAAGCTTATGGAACAGGTTGAATCGTCCTCCTATACATCACATATTCAGAGAGAACAATTGCAGGGCAGATGGTTTATCCAAAAAGGGCATCCGGGCTGTTTTTGGAAGCATTTATATGATCCATTATCGAAATGGTTCTGTTATATGGCAAAACTCTATCCCTTTCCCATGACCTCTATATTTCATATAGGGTTATGAATTTTGTTTTTTGTTTTTATTTCTCAGATTTTGTATGTGCTCCAGTTCTTATCCAAGCTTTCGACCACGATGACGGACTTGCTGTCCATATATGCATCGTTTAGACTCTATATAATATTCTGTCTTACATCTATTCCATACCCCCATATCAATACAGCCGAGAATTCCATTCTTGATCATGCAGGGCTGTAATTGCGAATAATTCACAGGGTTCTTTTCTCAGGACATTACATGGGTTCAATTTCATTTTCAAGCGAGCCTGGATGATATTAATCAAGCGAGCGTGAATATAACAAGCGAGCCTGTATATTACTATTTAAAGGATGGAATGGATTATTATAGACTGTTCGATGATATATTGCTAATTACACTATCAAGCGAGCCTGGATGAAAAGAAATTGTTCATACTTGATCAAGCGAGCCTGATATTTATCTTCTCTGACTACATCCTTTTATTCAAGCGAGCCTGGAATGAATTTCAGATGGACCGGATTTACTAAGCCTTGGAAGAAGATCATTTATCACAGGTCTATCAATGAACCGTCACATGGTTTTTGCGGGTTTATGTATATCTCTGCATGTATCTTTCCTATCTTAAGTTTGCAGGTTTACAACAAGTTTGCCTGATATGGGTATGAGTGATTACTCCCCATTTTTTGATGCCTCTTAGAATGGATCCTTTCATCTCTATGAATTGATTTGTTTAAATGATGGCATATTCATGTATCTCCTCTGTTTATTGAGGATCAATGTACTGTCCATGGACTGTTATTATTCAATATAATACAGATGTTTTTTTTCCTCTGAAAAAAAAAAGAATGAGCATTCACAGTCATTGAAATTGCGCTAATACGAAACTGCAGGAAAACTTCTTATTTTTGTATTTAAAAAACCAGAAAGGACAAGATACACATAAATATCGGGATTCATTTTATAGTGGACAGAGTTGTTTCCATCAGCGCATGAAACATTTATCAAACAAATTTTGAGCAGATCCAGTCGAATCCGAATCCAGTTCCAGATCTGATCCAGGGATCTGCGAATCCTTCCCCCAAGGTCAACGGATCCGGTAACATAGTTGATTTGTTGTAGCTGTAGCTTGTAGTATAATACTATGATCAGTGATGTTATTTTGGACTATAAAGGCCTTTTAGAGCCTGCTTATTGATGTTTGTAACATTTTTGTTTCAATGATGTTTTGCACTAAGTGCTATTTTGGTTGTATGCACTATTACTTGCTATATAAATGAGAACTTTTGCCTATTTGTGCATAAATGCTTTGGATTCATATGGATGCAAATGAATATATCTGTTTTTTCTTTAAAATATGAATATTTTATGTGTATTTGGTAAACCGGTTTTATTTTTTTCCCCTTTTTTTCCAGTTTCGGCCCGGTTCTAACCGGTTCCCGGTCCACAAGGTTTTCCGGTTTGATGACCGGTTCGGTTCCGATAACATTGATGCTTAGAGGGTGATATTAATGACAAAGATCCCTATACAAATACAAAGGTAATGACAAAGATACCTTTGGATATTAATGCTTAGAGGGTGATATTAATGACAAAGATCCTGATTTTCCATTAAGACTCAAAAATTAGACATTTCTCATTGCAGCAAGAGGCCCAAGCATTAGCAATAGATAATAGATTTGCTCGTCTTTTCTAGTTTCTAATAGTTTTTATAACTGTTGAGTCTTTCATATTTTGAGAATGAGAGTTTGAAATTTCCACAGTCTTCATTTTTCCAGTCTACGTTTTGAGTCTAGAACAAGACTCATCTTCAGGACAAAACCTACTAAGAAGAGATAAAGTTGGGGGCTATAAATACAAGGCAGAGAGAATGCAGGGAAAGAGGGGAGGGGAAGAGCCGATAGGCAAGAAATGATATATATATAATTATATTTAAATTTTTAGTTTATTAAAAAAAAATTGTTAACATTAAAAAGTGACAGTTAATTAGAGTGTAATTATAGTTATATTAATGATAATAAATTTTTAATTAAATATAATAAAATTAATTATAATATATATTAAAAACTAAAATTTTTTATTCCTCTTATATATTCCCCTTGCCCCAAAGTATTTGATTTTTATCTTTGCAATTCCACAATACTATCTTCAGTGGGCAGACTTTTCGTGGATGTTTTGGGAGCTTTCCCATTTGCAATGTTGATTTGACTGAAGGAGACCAATCAAATACATCTCTAAGAAACCCTCTGAATATTGTCATTGGGTCTTCCTCCTCAGTGCCCTCTCAGATAGCTTTGACAATGACATTTGATGCTTTGTTCTGTCTTTCCTTTTCTTCATCAATTATTCTTTTTACTTCATATGTAGTGAATATTTTGCTTGCCTCTGTTGAGATTTTGGGTAGCATTGGATGTGCTCTAGCTCTAAAATTTTGTGGAGGGGCTAGAACACATGATATTCCCAAGACCCAAAAATCGTTTGGAGAAATTCCACCTGGAACCTAAGTTATTAATTATTTTAATGGAGACCCTAAGTCTAACTTAGGGAAATTAAATAATTAAAGTGAATTAATTTAGACATGTGGATGAGAATGTTCTAAGTGACGTGGATCAAGTCTTTTCTAATATTAGACATCGATTAGAGATTAGATCACGGTCGTTGAATGTTCAACAGGAAAAGTATTAAAGGAAGGCTTGGGGTCAGTTGGAGAACACACACATAGTAGCAGCACTTGAGCTAAGTCGAAATTCTGGGTTGCGATTTGCTGAGAATTTTCGAGTGAGTTTGCAGTGCAATGAGGGGCAGATCGACAGTGGAATTTCATATTCGAGGCCGAGGATACATTGGCAGAGGCAAATCCGTACCAGAGTAGCACAGAGACCCAGCAAGGGTGACGCAGGCCCAGCCAGAGCAGCGCAGAGGCAGCGTAGGCTCATCCAGGGTGACGAGGCCAAGCCAGAGCTGCGGAGAGGCAGCATAGGCTCAGCAAGAGTGACACAGGGCCAGCCTGTGCTGCGCAAAGGCTTACATAGGGCCGTAAGGGTAACACAGTGCTGGGAGAGGCAACACCGGGCTTCCAATGGTCCAGTAAAGGCTCGTTTTCAGCAGATCCAGAAGTTGTGAAGCCTAAATTGAATCAGCCATATTTTTTGTCTCCAAGTGATAGAGGTACATCTGCCGAGATTTTCTCTATTTGGGCAAACCATGTATGGTGCCCTTGAATGTATTCAGAATTCTGCATAATAATAAAACCCTCTAAGAGTTGCTGCATCGGTTTTCCCGCACTTGATTTTTCCGGGGACATTTGTCCAAAAAATATTGTCCTTTGTCATGTGGGCTATATTCTTTAGTGCTTGATCTGTATGTATGTGTAGGTTGCAGTAGTGTTTACTTTGATGTTTTACTGAATATTTCAGAAAAATAACTTGTTAATTAAATCAAACAAGTAGGAGAAGTAAATCAGAAAACTGCAGTAGGGTTTCTATAATTTAGATTCAAAAATTTTCACATGGTATTAGAGCTATTACAGATCTGGGGGAGCTGAAGCCATTAGCGAAGCGACGAAGTCTTTTGCTGCAAGAAGGCAGCTAAAGCTGCACAAATCCAAAAAGAGGTAGCGCAACACCAAAGGGACAACGCAGACCCTGCAAGGGTGATACAAAGCCTGTGTATTCACGCAGAACTGACGTAAAGGCTGACGTAGGCCCAAAAGGGTGACGCAGAGCCTGTCAAGCTCACGCAGAGCTGATGTAGAGGCTAACGCAGGCCCAAGTGGGTGACACAGTCCGAGGAGGGGTGACGCTGTGCCGATTGTCATGGCTGGAAGTGCAGTTCTGTTCTTCGAAGTTGCTGGTGGGGCATTATTTCTGTTGGTGCAAAACAATGTCTAGCGGGGATTGACAAAGTAAGGGGAAACAGTTCCTCAACATATTTTCTAGCCAAGAAGTCGGAGATCCAATCAACAGAGTGATTGGAGAGGGCTGATTCGACAATTTTGGTGGAGGATTTCCGAGAAGGAAATCACTGGTCAGGGGGAGCGTATTCTCTAGAGGGTTTTCTATCGCCAAGAAGCCTAGATATGGTCTCTTGGTGAGAGAAACAACATAAGAAGGGAGAAGAGCATCCGTTTCGACATTTTTGAGCCGAGATGGCCTTTCATGGATTGAGGGATCAGGACAAGTTAGATGGTGCATCTAACTTCGTCATCTAGAAGGCCAGGATCCTATCTTGCCTGGGTGAGTGTCCCATCAGAGATTATGTCAAGAAGGTTGTGGCCATTCCAGTCGATGTTGATCTGTTGAAGAAGTATGAGGAAGTGCAAGCAAAGGTGAAGCACTTGATTATGGATGGGGTGAAAGATCATGTGGTCCCACATATTGCCGAGAAGAACACAACAAATGAAATGTGGAGAACATTGACCAGGATGTATCAAGGCACCTCTATCTAGAGGAAGATGCTTTTGGAGAATCAACTGCAACTATTTCAGAGGCACAAGGGAGAGGAAATTGATCCCTTCCTCCTTAGATTGCAGACAATTCGAGATCAACTTGTTGCTATGGGGGAAACTCTTAATGAGGGTCTCATGGTCAGGACTGCCTTGAATGCAGTCATCAATGATTGGGAGACCTTTGTCCAAAGTATTTTGGGCAGAGCACAACTTCCAAATTGGGAGGACATGTGGGCAACTCTTTGTCAAGAGGAGATCAGGAGAATGACCAATATGGATAGCAGCAGCGGAGGAGCCAAGATAAAGAAGGTGGAGGAGGAAGATGTAGCCCTTGCATCTAAGGGACAACAGAAGTAACAAGGGAAGAAGAAGAAGGACCTCTCAAAGGTCTGGTGCTTCAGATGTGGTGAATTGGGACACTTCCCCAATACTTGTCCTCAGAAGAATAAGGGCAAGGAAGATTCAGATTCCAAAGCTGCGGCAGCCAAGGGGGATGATGGCAGTGATGATGATGTGGCCATGAGTGCGCATGTACTTTGAGAGAAGAGGTGGGGCGACATTGATCTGTAGTTCTCTTGAACTGCAGATAGGGGCAGGATCCTTGAGGTGACCAAACTCTTGCATCACATACGAGCTACGGGATCCCTTAAGGACAATAGTAGGATGACTGGAGTTAGTTGGTGCAGAGGATCGTGGAGGCACTTTGGCAGTGTTGGGACGCTGAAGACTAGAGCAGCGCAAAAGAGAGGCAACAACAGTGTGGAAGCAATAGTGCAGAGGCTGATGGGATTTAAACAATGCAGAAGCTCAGAGCTTCAGAGGGTCAGTGCAAAGTAGCAACAGAGGGTGCTTCAGTATCGAGATACGGCCAAACTGACTTGTCTGTTAGTATTTTGGGTGATGTCCTTCAGTTGCTTACTTCTCAGCAATTGAGTTGCAGTGCAATAGTTAGCAGTGGAAGTGCTATGGGCAGCATGATGCAGCATTTGAGAGGAAGCTGCAGTACAGATGAGGCGGTGACTGTGGCAGAGTCATGGGTAGTAGTACAGAAGGCAGCAATGCAGTGGATGAAGGGCAATAGGTCGAGCATCAACAGCGTAGGGGACCAATGCCATGGATCAGAGTACCGCTTTTGCAGTGAAGTGTTGCTAGAGCACATTCCTCGCTAAGAGGGAGTGTTGATATTTTGGGTACCATCGAATGTGCTCTAGCTTCGAAACTTTGTGGTGGGGCTAGAACACATGAGATCTCTAAGACCCAGAAATTGTTTGGAGAATTTCCCCTTGGAACCTAAGTTATTGAAAATATTATTTATTTTAATGTAGACCCTAAGTCTACCTTAGTGAAATTAAATAATTAAAGTGAATTAATTTAGACATGTGGTTGAGAATGTTCTAAGTGACGTGGATCAAGTCTTTTCTAATCTTTAGCCGTCGATTAGAAATTAGATCACGACCGTTGAATGTTCAATGAGAAAAGTATTAAAGGAAGGCTTGGGGTCAGTAGGATAACACACACATAGTAGTCGCACTTGAGCTAAGTCGAAATTTTGGGGCGTGGTTTGCCTAGAATTTTCAAGTGAGCTTGGAGTGCAGTGAGGGGCATATCGACAGTGGGATTTTAGATCAAAGGCCAAGGATACATTGGCAGAGAGGCAGATCCATGCCAGAGCAGCGCAGAGACCCAACAAGGGTGACGCAGGCCTAGCCAGAGCAGCGCAGAGGCAATGTAGGCTCAGCTAGGGTGACGCAGGCCAAGCCAGAGCTGCGCAGAGGCAACGTAGGCTTAGCTAGAGTGACACAGGGCCAGCCTGTGTTGCGCAGAGGCTTACGCAGGGCCGTAAGGCTAACATAGTGCCGGGAGAGGCAACACTAGGGTTCCAGTGGGCTAGAAAGGGCTCGTTTTCAGCAGATCCAGAAGGTGTGAAGCCTTAGCTGAATTAGCCATATTTTCTGTCTCCGAGTGATAGAGGTACATCTGTCGAGATTTTCTTTGTTTGGGCAAACCATATCTGGTGCCCTTGAATGTATTCAGAATTCTGCATAATAATAAAATCCTCTAAGAGCTGTTGCACCAGTTTTCCTGCATTGGGTGTTTCCATGGACATTTGTTCAAAAAATAATGTGTCCTTTTGTCATGTGGGCTATATTCTTCAGTTCTTGATCTATATGTATGTGTAGGCTACAATAGTGTTTACTTTGATGTTTTACTTAATATTTCAGAAAAATAACTTGTTAATTAAATCAAACAAGTAGGATGTGGTGGTTTCTGAATCTTTACACTTTATGCAGAAATTATTACTGTGAATCTGGTAATGCTCCTCCTACTTAGACAAGTTATTAACTGAATAAATTCAAGTTAAAATTGAAGCAAAACACATAACAGATCTCCACCAATCCAGATCTAGAACAAGTTCATGCACACATAGACAAAGTGACAGTGATTTATGGACAAATAGTCCCCGGAAAATCCCAACGCGGGAAAACCGGTCTCTGGCTGCTGGAGGATTTATTATTAAGAATTTTCTTAATACAACAAGCCTGGGTTCCAGATTTGGAAAACCCGACAGAGAATATACTAGATCTACAACTCACTGGCTGATCTGGGGCCAAAATAAATGACTGATCTACACCCTCAAACAGGATTTACAGAACTCAGCCAAGATTAGGGCCTAGAAACCCCCAGTGCTGCCCCTGAAAGCCTCTGCGTCAGCCTTTGAAGCCTCTCTAACCCTCAATGTTGCTTTGGAAGGGACTGCGTTACCCCAGACTGGGTGACGCAGCCTCTACGCTGCCCCTTAGGGTCTCTGCGTAACCCTCTGAGGGTTACATGCTGAAAATCACGCTGTTCTTGGTGGGACTGCACTGTCCTTGCTGCTGTAGCTTCCCTTCTCCTCTGCACTGTCCTTGAGCTGATCTTTGTGTCTTGTGTATTCTAGACCCCGGGATCAGATCATCCCCTTGGCCTAAATTCTCCTCTCTGCAGCTGAAACACTTATGAGTATTCTTAACAAACCCTGCCCTAGAATCTCAGCTTAGCTTCAGTGCTCTGCCTCTGTGTGTCTTTACAAATGACCCCAAGCCTTTCCTTTATACTTTTCTCGTTGAAAAATCAATGGCCATGATCAGATCTTGAATCAATGGCTAAGATTAAAATAAATCTTGATCCGTGTGACTTAAGACAATTTCGTCACATGTTTAATTAAATTCACTTTAATTATTTAAGTTCCCTAAGTTTTAACTTAGGAAATACATTAAAATAATTAATTGATTTAATATCTACTAAACAAGATGAAATTTCCCAAATCAATTTCTGGGTCTTTTAGATCAAGTGTACTCTATTCCCTCCACAAAATTTGGGAGCTAGAGCACAACTGATGCTACCTCAAATACACAAAATCTCAACATAGGAGAAGTAAATCAGAAAACTGCAGTAGGGTTGCTGTAATTTAGATTCAGAAATTTTCACAACCTCTGTTCCTGGGTTTGTCACTGCTAGTTCTACCCAATATTTTGGGGTTTTGAGTTGCTCCTAACGTTTCGTTTCCACCAATGGCCTTCCTACGATGGCATATCCCCTCCTCTGGTCGCTCTTTATTTCCTCGATTTTTTGTTCTCGGTTCTAGTTGTTGTTTTAGATGTTGGTTTTCTTGTTTGGATTTTTCAAGTTTTGATGAGAGGTTTTGAGTTGTGTCCCATGCTGATTTTTGTAGCTTGGGAGGTACTCCAAGCCCTAGGGTTAAGGGTTTGGAGGGTAAAGCACCACAAGCGCAGCTTGTGGGCTTGGAGCCCAAGTGTGGGGTTTTGCACCCATCATGATTTGAGCCAAAACCATGATGCAAAATCGACATGTGATGGATGAGGATGATAGTGCTCGGTGAGACGATTCAAATGCATCGAAAACCATCCGATTCCGAGTTGTCGTTAGAGAGAAATGCATTTTTGAAGTTGACAAGGTAATTATTGGTTGTCAAGTCATGTAGGCTTGGTGTAAATACTGCCAATAGATGTGTCTCTTCAAGATTCATTGAAGCCCCTCATATGTCTATAAATAGAGGGTGAAAGCTTGTGTTTTAGAGCATCCAAGTGTGGCAATACATCTCCAAGATTAGCTCTGAAATTGGAGGAGGCTTAGCCGCAACAAGAGGAGGTTAAAGACAACGTGAAGGAGGCCAAGGATAGCATGGGTAATTCTGTAATGGAGGCCGAGCTGTTGTAGGTGACAGCGGGCTGTTTTGAGGTATGTTTTAAGGGTTGTTTTTAGATCTTATTGCTGGGTTGTGTGGGCCAAGGAGACAAGGAGTTGACGTTGTTGTTTTGAAGGTAGTTTGGTGGTGTCTAAAGGAGGATCGCAGCTACAACTAACTACTGGGCTAGGCTGCTAGCCATAACCAACAGTTAGAGGCCCTTTAAGGGTTGCGTCTAGGTGGACATGCCTAGAAAAGGGCAGTGTGGAGGAAGATGTGTCTTGCCTTGGGAGACCGCAACCTTAGGAGGATTGTTTTGTTGATTTCGTCGAGGGTAACGACTGAAGGTTGATGCCCTAACCAGAATTGTAGGAGCAACATACAAGTGCGGTGAACAACAATGTTTTGGAGAGGTGTATTGGGTCAAGTGTTTGATCGGATTGGATCATGATTGCAGCTGCTTGTTGATGACATGTGTATGACATTCCATGGTGGTGATATGTCATCCTAGGAGCATAATTGGAAATGATTGGATTGGGTGCCATTGGTCTGCTGGAGGGCTGCGTGTTGGCTACCCAAAGTAGCTTTTGACAAGCTATCTTCAAGGACGAAGAGAAGCTGAAGGTTGGGTAAAGTTTGGTGCCGGTGCAACACCTTGATGGATGAAAGTTGTTGCTAGCCTGGTAGTTTGGAGCTCGGGAATTGGCTAGCCTCGAGAGAAGATTGAATCAACCCATGTACACTCTATAGATGGACATGCAATGGTGTTAGGGGTAGCCCTCCTGGAGTTTCGATGTGTAGATGCCTTGATGGACTAAGGCACTACTAGTGAGTGGTACGGAAGCGAAGGACCGACAGGACGAGATACAACATCGAGTTTTTCATTGTATTTTGTATATCATAAACTATTTTATTATTCAAATATGGTTTAATATAACGAGGATTGGTGATTGCACATTATTGTACAATTTGATTAAAATTTGTGTATAATTGTGCATGTGTGATTTACTGCTTTATATTTCCGCTGTGCAAAGTAGTTTATGGTTGAGATTCTTGGTTTGGTAGTGTTAGTGATTTAAGACTCTCACCTAGACCCAAGGTCATGGAAATTCAACATTGTATCAGAGCATTTCTGAGCTACTTTGGAAGTAAGTAAATTAGAGTTGTACGCAATGAAGTACAACGTGAGAGGGAGTTGGTCACATTGTAAGTGAAGGGCTCACTACAATGTCAAAGTTGCAGGCAGGTCTCCAATATGAGGAAAGGTTGGAAGGGTTGTCCAATTATACTCCTTGGAAGGAAAGGATCAAGTTGGTCTTGCAGGGCAACAGGATTTGGGAGTTTTTCGACAAAGAGATCAAGCAGCCAACTGACCCTAAGGAGCTGGATATATGGGAAGATTTGGATACAAAGGCGAGGTTGATCATCCTTGATGGTGTGAAGGATTCCTTAATACGTCATTTGTCTGGGAAAAACAAAGCACATGAGATGTGGATGGCTCTCCAGAATTTTTTCCAGAATAAGAACCAGAAGCGAGTGTTGGTATTGCAGGATAAGTTGAAGTCCACCAAGATGATGAAGAGTGTAGGAGCGACTTCGTATTTGATGAGGTTGTCAGGTTCGAGATGAACTTGTTGTCGTCGGTGTCAAAGTTTCAGATGTAAAGATGTTAAGGATTGCCTTGAAAGGTTTCACCGAGGAATGGAAGCCCTTCATCAAAGGAATCGTTGCCAGGGAGAAATTGCCAGACTGGAATAGACTATGGGACGACTTGATTCAGGAAGAGTTGCGAGATGAGGATCTTCATCCATCAAAGAAGGCAGATGAGGACGTGGCACTTGCAGCACGAATGAAGGGTAAGCCAAAGAAGGACTTGAGTAAAGTCAATTGTTTCAATTGTGGCGAGATGGGTCATTTTTCGTCAAGATGTCCAATGAAGAGGGGAGATGATGAAAAGAGGAAAGGAAAGTGGGTCGCCAGTGTTGCTGTGAAATTTCCAAGACTGAAAATTATTACTGCAATGATTGGTTTATTTCTCCTACTTATGAGATAAGTTATTTACAGATGCTTCAGTAAATTTTGAAATAAACACATTTGCAGATCTTCACTCTAATCAAAAGCATAAGAACAGAAAATTATACAAGTAGCACAACAGAAACAACCATATGAACACAGTTATTTTTGGACAATTGTCCCCAGAAAACCCAATGTGGGAAAACTGGTGCAGCATATGAGGGTTTTGTATTTATCTTCAGAAATGGAAAGTACATTTACAGGAGTCCTGATGAGCAGAGTAAAATTAACATACTCCTGGCTGAATTTTCTAAAACCTTCAGAAGAATTTCAGACCCTCAGGGTGACCTCCTTCACCCTCTGCGTCATCCAACATGAGAGCTCTGCGTAGTCTCCCTGGACTATGTAACTCTGCGTGGAGGGGGTGTTGCTGCCGATCAGATCACCCTTCCCTTCATCCTCC
Source organism: Pinus albicaulis (assembly GCA_034641835.2). NCBI lineage: Eukaryota > Viridiplantae > Streptophyta > Pinopsida > Pinales > Pinaceae > Pinus > Pinus albicaulis. Next base: position 587,204,452 of record CM076583.1, on the reverse strand, counting down.
AGACCTCTACTTCTCCGATAATTGAATCCTCCCTCCTTCTGCTTCTGCCAAAACGCCTCTACAAACTCACCCACTGAAATCGATTTCTCTTTCTTCAAAATCGTTTTCCTTCGGGTGCTGAGAATGTCCCTGGCTTGATTTCCAAATGACCCTCAAGCCCCTTCTTATAGTCTTCTCGCTAATGAATCAACGACCAAGATTATATCGTTAATCAATGGCTCAGATTAAAAGATGACTTGATCTTCGTTTTCTAGAAGATTCACACTCTGCTTCATTAATACCCTTTAATTATTTAATTTCCCTAAGTTTAGACTTAGGGTCTATATTAAAATAATTAATTATTTTAATAAAGCCATATTCGAGTGGAATTTCCACAAACGATTTTTGGGTTCTCTAGATAACTGTTGTCTAAGTCTCTCCACCAAAAATGAGACTTAGAACACTTCATGATGCTATAAAAATCAACACTCATTAGCGAGGAAAGTGTTCAAGCAAGATACCACTGCACTGCTTTGACTCTATAACCTCTGCTGCATTGATGTTGTCCTGGCTGTTGCCCCTCATCTCTGCGCTGCTTCCTTCTATACTGTTGCCTGTGACGCTGTCTCTGCCACTGCCTCATCTGTACTACAGCTCCCTCTGTTTCTGAAGACCACCCTCCCCTTTAATGGAAAGGGTTCTCGACCATCCCCATCTTCTCTCTGAAGTAAGTGAACTTAATCTTACTCAGAGCCTTTGTGAGGATATCTGCCACCTTTTCCCCTGTAGGAGTATATCGCAATTGTACTGCTCCCCTTTGGACATAGTCCCTGATGAAGTGGCACCGAATGTCAATGTGTTTTGACCGGTCATGAAACACAGGATTTTCAGCGTGCTTAATGCAACTCTGATTATCACAAATAATCCTAGTCAGTTCCATCCACTTCTTGAGCAGGTTCAAGAGTAACTTTCAGAGCCATATGGCCTCGCACGAAGTTGTGCTTGCTGCCATGTACTCTGCCTCGGCTGAACTTAGTGCTACTAATTTCTGTTTTATGCTGCACCAGGAGGTCATTCCTGATCCGAGACTAAAACAGTACCCACTGGTACTCTTCCGATCCATTGTGCTTCCAGCCCAATCTGCATCTGTAAACCCACTCAACTGGACCTCATTGCCCTTGGTGTACTTCAATCCATACTCGACTGTCCTCTTCAGATATATAAGAACATGCTTGGCTGCTGCCCAGTGAGCCCTCCTTGGTTCCACCATGAACTGATTGAGGGTATTCACTACATAACAGATGTTTGGCCTAGTATTGACCAGATACATCAATGATCCGATGAGTTGTCTAGACTCTATACAAGGTGGGATTAGCCTCATCATCCTCCGTTGTGTCTATCTTCTTCGAGTTAGTAATCATTGGTGTGGCCATGGGTCTACAGTCTTCCATCTGAAATCTCTTCAAGATTTCTATAGTGTATCTTCCTTGCCCCAGGAAGATTTCTCCCTTCTGCTGCTAGACTTCCAATCCAAGAAAATAGTGCATCTGCCCCAGATCCTTCATGTCGAATTCTGTATCCAGATTCTCCTTGTAGTCCTTGATGAGCTTGGATGATCTAGTAAGAAACAGATCATCCACATATAACACCAGAATTAACGGCTCATCCCCTACTCTTAAGTAGTAGAGATTGGGATCTGCGTCACTCTTGAAAAATTCCATCTTCTGCAAGTAGCTATCAATTCGCCCATACCATGCCCCAGGGGCTTGTTTTAAACCATACAAGGCTTTCTTAAGCTTGCAAACATGAGTCTTATGTTCATGTGTCTCGAAGCCCTCTGGATGTTCTATGTACACTTCCTCCTCTATCACCCTATTCAAGAATGTTGTCTTGACATCCATCTGGTGAATCTCCCATCCCATTTGTGTTGCTAGAGAGATGACGGATCTGATAGAAGTGTAGCGAGCTATAGGGGTGAAGGTTTCCTCATAATCAGTGCCTTCCTTTTGTGCATACCCCTTAGCTACAAATCTTGCCTTGAACTTTTCTATACTGCCATCTGCAACATACTTGATCTTGTATATCCACCTGGATCCTACAACTGATCTGTCTTGTGGTCTAGGGACTACTTCCTAGACATCATTTTTCATGATGGAGCTATACTCCACCATGGCATCCATCCACACTTGATGCTGAGCTACTTCTCGAAAGTTGGAAGGTTCTCCAACCTGAGCTACCAGTGCGTGATATCTACCTGGTTGCTTCCGTATCCTCTTCCCTTCTCTAGGGCTCCAACAAATTCTTCTTCATCCTTTAGAATTTGTTGAAGTTCTCTGGTCGATCTCCCATCAGTGGTGGGCGGTCTCACCTGCTCTCCTTCTTCTTCTTCTTCAGAGGAACTCTCCTTAGAATCCTTGTGCCTTGGAGAGGCACTTGATCCATCCTCTGTAGGCCGTTGAGGCTATACTAGTGGATCCTCCTCAATCTCCGTATCTGTGGCCATTTCTCGAGATTTTTTGAAGGCTCTCTCCTCCATGAATTTCACATCCCTCCTTACCACGATTTTCCTACTCTCTAGGATATAGATGTGATATGCTTTCACATTATCACTATAGCCCACAAGAAAACTCTTTTTTGCAGTCTGATCCAACTTCTTTCTCTTTTCATTTGGAATGTGGCAGTACACCATGTTGCCAAATATCCTGATGTGGCTCACCTCTGGCTTGCTGCCTGTGAACACACTCTTGGGAGTTACCTTCCCTAAAACTCGACGGGGAACTCTGTTCTGTACATATACTGCTCTATTGCTAGCCTCTACCCATAAGAATTTGGGCATATCTTGGTTGTACAACATTGCCCTTGCAGCTTCTATTATGGTCCAATTCTTCTTTTCCGCAACTCCATTTTGCTCTGGATTGTATGGAGCTATCCATTCTCTCCTGATGCCTTCCCTTGCACATAAATTGGTAAAGTCCTTATCGTTATATTCTCCACCATTATCTGATCGCAACTTCTTGATATTCTTTCCCGTAGAGTTTTCTACCAAGGCTTTGAATTCTTTGAATCGATCAAAGACTTCATATTTGGTTTTCAAAAAATATATCCAAGTTTTTTTGGAATGATCATCAATGAAAGTAGCAAAATACTTTGCACCACTGAGAGCGGTTGTGGACATTGGACAACAAATATCCGAGTGTATTAACTCCAATACACCTTTGGCTCTGCTGCCGCTTCTTGGAAACGCTGCCTTAGCCTACTTCCCTAGTATGCACCCCCTGTAGACTTTATCTTTCTTCGTGTTGAGTTCTGGAGCCCCTATGATAGTATTCTTGAGAATCCTCCATGATGTAGATGCCCCATCCTTCTGTGCCATAACTCATTCGGATCTTTGTCGTCCGTACTGCCAATCAAGGCCACTATGGATTCAAGCTAGAGTTTATATAGCTTGTGACTCCTTACTCCAATTTGTGCCTTTTTACTCCAGCTAGGGTGTTTGACATACACCTTATCTCTAATAAAGTATTCGTCATAACCCTTGTTCTGCAGCTGAGACACTTAGAGTAAATTCATCCCCAACCCTGGTACATGCAAAACATTTGTGGCTCGAATCGTGTTGCCATCTTCTGTCTGAAATGTTATGGTACCTCTCCCAATGGGGGTACATTTTGCCTTGTTTTCCATAGTTATCTAGAAATTCATCTGTTCTTCTTGGTAGCTCGAGAAACATTCTCGAACCCCGGTCATGTGAGCAGTTGCTCAATTGTCAATATACCAAACACTTGGAGGAGTTGTGCTCGACATACAAGCAAGATCCTCCTCTAGTTTGGATGCCATCACTTTCATGTCGTGTTCCATCTACATTTCTGCGTGCTCTGAAAGATTGCGTGAGTCCCTTTGACTGCGTGAACCCTTCTGGATGACGAATCTCTGGTTCATGGTAGATCCTCCCTTTCTGTCTTTAGCCTTTTGCTCTGATACCATGTGAAATTTTCAAGACTGAAAATTATTACTGCAATGATTGGTTTATTTCTCCTACTTATGAGATAAGTTATTTATAGATGCTTCAGTAAATTCTAAAATAAACACATTTGCAGATCTTCACTCTAATCAAAAGCATAAGAACATAAAATTATACAAGTAGCACAACAGAAAGAACCATATGAACACAGTTATTTTTGGACAATTGTCCCTGGAAAAACCCAATGTGGGAAAACCGGTGCAGCAAATGAGGGTTTTGTATTTATCTTCAGAAATGGAAAGTACATTTATAGGAGTCCTAATGAGTAGAGTAAAATTAGCATACAACTGACTAAATTTTCTGGAACCTTCAGAAGAATTTCAGACCCTCAGGGTGACCTCCTTCACCCTCTATGTCATCCAGCGTGAGAGCTCTGCACAGTCTCTCCCTGCATTGCATAACTCTGCGTGGAGGGGGTCTTGCTACCGATCAACTCACCCTTCCCTTCATCGTCCAGACCTGTGCTTCTTCGATAATTGAATCCTCCCTCCTCCTCCTGCTTCTGCAAACCCGCCTCTACAAACTCACCCATTGAAATCGAATTCTCTTGCTTCAGGATCGATTTCCTTCGAGTTCTGAGAATGTCCACAGCTTGATTTCCAAATGATCCTCAAGCCCCTTCTTATAGTCTTCTCGCCGATGAATCAACGACCAAGATTATATCGTTAATCAATGGCTCAGATTAAAATATGACTTGATATTCGTTTTCTAGAAGATTCACACTCTACTTTATTAATACCCTTTAATTATTTAATTTCCCTAAGTTTAGACTTAGGATCTGCATTAAAATAATTAATTATTTTAATAAAGCAATATCCGAGTGGAATTTCCACAAACGATTTCTGGGTTCTCTGGATAACTGCTGTCCAAGTCTCTCCACCAAAAATGAGACTTAGAACACTTCTCGATGCTATAAAAATCAACAATTTCCCCTTCAGTTGAGATGGATGATCTCTCAAGGAGATTGGAAGAGGACTTTGCTATGATTTCGCATTTCTCATAGGGTACTATCAAGGAGGATGGATGGTACGTGTACAATGGTGCGACGAAGCATATGACAGGGTCACAAGAGATTTTGACTCTAGCTGAATGAGACTCAAAGTTGAACATGGTGTTGGGCAACAAGAGTCAGTTGGAGATCCGAGGATCGGGAGTTGTGCCATTCAAGATGGAGACAAGACGTATGATGAGGGTCCAAGATGTACTGTTTGTACTAGGACTCAGATATAGTGTGATTTTCGTCTCGATGATGGAGAGGAAGGGATTTGAGGTCTTGTTCGAGGATGGGAAGGCAAGACTCAAGCCTAGAGGCTCTAAGTCTGATGGGATTGTACTCAGAGTTAGAGAGCATGGTCTCTATAGGTTGACGGGCAAGCCTGAGGATCATGGAAAGAAGTAGGGGCAGGTACAAGTTCCAGAAAAAGCTTGTGTTTTAGAGCATCCAAGTGTGGCAATACATCTCCAAGATTAGCTCTGAAATTGGAGGAGGCTTAGCGGCAACAAGAGGAGGTTAAAGACAACATGGAGGCTAAGGATAACATGAGTAATTTTGTAATGGAGGCCAAGATGTTGTAGGTGATAGCGGGTTGTTTTGAGGTATGTTTAAGGGTTGTTTTTAGATCTGATTGTTGGGATGTGTGTGAAAATGTCGTGAAACTCAAGAATCCTACTGCAGCAACTGATGGGAAGTCTTCTATTCGTTATTTACTTAACAAATTGTTTATTGTGTTCTACAAGTTAATATCGAAATCCATTCACTACAGCCTACACAATTAAACCGCAGAAGAAATACAAGTGTGGAAACAAATCTGAACACACATAGATCACACAACCATTCTACACAATTATTTTTGGATTAATGTCCCCGAAAAAACCCAATGCGGGAAAACCGGTGCAGCAGATCTGAGGGTTTATGTTATTATGCAGTAAATTATGAGTACAAATCTATGATTGACGAGACTTTCAAATCATACAGAGAAACTGACAGAAGAGATCTTGTGAGACAAACCTCACTCCTCCACGGGAAACTGGCACTGATCTGCACCAAGGCTAGATTGCCCTGTGTTGCCTCTGCGCAGTGACTGCATCACCCACACAGGCTCTGCGTCACAAGTACGAGTGTCACTCTACCTCTACGCTGGTCTCATTGCTTGCTGGAAACTAAAGCCTACTGGCCCTCCGAAAAGTCTCTCCGGGATTTGACTCTGGCTTTGCGCTGTCTCCTCAGCAGGAAAACAACTTTCCCTCTAGCTCTGTGCAGTGACTGCGTAAGCACTATGTCACTAGCTCTGCGCTGCTGCTGTGGCTCTCTTTGTCTTTGTTGCTATGTACTCTTCGGCTTAGGAAATCTTCCAATCGGATCTACTGCCCCTCACTACAATCAAGAATCACTTAGATCTGATTTTCTTCCGAGCACTGCTCCGTTAGAAAAATTCGATCTCTAGATCCTTTGTGTCTCCAATTGTGATTTCCAAATGACCCTTCAAGTCCTTATAATCTTCTCGTTGAAACTTCAACGACCCAGATTAGATCTCTAATCAACGACTAAGATTAACTTTTGACTTGATCAATGTATTCTAGATTATTCACACTCATATTCTATTAATACACTTTAATTATTTTATGTTCCTAAGTTTAGACTTAGGGTCCCTTTAAAAATAATTGATTATTTCTATAGAATACAATCCGAGTGGAATTTCATCAAATGATTTTTGGGTTATCTGGAATACATATGTCTAAGCCCCTCCACAAAATCTGAGACTTAGAGCATATCCGATGCTACCCAAAATCAACACTCCCTCTTAGTGAGGAATGCGTTTTAACAATATGCCATGCTGCGTATTGTTCTGATCTTGAAGCATCTCCCTCTACGTTGTTGATTTCTGACACTGTTGCCCATCAACTCTGCGCAAACGATGCATCTGTACTGCTGCTAACACTGCCATTGTCAACATTGCATCTATATTGCAACTCCCTTTGAATTCTGCATCCGTGTTGCTGCTGACTCTGCCACTTCCAACTGCTATTGCACTGCAACATAGTTGCTTTTTGCAGCTAAAAAAAAAATCCAAAATTGGACAAGTATACTGCATCTCGGCGATGAAGGTCTGACTGTTGCTAGCCTTTGCACTGTCCCTCTGAAGCTGTTGCACCGCTGCTGCTCTGCACTGCGTCCCTCTGCGCTGCTGCAACACTACTCAAACTCTAGCGCTTCTAACCACTGTGTTAGCACTGGAATCAACACTTGGATTGTATCAAGTGCCCGACCAGACACATCTTAAACTCAAGGGCTTTTCTTATAGTTGGATTAGGTTTTGGAAGGTGGTTGGAGTTCTCACACACTAGAAAAATGATTTTAAACAGATAAATCATTCACACATACGAGGGTATTAGTGTTTGATGTGGTAGCAAAGATAAGTTTGTAATCTAATCATTAGGAGAATATGAAAAGGACAGTGGGTCTATAGGATAGAAATCCACTGCTTAGATGAAAGGAAAACAAAAGATTTCAGACCTATAATGTATTAATGAAAGAAAGCTTTTACAAGACTTACAAGAATCTCATCACACATCTTAAAGATTTCTGTCACAGGGAATGCTTATGAACAGGCTTACCATACACACTTGTCAAGAAAGCTTGTAAAACAAGATTGATAAAAATAGATAACCATGTATTGCTATACCATAAGACTGACAAAAACATGAGACAACATATGTAGATCAAAATCTGGAAATGAAATTGTAAGATATGGAAACAGATATGGAAATTGCACAATACACACATCAAAACGTTCATAAATCCTCAAGAGTGTATCTGGATATTATAAGTTCAAAAAACTATACAACTCAGGATGCAATGAGATAAACAACTCACGAACCCTTTCCTCATTGCTTTTCATAATATATATACAAAAAGATAATCTGTCAAAGATCCACAAAAGGTGCAAATTTGTTGTAGGAACTTTATTACAACTTTCTAAATATAGCAAAGCATATTTAAAGTTTATCTAAAAAACAGAAAGACAGTTTGATGTATAATATTTGATTTACAAAAGTATGAAAATAGAACTTGATAATGTGTAAATCGAGCTTGTTGAGCTGACGTGGCTAACTTATCCTTGATTCCTAGAAGATCTTTCTCCATAAAAAGTGCAAAAACTACTAACTGAATGTGACTTGGATCTTTATCCACAAAAAGTACAACAGTCACTTAACTGAACGTGACACCTGGAAGATAGCTCACTGGATAACACTTGGCTGGGAAGAGGAAAGATTACCACTGAAACAACATATACTTTATCACCATCTAATGTCATCCCTCGAGAACAAAACAACTTGTCCTTTTATCTTCTTATGACCGAAACAAAAAGCTACCTTTTAGAAAATGTAGCAATTTCTAATAACTCTGTAGATAGACCAAAATAATATTGATCTTCAGATTTGTCTTGTTTTAGATGTTCAACATAAGGAATCTAGCACAGAAGACAACAACCTAAGACCATGGTTGCGAGGGAGCGACCCCCCCTCTCAAACCCGCTCACAAAACGCGCTTCGAGCGGGAGCGTTTTTGAGAGTATGCTCCCTACGCTGTCAAAAACACTCCCTGCCTTTTCAGGAGCGTTGCAGGGAGCGCTCGAGAGCGAATGCTCCCCGAGCACTCTCTCCTTAAAAAAGACACTCCAGGAGCGCTTTTTTAAAGGAGGGAGCGCTCGGGGAGCGTTTGCTTCCAAGCGCTAAAAGCGCTCCCGCCTGACGTCCGCGCGCGGAAGAAAAAAAACGGCCGACGACTAGAAAAACGAAGGGAAGGGAGGGTAGGGGAGGGGAGGGAAATAAATAAAAGCCCTCCCTCCCATTCTATTTCTCATTTCAGAGAATAGAGAGAGCAAGAAGAGAGGAGAAAGAGGAAGAAGAGAGGAGAGGAGAAGAGGAGAGGAGAGTAGAGGAGAGGAGAGGGCAAGGGAAAGGAGAGGTTGACCAACAAGGAGCTTGGAGGTCTCTGCTTGGGATCAAATCATCGAAATCATCGAAGGACAAAGAGGTAGGACTCCCCAATCATCAATGATCTAAATTTTTTTTTCTATGTTTTTTATTTGTTCAAACAACCAACTGTTCAGCTCCCAAATCTTTTGCTGCTTTCATACCCAAAACAAGGGCTCCATACTCAGCAGTGTTGTTTGTAGTGACAAATTGTAATTTGTATGATAGGGTCACTACTTGCTGAGTGGGAGAAATAACAACTAGACTAGCCCCTGATCCCTCTCGTGACGAGGCTCCATCAAAATATAATTTCCAAATCTGTCCAGTTTCCAAATTTTGCTCATTTATGACCTGTGAATTCTATTTTTTTTCGAGTTCAAGCTGAAAATTGCTGTCATCAGCAGCAAGGTGTAATATGGATGACCCTAAATCCTTCTCCTATGCATATATAGGATGATTTGAGGGATTTTGCTGATCACTTATGAGATAAGCCATTTGTGTTTCCCTATACAATCTCCTCAATTCTCCTCCAAAGACTGGGATAGTGGCATAGGTCATATCCATTTGAAGGATGCCTTCCAACTTTTTGGACCAAGATCTGGAAAGAAGCATTCCAAATCTAGAAGGTATGTCTGCAACCACTATGTCCATTACTAGACTTTTCATGGGGAGCTGGGTAAGGGAGATTACCAAATCTTTGATCACTCCTAAACACTTGACCCTTTTAGAGTCGAATGTGTAAAGATCATGGTATTGCTTAGTGATTTCTAGTCCTAGTTCATCCATCACTTTCTTAGGCATTAGATTGTGAGAGGCTCCAGAATCTAATAGGCAGTTATGCAGGAGCTTGATATGAATATTCAGTGAAAGATAAAAAGGTGGGGAATTATCATCATTTTGATCTTGGACATGGCTACCCAAGTAGATTGTAGGATGTTCATCCTCTAGATTTACTGAGTCAGGAGCAAGAGTAGATGGCTGTAATAGACTTTTAAATGATTCTTTGTAGGCTGGATTTTTCAACAATTCAAGGAGCGGAACCAGAATCTTGATTTATTTAATTCTGACTTGAAATTGAAATTGAGAGGAGCCAAATCCTTATTGAGAGGAATATCATTAACTTTTGTCTTCTGTTTGGCAGCATGTTTTTCATAATCTTGATTTTGCTGGGGGTTTTGGAAAACTAATTTTGACCTCAGAATATAATTTCTTGTCTGTTTTTCAGAGTGCTTTTTCTCATTTTGGACATAAACATGACCATCTCCGTCATCTGAAAAAAGATTTATCATAAACTGATCTTCATGCTCCTGCAGAGTCAAACAAGTTGACTGTGATGACTCCCCGACTAAATTTATGTCTTCATCTTCCTCTTCCTGTTCTTGCTGATTTTACTCAGCAAAATGATTCAGTGGAGGCTGAACATTTTGATCATCAGGATTTCTTCTTGGGCGTTGTAAAATTTGTTGACGCTGAAAGGGTCTCCTAAAAGGAGCTTGATTTCTATTTCCTTCATTTTGAATGGGTCTAACAGTAGGCCGATTTTCTAACTCCAGTTTTAACATTTTGAAAGCAAGATCTTTAATTAAATTGGACATTTGATTAAGCTTTTCTTCAGCAATAAAAGATTTAGAGGAAGAAGAGGGTTTCTCCTCTTTTATTTTTTTCTTATCCTTTGCTCCCTTCCCCTCTTCTATTTTCAGTTTATTTGAGGTCATAAGATTGGACTGCACCCCAATAGCAGCCTCCTGCATAGCTACCAATGTTTGTGGCTTCTCAGCTCTCAACCACAATGCAAACTTGGAGTCTAAGGCATTGGCAAAGGTTACCATGGCTGTAGTTTTAGGAGGTTTGACTTCTACAGGAATCTTTTGATAAACTTTGTTGAATCTCTTTGTAAAATCTGCTAATGATTCATCAGTCTTCTTCTTTAAAGCTCCAAATTCCGTAAGGTAATGCAAGTAATCCTTACGGTCACCCCATTGTTTTACAAACACTTCCTCCAAAGCATCTATTCCTATTATTGAATTTGCTGGTAGATTTTTGAACCACTTACGAGCTTCTCCATCGAAGCTCTGAATAAAGAGTCTTGACCAAACATCTTCATGTTCAATGTTTTGGTTATCAGCATAACAGTAAAAAGCAACTAAATGTTCTTCAGCAGATACTCCTTCTCCCTCCCTTGTATATTTGGGCAAATATTTTAGATAATCCCCTTGAGGAAGGGGATGCAAAGGTTGAGGGAGAACAAGTGGTGCATATCTTGCAGCGACACTCTGCTGCATCCTTGTAGGAGCAGGGTGAGCCATGACTTGCTGAGGTACAATCAGCGAAAGACTTGCTGATACAGAAGTTTGAGTGCTTGAAATTGTAGCCTGTGGAGTTTGTATTTGTTCCGAAATAGCAGAAGATTGAAGTTTTTGGGCTGGTTCTTCAGGCTTTTGAGCTAAGAACAATGGATTATCAAAGAAATGAACACAAAAGGATTTTATTTCGACCTCTCTAGGAGAATCAGATTCAGATGTAGATTCTTGAAGGATTTGGGCAATTTCAATTTTTTTCTATTGAGCTAAAATGTCAGAGAGATTAAAGTTCAAATTTTTAGGAAGATTACCTTCTCCTTGATGAGAAGAGGAGCCAAAAGATGGGTTTTGAAACAGGTGAGAATACTCCTGTTGTGGACTAAGAGAGGAGTGATATTTAGGATGAGTTTGAAGAAAGCTTAAAATTATTTTAATATCTTCTTCAGTTAAAATAGCCCTATCTATGAAGGGTGCAATCTCCAATACCTATTCTAATTCCCTTTCTGTAAACACAAAGGCTTCTGATCCTGATTCTCTTTACTGACACTTAAAACCTCTGATTTTTCTTCTTTCTCTAGACTAATACTTATCTCTGATTTACTAAATGATGACTAAGAGGTACTTCCAACTGCATCTAAGCTAACATCATCTACTTTATCTTTATAGTAGTTTCAATTTGATATATTACAGTAGAATCCTTTGAAACTGAAACTTCATTTTCTTTTAAAATAGATGATGGTACCTTTTCTTTTGGAATATACTTCGAATGCACTTTTTTCACTGAATGTGATGTAGCTTCAGTTGTTTTTTGTTTCTCTCTTGTATCCTTTATGATCTTTTCTGGATCAGAGACTAGAGTCACAGGAGGTGATCTCTGATTTGTTTTTGTAGTAGGCGGTCTTGAAACCCCTCGTCCTCATTGTGGAGTCGCCAGGTGAACTGATTATAATCAGAAAGGGTGACTAGTTTTTATTCACCCTTAAAAACTAGTACTGGGCGTTTATGCAAGAAACTCGGGAGAATACTGAGTTCAGGATCTTTGTCTCCCGGCAGGCACACCAAAAGATTTTAGCACTGGAATCAACACTTGGATTGTATCAAATGCCCAACCAGACACATCTTAAGCTCAAGGGCTTTTCTTATAGTTGGATTAAGTTTTGGAAGGTGGTTGGAGTTCTCACACATTGGAAAAATGATTTTAAATAGATAAATCACTAGCACATACGAGGGTATTGGTGTTTGATGTGGTAGCAAAGATAAGTTTGTAATCTAATAGTTAGGAGAATATGAAAATGACAGTTGGTCTTTAGGATAGAAATCCGCTGCTTAGATGAAAGGAAAACAAAAGATTTCAGACCTGTAATGTATTAATGAAAGAAAGCTTTTACAAGCCTTACAAGAATCTCATCACATCTTAAAGATTTATGTCACAAGGAATGCTTATGAATAGGCTTACCATACACATCTTATCAAGAAAGCTTGTAAAACAAGACTGATAAAAATAGATAACCATGTATTGCTATATCATAAGTCTGACAAAAACATGAGACAACATATGTAGATCACAATCTGGAAGTGAAATTGTAAGATATGGAAACACATAACGAAATTGCACAATTCACACATCAAAACATTCATAAATCCTCAAGAATGTATCTGGATATTATAAGTTCAAAAAAGTATACAACTCAGGATGCAATGAGATGAACAACTCACGAACCCTTTCCTCATTTCTTTTCATAATATATATACAAAAAGGTAATCTGTTAAAGATCCACAAAAAGTGCAAATTTGTTGTAGGAACTTTATTACAACTTTCTAAATATAAAAAAGCATATTTAAAGTTTATCTAAACAGAAAGGCAGTTTGATGTACAATATTTGATTTACCAAAGTATGAAAATAGAACTTGATAATATGTAAATCAAGCTTGTTGAGCTGAGGTGGCTAACTACTCCTTGATTCCTGGAAGATCTTTCTCCATAAAAAGTGCAACAGCTACTAACTGAATGTGACTTGGATCTTTGTCCACAAAAAGTACAACAGTCACTTAACTGAATGTGACACCTGGAAGACAGCTCACTGGATAACACTTGGCTGGGAAGAGGAAAGATTACCACTGAAGCAGCATATACTTTATCACCATCTAATGTCATCCCTCGAGACCAAAACAACTTGTCCTTTTATCTTCTTATGACCAAAACAAAAAGCTACCTCTTAGAAAATGTAGCAATTTCTGATAACTTTGTAGATAGCCCCAAAATAATATTGATATTCAGATTTGTCTTTTTTTAGATGTTCAACATAAGGAATCTAGCACAGAAGACAACAACCTAAGACCTTCTGCCTTATTGACCTTATTATTTGGTTTTCTCTTTTCTGCTTGTTTCTTCTTCTGAGTCTTCTTTTGCTTTGAATCATTTTCTGGACTCTCCTCTATATTTATAATCTCATTTCTGAGAACAGGATTAGCTATTAGCTTGATAGTTAGCCTAAGCTTATTTTTGGCTCTGGTATGAGGTCTTTGAATATATGGGTTAAGAATATATGGAGGCCTTCTTCTTCCCTGGATAACTCTGCTCTGCTGCTCATCTTCAAACTTTGTTTCACTACTCTCTTCCTCAAATGACGAGTATGACTGGATTGTTACTTTCCTCTTTCCCTTAGCTGATGAACTTAGAGAGGAATAAATTTGAGCTATTGTTGGTTCCTATGTTGTAATCTCTGAAACTTTCCTCTTTCCCTTAGCTGATGATCTTAGAGAGGAATAAACCTGAGCTAGTGTTGGTTCCTCTGCTGCTGGAGTCACATTGATTTCATCCCTTTCTTGTCTAGTATCTGGAATAGGGCTTTGTGCTAATGGTTTAGGGGTGACCTTCTCCACACTACTAGCTTCCACTAAAGATCCTTCTGACAGAATCAATCTTCTTCTACGTTTATTTCTTGAAAAGGAAGCCACTTCTTCTTTGTCTTTAGAAATAATATTCTTGTCAAGTGGAGTGGTCTTTTGTTTATACCTGCTTTCGTTTTCTTGCCGGAAGACTCTAGGGTTTGTGGCTCCTTAGGTAACTTTTGCCTTCTGGTATAAACCTCATTTGCGGGTTGCATCATAGGTATAGGAATGGTGGTTTCAATTCTAGCTCTTCTAGCTGAGCTTCTTGTCTGCGTGCTTGATGGTGAAGACGATTGATTAACTTGTGAAGGAGTCAGTATAGGTGCAGGGTTCGACTCTTCCTCCTGGGTCTTCTGTTTTGAAGGCCTTCCCACTTTTCTCCTTGAATTAATACTACTGAAACCCTCATCTGCTAGAAAATTGTTCCATGCGGTTCTGTTCTTCTTCAAATGATACACCACCAACATTTTAATTAACCCCCAGTGATAAAGATTATGGAGCGAATAATTTGGGGTTCATTGTATTTTTTGAGACATTTTCACCAGTGATTTGTAAAGGAAGAAAGGGAGGTTAATAGGTCTAGACCCCGAAATATGAGATAAAAATCTCATTTGATACTGATGAACTGTAGAGAAACTGTCGTTGCAGGTGATATAACGTTGAACTGTGGTGATAACTCCTTGCTATTCATGCTTAAAATAGGACATATGGACAGTAGGGGTCCAATTCACATTTACATGCTCAGGTTTAATATATGCATTTAAATCCTCTGCAAACAAAGTTTTCCCTTTATACCATGACTCACCTGAAGTTGACAATTGGGTAGCTCGTGCTATGATGGCTTCTGATATTTTGAAAGTCTGAGACCCCAGCTTTACTTGCTCCCCATTAAAAGATTCAGCGAAGGCTTAAGCAACCACAACATTCTCTCCTGAGAATTTATTCAAAAAACGACACCATCTAGCTGCCTGAAACTGTGCCTTTGCATGGTGGTCAACAAACCGCATATTAGCAGGCTCTGAGCGGTTTACCTTTCCACTTTTACCCATTCTGGTTTACTAACAACCAATTTAACTATTGATGAACACCTGTAAAACAATGAACAAAGGCAAGCCATGAAACCCTAAAAGTTTGTTGGAAGATAACCTCGAACTGAAGCTTTCTCGGGGTAAATGGTTATGGGAAACAGTGAATGTAGACCTCTGTTCTCCGCATGCCCTTAATTACGGTGAGGTTAACTGACAAAAAATTGAATGATTTGCTTTTAGGTGCCAACTCACTCCACCAAATAATTAACTAAATGCTACTCGTACTTCAGTTTTGAACTGCTTCACCTTTAATTAGTAGCATTAGATTAACTAACCTTGATTAACTAACCTTAGCAAATAGAATAGCCAACCCCTTTTAGTGAACCTCCAACTAGAAATGGCTAAGTTCCAAAAGGGTAGTACCTTTTGTTTAGCAAACCTTCAATTGTTCCAAAAGAGTAGTGCCTTTTCACTTGAGTAGTGCCTTTTCAGCTCCTTATACAAGTTCTGAGAAAATAACTACTTTTCAGAAAAGGTAGCTATTTCTGTGTTGCTTTTTGAAACCAAATTTTCTGGAAAAATTGCTACTTTTCAGAAAAGGTAGCAATTTCCTATTATTCCTCAAATAGCAGATGACTCTGACATTTTATGCTTAACTTTGGATCATTCACTTTAAGAAGATATCATTATGGATAAATAATATTCTCAAATTGAATCCATGGCCTTAACTACTCAAGGTAGTTAAAGACTTATTTAGAAGAAAATTTACCCTAATTACTCTAAGACACAAAAACAAACTATTGGACTCAAACTTTTTTTGGATTTTGTTGAAAATAATAAAAAATTTGACACAGTTTTTTAGCCCTCCAGGGTCTTCAACCACAGGCTTAAGGGGACAAGAGAGGATCAAATACACAAATGCAATGGTGACTAGACTTTGAAAAAATGCAGTGCTAACACACTGCGTTATCACTTCAACACTCCTTTGCACCAACTAGTATTGGTCCATACTGCTATTGCTGTTTTGGGCTCCCGTAGTAAGGTGATGATCCGAGAGGTGGACTCCTCAAGGATCATGCCCATCTTTTAGATCTTTGGGTCTACAACTCCAAATCATCCCACTTCCCTCCTGGAGGTATATGAGAAATCATAGCAAACTCCACCTCCTCTATCTTTGTTGTTTTACCTGAGGATCATGCTTCTCATCCTTGTCCTTCTTTTTGAGAAGACACTGTGTGGTGTAATGCCCCATCTCGCCACACCAGAAGCATTTGATCTTTGACAGATCCTTCTTTCTCCTGCACTGCTCTTGCTGCCCCTTCGATGGAAGGGCTACATTCTCTTCCTCCTCCTTCTTGATCTTCGAACCACTGTTGTTGTCGCCCTCAAGTTGACACTTGAGTAAGTCTCTCTGCATTTCTTCTTGTTGAAGAGCTTCCGACATTGACTCCTTGTCCGACAATTTCTCTCTGCCCAGGATGCTCTAGACAAAAACTTTATAATCCTCGGACACTGAGTTGAGGACTAATTTGACCATCTTTGTGGCCTTAGGAGCTGCTCCTACGACTCCCAACTGGTCTCGGTTTTCCTGAAGTCTAGAGAGGAATGGATCAATACACTCTCCTTTCTGCATCCTGGTGGTTCGCATTTTCTCCTCTAGAAACATCTTCCGCTGCTCGAAAGGCCCCTAATATAGCGTCTCCAGCCCATCCCACATCTCCTTGGCTGTCCCTTTGCTCAAGATGTGTGAAACGATGTGATCCCTCACTTCATCTTTTGAGATTTTATGTATTTTGGGTAGCATTAGTTGTGCTCTAGCTCCCAAACCTTTTGGAGGGACTAGAGTACACTTGACCTACAAGACCCAGAAATGGATTTGGGAATTTCATCTGGTTTAGGAGATATTAAATTAATTGATTATTTTAGTGTATTTCCTAAGTTAAAACTTAGGGAACTTATATAATTAAAGTGAATTTAATTAAACATGTGATGAAATTGTCTTAAGTCACACAGATCAAGCTTTCTATTAATCTTAGCCATTGTGTAATATCCCGAACGGGAAATAGACAGCAATACAAGCATACGACAATATAGGAAATGCCGAAAATAGAACATAAAGCAAATACACATAAAAATGCCGGAAATGCTAAGCCATTTTATTAATCTGAGAATATAATGAGATACAATGGATAATCAGAATAAATGCACCTATCCTTGCTCAAGGCAAGTGAAGTACCCTCTCAGAAAAACAGGAAATGGCTGCTACAAGAAACTGCATCCCAGCTGCTGGAAGAAACTGCCGTAAACTGTTGCTGCGGGAATGAACTGAAGCTAGGGCTGATCCCCTTGCCAGAATGAGCTGAAAATCGGCAGACCACCTGAACTCACCACCCCGGACAAAACCCAGAAACCATATACAAAACGGACCACCTCCGAAAATCACCCCTAGAAACCCTCCTCCTAGAAAAACGCTGTCCCTCCAAGGACTGCGCTGACACCAACTGAAATAGACTGAAATGGGGCCACAACTCCTCAGGAAAATCTCCCACTGATAAACGCTGAACCTCCACACCGGAATAGGCCTAAATCTCCTGCAGAAATCTCTACCACTGAACAGCTCCAACTCAAACTGCGTCCTCCCTCCAAGGACTGCGCAGTCACCCAATGAAGCTCAGCTCCTCAGCAAAACTCCCAAACAAAACACCTGCAAATCTCCTGCTAAAGACTGAAGGAAAACCTTGCCCGAGCAGGCACTCGAAGTCCCCCGGGGCCAAGGGTGAGATCTCCGACCGGAGACACTCAGTCGCACTAAACAGTGCTGCAGACCGACTAAACAGCGAGCGTGCTCAAGTAGACAGAAGTCTAGCTCAATATCATCAACAATATCAATAATGCCCCAAATGAGGAGACTCCTCCCCCTTTTATAACATTGGTTTCCCTCCAAAACCAACGTCCTCTCTCTCATTGGCTCCTCCACGTGGTGTGTGGCCCCCCTTGGCTCCCCCCTTAAGTTACAACGTTGCATCTACTAGGGAAACACTTTATTTTATTTAAGTGAGTTAGACCCCTTTTCTCACTTTTATTTATTAATAAATTATAGTCGGCAAAACTATACAAAAATCAAATATTCCAATTAGCGATGCTAATTAGGAATATTACAGTCTCCCCCGACAAAACGTTGCTTGTCCTCAAGCAACTGAAGTGATGGATGCTGCAATGTCTCCTCGCTCTCCCAAGTGGCATCCTCATCCGGCAAAAATTGCTTGTCCTCAAGCAACGCTTGAACAAGCCTACTCTCTAGCTGATGCTCCCTACCGATATTGCAAAATGTGCCTGGGTCCCACTGAAACCTCTCTGACCTCTGCATCACCATGATACGAAGGGATATCTCAATGCCAGGATCCCAAAGTGACCTCTCACAATACCAGTCAACCAATAATCCCCCCGGATCCCATCGCCACCATGGCCAATAATCGCCCAGGCCCCACGGCTCGGACTGTGCACTGCCTCTGGCTATGACTAATGCTCTAAGAGGTGAAGACCACCAATAAGCATCAATGCTCCTGGGCTCCTGCTGCGTTGTACCTGTAGCTGCATATGCTACCCCTCCAACTGCATACCAACTCATCACCTCTCTCCAATCCAAGTCATGACTCAATCCCATGCTGATCCTGCTCTCCTGAAATTGGGAAGGAGTCCCGAAGTAACGACAACTGGTGCCCTCCTGCCGACTGGGATCTGTAACATCTACTATGTCCAAGGGCCCCTGCTCCACTGTGCTCCCTACGAAGAATACCGTACCATCAAGAGGGTACCAACTCATGATCTCCCGCCAGTCCATCTTGGAGGAAGCATCTGATGTAGCAACAACAACCGCATGTGGAACTTGCCTGGAAGGTTGCCGCCAACCTGTAATCATCTCCCACTGCCAAACTATCACATCTACCTCCAACATCTCCAGAGGATATGGATCTGTAGCTGCTGTCACGGTACTCGGTGTCTGTGCATCTCACTGCTCCACCTCAAAGGATGACCCCAATGCTAGCCACATATCCATCATAGGCTCAATGTGGGCACCCATCTGGACCTCACCCAAGGGAATGTCATGCCTGATGTCCATAGTATCCTCCTCTGCTGACTCAGGCTCCCTCATGTGCTGCTCTAGTTGAAGTGTCACAAGTGACTCATCACCCAGAGTATCTCCTATACAGTCCCCTGACTGCTCACCCTGCACACTGTAATACGGCTGCAATCTACTGTCATCATACCTGCATGACTGCTCTTGCTCCACAGAAGCAACCTCAACTGATCCTATGGACTCATATGAAGAAGAGTCCTCACTCTGGCATACAGGAGAAAAGCCCTCATGTTCTACCTCCACCACCTCATCTGCAGTGAATATGCCATCCACCCTCTTGATGAAGTGTCGATACAATGTCTGGAGTCTAGACGCATGCTGGAATGCTATCTCTACTGAACCCAGTATCCTCTGCTCATGCATGATCTCAACATGCCCTGAGGGAAGAATCATGCATGTCTCCCTCATGACCTGCTCCCCAAGCGTAGGCTCAGCAATGACTAATGTGCCACCACTGCAGAGGATCATCTCATCCCCTAAACTGTGGCTGTCAACTAGCGTACTGACCCAGTGCCACTGCTGAGAAGTCTCTCGCCTAGTGTGCTGAGGGCCATCCAAATATCTTGGGTGTGCCTCACGGACCCTGCTGCCCATGCCCAAAGTGCCAAAGGACAACAACAGAATCAGTTGTGCCCATGAGTGATGTAGAAGAGTGTCGGATGTGTGAGTCCCCACAGATACCATCAAGTATCGCTCCTCTGTCTCCTCATCGATCTTGGGTGAAATACCCCCAAAGGTAAGCCCAGTGTCCCTGTCTGTGAGTCTCCCTGGATGCAATACTCTAAGACCCTGCTGTGCCGCGTCGTACGCCCTCGCAAGCCACCGGTCATCCATGTACTCCTCAACGTGCCACTGCACACTAAGGCATACCCCTGAATACCGCTGGATACCCCATGCTACTGCTGTACCACCCTGTACCGTCTCGTGCCCTGACTGTGTCCAGGAATCTGTCACTCCCCGCGTGCTCTCAATGTGATGTAGGGCACTCCTACTCCACAATGCAGTCTCACACACTACGGTACACCACCATGTAGCTCCATGTCCACCAGTAGTCCACTGATCACTGCTAGAGGCTCCCACACATCCATGGATGTGATGTCCTAGAGCCGTGCCTCTACATATCGGACTACCACCAATCGGTATCGTCATGTCCACCGTCGCATCACTATACCCGCCGACAAATGGATCATCACTGTAAATCCTCCTCGAGGGGTCCGAGAAGTGAATCTCCCTATGGGTCAGTAGTGTTACCACCACTGCTCGGCTCCGCTGCGTCCTCTGTGCCCCACACAAAGGTGAAGAATCCTTGGCCCCATACAAGGTGCCATCCGGTGGCCTGCCAATGCCACCTCCTCCGACAAGCTCCTGCCAAGGTGTGCTGACCACCCCGTGATCCCGTGTATGAATGTCATGCCAAGAAAACCTAGGGAGTCTGCCCATAAACTGGTTGGCCACTGGAGCTGACCGAAACTGCACACGCTCTACTACTAGGCCAACTGTACTCTCCAAGACATAGTCAGCCGACCTGCCTGGGAAACGATAGGTGATCCCACCTGGATCCCAATGCCAATCTGGGGTTCCTGTATTCCCCATGCCTAGAAAATCCTGCTGAGCTACACTCGGATCCTTCACTATCTCCATAGCCCGCTCCACCGAGTACCAACTCAGAATCTCTCGCCATCCAACCTCAACATGTGGATGTTGTACCCTGTGCAACTCTGATCGTCTCATACCGCTATCCAAGTCAACATATGAGATCTGACTAGGTGGCTCTGCCTCTCTCTCTCCAACGGGAAGAGATGACCCAACAACACTGCTAGTCCCATCCATGCATGCCTGAAGGGGAATGATCTGACGCTCCAACGTGCCCTCTGATTGTACCATCAGGGAATCTAGTCGTTCCCCAATGCGGACCAACTTGGCCGCTGACTTGGCACAAGTCACTCTCATACCCTCCAACTCCTGGTCCTGCAACAAAATGGCCTCCCGTACTGACGTGGCCTTCTCTCTCAAAACTCGAAGGTCCGTCCAAAGCCGATGATACCGCTGTCTGCGACCATCATCCAATACCTCTGTACCTGCTAGTGCCTCATCGAAGGTGGATACATTTCCTGACACTGCACCCATCTGTGTGCTGCTACCACCCGAAGACTCGGACGCGACTCCGGTCATCACCTCAATGGATGGCTCTACTGGGGTAGGCTCTACCTTCTCCACTACCACATCAACCGACACGGCCGAGGAGGTCTCCAATGAGGGTGAATCCTGTGTCACACTAGGTGTAAGCTCGGACTCCCTGCAACCCTGTGTTCCCTCATCCTCCAAGTGCAAGGTAACCATTTTAATGGTTTCCCTCTCCGATACTCGGTCAAGCTGGAAAGAGGTATCCAACTTGTCCACCCAAGCTTTTCCTGAGCGCCTGGATGACCCGTCAAATGTCGGTAGATGGAATTTGTCCACTGTGCGCTGTAAGCCCCCATCATGTGAGCGCCTATTCCCTCTGTGAAAGTTGTGAGGTCTACTATCACGCTGGAGCTGAACAAAGTCTCTGAACGAGAGAGCCTCCATGAACTCCTGCCCGTATGCCTGGTACTCTGCAAAATAGTCACCCATGTGGCGCGGCTCCGGCTCTCGCTGTGCTCCTGCCCCTATGTCTTCATCCAGAAAAGTGGGCATGGTAGGACGTGTGGGTGTATGTGATGCCATATGCTGAGTGGCATCATGCTCTGGCAAATGGTGGGATGTGCCCAATCCCTCACCAATCTGAAAACCCCTTGGGGTTTCCCACTGCCTAACCTCCAGCGCAGTGAGTCTCTGTGACAAATCCTGCATGTGTTGGAGCGCCTCTCTAAATCTCCTCTCATCATCATCACCTGCCATCGGCTCTTTCTTCTATGTGTCTACAGGCTCCTCAGAAACTACACGGCTACTGCAAAACCATACTGCTGCTTAATTTCGACCTCCGATTTACCCACTGAAAACTACTCAGAAAATTCTAGGAATTTGGGAAGGTGATCCTTGCCCAAAACCCAGAAAAACCCAGAAAACGTTTCTTCTAATTCCAACCTTCAAAATTTGACCCTTTATATTTTGGCCCTTTTTCCAATTGCGTTTTTGGTACTGCAATTGCTATTGCTCTCCAAAATTCCAGCAAACCTCTGTATGATCTCTTTCCCAATGTCATAGACCACAGGCTGAGCCAGAATTATGCTCTGATACCACTGTAATATCCCGAATGGGAAATAGACAGCAATACAAACATACGACAATATAGGAAATGCCGAAAATAGAACATAAAGCAAATACACATAAAAATGCCGGAAATTCTAAGCCATTTTATTAATCCGAGAATATAATGAGATACAATGGATAATCAGAATAGATGCACCTATCCTTGCTCAAGGCAAGTGAAGAACCCTCTCAGAAAAACAGGAAATGGTACACTACAGAAAGCGCATCCCATTCTTTGGAAAAGCTGGTAAAAAGCTGCTGCTTTGCGGGAATGGTAAACTAGGGCTGATCCCCTTGCGAGAATAGTGAAAATCGCGAGACCCCTGAACTCACCACCCGGACAAAACCCAGGAGGAAACCATATACAAAACCGGACCACCTCCAGAAAAATCACCCCGAAGCTATCCTCTGAAAACGTTTCCCCCTCAGAATTTATGGCAAACCTCAGCGAAATGGTAGAAATGGGGCCACAACTCCTCAGGAAACTCACCAAATGATAAACGCTGAACCTCCACACTGGAAGAGGCCTGAATCTCCTGCAGAAATCTCTACCACTGAACAGCTCCAACTCAAACTGCGTCCTCCCTCCAAGGACTGCGCAGTCACCCAATGAAGCTCAGCTCCTCAACAAAACTCCCAACAAAACACCTGCAAATCTCCTGCTAAAGACTGAAGAAAAACCTTGCCCGAGCAGGCACTCGAAGTCCCCCGGGGCCAAGGGTGAGATCTCCGACCGGAGACACTCAGTCGCACTAACCAGTGCTGCAGACCGACTAAACAGCCAGCGTGCTCAAGTAGACAGAAGTCTAGCTCAATATCATCAACAATATCAATAATGCCCAAATGAGGAGGCTCCTCCACCTTTTATAGCATTGGTTTCCCTCCAAAACCAACATCCTCTCTCTCATTGGCTCCTCCACGTGGTGTGTGGCCCCCCTTGGCTCCCCCCCTTAAGTTACAACGTTGCATCTACTAGGGAAACACTTTATTTTATTTAAGTGAGTTAGACCCCTTTTCTCACTTTTATTTATTAATAAACTATAGTCGGCAAAACTATACAAAAATCAAATATTCCAATTAGCGGTGCTAATTAGGAATATTACACATTGATTCAAGATTTGATCATGGCCGTTGATTTGTCAATGAGAAAAGTATAAAGGAAAGGCTTGGGGTCATTTGTAAAGAAACACAAAGGCAGAGCACTAAAGCTAAGCTGAGATTCTAGGGCAGGGTTTGCTAAGAATACTCAGAAGTTTTCAGCTGCAAAGAGAGGAATTTAGGCCAAGGGGATGATCTGATCCCAGGGTCTAGAATACACAAGAGGCAGGGATCGGCTCAAGGACAATGCAGAAGAAGAGAGCAACAGCAACAACAAGGACAGTGCAGTCCCTCCAAGGACAACATGATTTTCAGTAGGAAACCCTTAGAGCGTTATGCAGAGACCCTAAGGGGCAGTGTAGTAACTGCGTCACCTTGTTTGGGGTAGCGCAGTTTCTTCCGGAGCAGCGCTGAGGGTTTGAGGGGCTTCAGAGGCTGACGTAGAGGCTTTCAGGGTTAGCGCTGGGGTTTCTAGGCCCTAATCTTGGCTGAGTTCTGTAAATCCCGTTTGAAGGTGTGGACTATTTTGGCCCTAGATCAACAGTGAGCTGTAGATCTAGTATATTCTCTGTCGGGATTTCCAGATCTGGAACCCAGATTTGTGTATTCAGAAAATTCTTAGTAATAAGACCCTCCAGTAGCCAAAGACCTGTTTTCCCGCATTAGGTTTTTCCGGGGACTATTTGTCCAGAAATAGCTGTGTCACTTTGTCTATGTGTGCATGAACTTGTTCTAGATCTGGATTGGTAGAGGTCTGTTATGTGTTTTGCTTCGATTTTAACTTGAATTTATTTAATTAATAACTTGTCTAAGTAGGAGGAGCATTACCAGATTAACAATAATAATTTCTGCATAAAGTGTAAAGATTCAAAAATTTCTACGTGGTATTAGAGCAATTGTAGATCTATGAGGGTCACCAGCAGAAGAAACTAAAGGTTCTAGCTGCAGAAAGCAGCTGGAAAAGCAGCAAAAACGCAGATCTGAAGGGACAACGCAGTTTTCAGAGGCAGATTCACACAGAGAGAAGGATGACATTGTCTAACGCTGTGCCCTAGCAAGCCCACACAATTACTACACAGAGGCAGCTCAGGAATAGTGTTGGATTGGTCTGAAGCCAGCTAGTGTGATTTAGATCTGAATCTATCAGATCTAGAAAGGACTGCAGAAAAGTTGTAAAAATTCAGTAGGTGCTGGTGGGGTTAATTTTTTGAATTTTTTCAGATTTTCAGCCTTAGCACAAGTGACAAAGAGCAGGAGGAGATCAGCTTCTCAGAGAGTTTCTTGCCAAAGGAAACTTGCATTTTGATTAAAGGATCAAAGAAGAAGTTGAATCATAGTTGATTTGGTAGATTTCCAAGGAGGGAAATCAGTTGTCAGAGGGAGCAGAGGGTGCTTGTTTCACCAAGGGGCTTAGATCCATTTCTCTAGCAAAGAGAAGAGGAAGTTCCAACAAATTCTGAGCAGATGACTCCTCATGGACTGCGTGATCAGGATAGGCTGGATGGCCACTTTTCAGTTTGGAAGGCAAGGATCCTGATATTCCTTGAGGCATACAATCTGAGAGACCATGCAGAGCAAACTCTGGCCACACCGACAGATCTGGATCTCCTTCGGAAGCATAAGGAAGTTGTTGGGCATGCCAAGCGGCTGATAATGGATGGTATCAAGGACCATATTGTACCACACGTCGCTGAGAAGAAGACAGCTGACGAGATGTGGAAGGCCTTGAATTCCCTGTATGAGGGAAAATTTGTCCAAAGAAATATGTTGTTGGAGACTCATATGAGGTCATTCATGATGACCAAGGGAGAAGACATGGAGCATTTTCTCTTCAGATTGCAGTCAATCAGGGATCAGCTGACTGCAACGGGTGCAACAGTGGATGATGCTGTGATAGTCAGGACTGTCCTCAATGCAGTCACGAATGAGTGGGAAACGTTTGTCCAATGTATCTTGGGCAGAGCGGACCTCCCAGATTGGAACAACTTGTTGTCAATTTTGCGTTAAGAAGAAATCCACAGATTCACCAAGAGGCACCACAGTCTTGCATTGAGCAAAGTGAAGAAGGAAGATGAGGAAGATACAACCTTGGCATCAAAGAAGCAGCGAAAGAAGAAGAAGGATCTTTCAAAGATCAAGTGCTTCCAGTGTGGTGAAATGGGACATTTGGCCAGCAATTATCCTAAGAAGAAAAGGGACAAGGAAGCATCTTTTTCTAAAGCAGCTGTGGGCCGTGGCAGATGATGGGTCAGGAGATGATGCAGCCATGAGTGCTCATGAACCACGGAGGTGGGGCGACATGGACATGTAGAGGAGCTACATGAAAGTAAGGCGAGATCCTTGAGCAGCTCATCTCTTGGATCACATGCGAGCTACAAAAGCCTTAAGACAGTAGCGGGACAAGAAGAGCAGTGGGTGCATAGATCACAGATGAAGCAAGCAGAGGCAGATCTGAAGACTGGAAGGAGTAGTGCAGAGCAAGGCAGCAGTAGCGTAGAAGCAGCAGTAGCACAGAGGCTGATTTGACTTCAGCAACATAGAGCAGAGTTGTAGCAGCGCAGAAAGCTTTAGAGGGACAGCGTAGTGCAGCACTAGTGTGATAGATTTCAGCACAAGGGGCGGATGTGACTTTAGTAGTGCAGAGGGAGTCTGATTACACAGGCAGAGTTGTAGCTGTGCATCGTTCTTTAGATGCCAGCACAGATCTGTAGCCTATGGAGCTTCAGTGATGAGGATGCAGCCCATCTAACTTGTATGTCAAAGATTGGTCAGGAGATTCAGTTGTTTCTCTCAACAGCTGAAGTTGCAGTGCAGCAGATCAACAGTGGCAGTACTATGAGCAGCACAGATGCAGCATATTGAGAGGGCGCTGTAGTACAGAAGTTGCAGTGGCAGTGGCAGAGTCATGGGCAACAGTACAGAATGGCAGTAGCAGTGTAGAGTTGAGTGGCAGCAGGCCAAGCTTCAACAGCACAAAACCAGTACTCAAAGTCATGTAATGCATAGTGTGATGTATTGTTGGAGCACAGCCTTGATGCTAAGAGGGAGTGTTGAGATTTTGTGTATTTGGGGTAGCATCAGTTGTGCTCTAGCTCCCAAACCTTGTGGAGGGACTAGAGTACACTTGATCTACAAGACCCAGAAATGGATTTGGGAAATTTTATCCGGTTTAGGAGATATTAAATTAATTAATTATTTTAGTGTATTTCCTAAGTTAAAACTTAGGGAACTTAAATAATTAAAGTGAATTTAATTAAACATGTGATGAAATTGTCTTAAGTCACATGGATCAAGCTTTCTTTTAATCTTAACCATTGATTCAAGATCTGCATGGTCGTTGATTTGTCAATGAGAAAAGTATAAAGGAAAGGCTTGGGGTCATTTGTAAAGACACACAGAGGCAGAGCACTGAAGCTAAGCTGAGATTCTAGGGCAGGGTTTGCTAAGAATACTTAGAAGTGTTTCAGCTGCAGAGAGGGGAATTTAGGCCAAGGGGATGATCTGATCCCAGGGTCTAGAATACACAAGAGGCAAAGATCAGCTCAAGGACAGCGCAGAAGAAGAGAGCAGCAGCAACAACGACAGCGTGATTTTCAGTAGGAAACCCTCAGAGCGTTATGCAGAGACCCTAAGGGGCAGCGTAGTGACTGCGTCACCAAGTCTAGGGTAACATAGTCTCTTCCGGAGCAGCAATGAGGGTTTGAGGGGCTTAAGAGGCTGACGCAAAGGCTTTCAAGGGCAGCGCTAGAGTTTCTAGGCCCTAATCTTGGTTGATTTATGTAAATCCCATTTGAGGGTGTGGATCAGTGATTATTTTGGCCCTAGATCAGCTAGTGAGTTGTAGATCTACTATATTCTCTGTCGGGATTTCCAGATCTGGAACCCAGATTTGTGTATTCAGAAAATTCTTAATAATAAGACCCTCCAGCAGCCAGAGACCGGTTTTCTTGCATTGGGTTTTTCCGGGGACTATTTGTCCAGAAATAACTGTCACTTTATCTATGTGTGCATGAACTTGTTCTAGATCTGGATTGGTAGAGATCTGTTATGTGTTTTGCTTTGATTTTAACTTGAATTTATTAAGTTAATAACTTGTCTAAGTAGGAGGAGCATTACCAAATTAACAGTAATAATTTTTGCATAAAGTGTAAAGATTCAGAAATTTCTACACCATTGAGGATCAACTGGTTGGCTTTAGCCATATTCTTCTTGAAGGCCCGTAATGGTGCTGCATCCACCGGTTCTGCTTGAGCACTATCAATAAAGTGCTTGAGGTCATGCTCATCTAGAAGGAAGGAAATCCTTGCCTTCCAAATTACATAGTTAGAGGCACCCTCCAACCGATCCTGGTCACGTAATCCATTGGTGGGCATCTTAGCCAACTGCTGTTGATCTGTTGCCTCTCACCTTCTGTGCAACTGGCTTTACGCACTCCTGATGGAGCAAGCCACAAAATCTGTTGCTACTGCACGGTGAATTTGAGTTTCTTGGGCAAGAAAACTCACTGAGGTCAGAAATCCCCCAAACTGTGTTTCAGCTACGCTTTCTGACGCTATGCACCAACAATCACTGTTGCGTAGTCAACTGCGTCACTCCAGCTGTTGATCTGATGCGCTGCTCCCTCTGCCTCGGACAAACAACAATCTTGAACAATCTTACCTCTTTGTCAGTTCACTTTGAGAGAGATTTTCTTGCTGGTCTAGCCCTCCTAGTTTGGACTGCGCACTTCATTGGGAAATAGATCTGCCGCTTACGCATCTCTTTGATCCCCAGCTTTTGCTTCAACGTTGGATCTGCTGGATATGTTCTTTGCCTCACCTGCAATCAACTTAAACAAGCTCTGATACCATGTGAAAATTTTGTCAAACTCAGGAATCCTACTGCAATAACTGATGGAAAGTCTTTTATTCGTTATTTACTTAACAAATTATTTACTATGTTCTACAAGTAAATATTGAAATCCATTCACTACAACCTACACAATTAAAATCTGGAAGAAATACAAGTGCGAAAAGAAATCTGAAACACATAGATCACACAACCATTCGACACGATTATTTTTGGACTAATGACCCCAGAAAAACCCAATGCAGGAAAACTATCGCAGCAAATCTGAGGGTTTATGTTATTATGTAGTAAGTTTTGAGTACAAATCTATGATTTACGAGACTGTTAAATCATACAGAGAAACTTATAGAAGAGATCTCGTGAGACAAACCTCACTCCTCCATGGGAAACTAGCACTGATCTGCACCAAGGCTGGATTGCCCTGCGCTGCCTCTGCGCAATGACCACATCACCCACGCAGGCTCTATGTCACAAGTACGACTGTCGTTTTGCGTCTGTGCTGGTCTCACTGCTGGTTGGAAACTGAAGCCTATTGGCCCTCAAGAAAGTCGCTCCGGGATTTGACTTTGGCTCTACGTTGTCTCCTCAACGGGAAAACGACTTTCCCTCTAGCTCCGCACAGTGACTGCATAAGCACTACATCACTGGCTCTACGCTGCTGCTGTGGCTCTATTTGTCTCTGTTACTGTGTACTCTCCGGCTTAGGAAATCGTCCAACCGGATCTACTGCCCCTCACTGCAATCAAGAATCACTTAGATCTGATTTTCTTCTGAGCACTGCTCCGTCAGAAAAATTCAATCTCTAGATCCTTTGTGTCTCCAAATGCGATTTCCAAATGACCCTTCAAGTCTTTCTTATAATCTTCTCGCTGAAACTTCAACGGCCCATATTAGATCTCTAATAAACGGCTAAGATTAACTTTTGACTTGATCCATGTATTCTAGATCATTCTCACTCATATTCTATTAATACCAAAGAAGCAAACATCGCGATTTTATCGCGAGTTTTTCGGGCTGCCGATTTTATCGGCGATTTTTTCAATGATTTTTTGAAAAAATCGTTATCGCGAAAAAATCGCGATTTTTACGAAAAAATCGCGAGTCGAAGGGAAAAAATCGTGGCAGCCTCCAACAACGAGTTTATAATGCGATTTTTGGTTTTTTGTTTTTCATTTTTAGTTGGACAGACTTGCTTATAGAGCCAAGGAGGGAAGGAGGAGAGCCAAGGAGGGAGATACGTGATTTACAAGCCCAAGATTGGACAAAAGTGAAGAATTTCTTGCAAGCCAAGCGAACAAAAATTGAATTTGGACCAAGTGTCTCCGACAAAACGTCTTCCATGGGTTTCTATTACCCATGTATTTTTCATCATTTGTGATTGCATTTGGTTGTGTTTTTTTTTTTTTTTTTTTTATTGAGAGGAGAGGGTTTATTTTGGTCAAAAATGCAAAAAATTGTTTGTTAAATTTTGTTTTTTTTATTTCTTCTTGTGCTCTTAGTTTCTTCCCATTATTTTTGCTTGTGTTTCAACATGTATTTTTTCCCATTATTTTTGCATTGAGTTGATGGTTTTTTTTTGTGAAAAAAATCAAAATGTTGTATGTAAAATTGTAATTTTTTTATTTTATTTTTTAACTTGCAATTTTTCTTGTGCCCTAGGTTCAAATTTCAACATTCAAAGTTCAAAGTTTTCAACATGCCAAGGAAATTAGATCCTTTATGGGAATTTGGTGAACCTAATCAGGGGTTTGACCGATCAAACTTGACTTGCAAATTATGTGGTCAACACATGACAGGGGGGATATACAGGTTGAAATACCACCTGGCACAAATTCCTGGGCATGAAGTAGGCCCTTGCAGAAACACCAATGCAGAAATAATCAAAAGAGCCTGAACTCATTGGGAGAAATAGAAACCACTAAACTCAGCGAAGCAGCTATGAAAAGTCAAATATCAGGGTTTGGAGTTGACCGTGAGAGTGGTAGTGGCTCTTCAGCATCAGCCTCTTCTACAGGCAGCCCCGTAGCTGCCTCCTCATTTTTTGTTCCTAGAACCACTCCCGGGGCACAGCCATCTATCTCCTCCCTTATTAAAAGAAAGGAGAAGGAAGAAGCTGATAAGTTGTTGGGCAAACTATTTCTTTGGAGTGATATTCCTTTCAATGTTGCTAGGAACAATCCATTTTATCAGGCTACGATTGATGCTATCGTTGTTGTTGGCCCAGGATACAAAGCCCCTTCATATCATGACCTTAAAGGGCGCATTCTGCAAAATGAGAAAGTTGACTGCACCAAGAGATTGGAAGAGTTAAGGGCATCATGGGAAGTCACAGGATGCACTGTGATGTCAGATGGTTGGACTGATCAAAGGGGTAGGACCCTTATTAACTTCTTGGTCAGTTGTCCCAAGGGGACAATGTTTATGAAATCTGTTGATGCATCTGCACATGTCAAAGATGCAAGATTATTATGTGATTTAGTAGATGTGTTCATTATGGAGGTTGGGCCCCAAAATGTTGTCCAAATCATAACGGACAACGCTGCAAACTATGTTTCTGCTGGCAAAATGCTTATGGAGAGGTATCTGAGCATATTTTGGACACCTTATGTTGCACATTGCCTTGATTTGATGTTGGAGGACATCAGAAAGCTTGATTTTGTCAAAGATATTGTAGAATCATCAAAGAGAATCACAAAATTTATATATAACCATGGATCTATGCTTCATTTGATGAGGACATTCACCAACAAGAAGGAGTTGGTGCGGCCTGCTATTACACGATTTGCCACTACTTTCATCTCTCTTCAATCCCTCTTGAATTCTAAGTGGGATTTGAAGAGAATGTTTCTTTCAGATGAGTGGCGTGCTTTGACTATCAGCCGCAAATCAGAGGGACAAGCCATCTACAGGTTGGTGTCATATCAGGAAAGTTTCTGGGCTAGAGTGGAAGAGGTGTGCAGCATTAGTGAACCTTTGGTAAAGGTTCTTAGATTGGTGGACGGAGAGAAGCCCGCAATGGGCTACTTGTATGAGGCCATGGATAGGGCCAAAGAAGCTGTTCGCAGCTATTATGATGATAAGGGTGATGAGGGGTTTCAGAGACAACTTCTTTTATGGAAAGTGATTGATGATCGATGGAACAACACACTCCATCGTCCCATTCATGCTGCAGGGCTCTTCCTGAACCCCGCATTTGCTTATTCATGTGGTTTTCTATTTGATGCCGAGGTCATGGATGGCTTTTTCACTTGTGTTCAGAAGATGGTGCCAAATCCATCAGAACGTGCAGAGATATCCAAAGAGATGGAGGTATACAGAATGGCAAGTGGCACCTTGAGCTTCGACATGGCTGTCCAGGATAAAACTGCTAAAATGCCAGGTAAGATTTTCATTATTTTAAAAATTTTCTTATGTTTGTAACTTTATAAGTTTATCTTATTTGTTGTAACTTGTAACTTGTAGATGCATGGTGGAGGAGCTACGGTGGCAGATTACCAAAACTCCAAAAACTTGCCATTAGAATACTCAACCAAACATGTAGCACTTCAGGATGCGAGCGCAACTGGAGTGTATTTGAAAAAATACACACCAAAAAGCGCAACAGGTAAAAAACTTAACATATTCCAACTGATTTTTTGAATTCATTAAATATTTTTTTTTAAATATTTAATTTATTAATTTATGACCCTTGTACAGGTTGGAGGGTCAGCGGCTCAATGACATGTTTTACGTCTACTACAATCTTAGATTGTGGGTGAGACAACTTGAGAGGACCCCTGATATGGAGGCCATCTCTTTAGATGCGATTGACACCACTGCTGAATGGAGGGTTGAGGCTGAGAGGCCTGTCATGGAGTCAGCCCCTGATTGGATAGAGCAAGAGGTAGTGGAGGGGGAGGACTCGGAGGAGAACGAGGAGGAGCAGCAGCAGCAGCAGCAGCAGGAGGAGCAGGAGGAGGAGGTGACACCACCTACCACTACTATCGGTAGAGGACGTGGTCTGCCTCCTTTAGCTCCTAGTGGTTCAGGTTCCCATTCCGGTTCTGGTGCTTCATTTTTTACTTCTAGAGCACGACTAAGCCCATTGCCAGTCCCGCCAGCTTCTTCATCTAGAGAGAAAGGCAAAGCTATTGTATTTTCTCGCAAGAGGGGCAAAGGAAATCAATAGTATAGGACCATAGGTTATATGGTGCATTGACGTTCCTTTGTATATGACTGTTGACATTATGACTCATGATATGAGATACATTATTATATTTTTTGTTGATATTTTGAGGCTGAGTTGACTCTTGAGACTCAGGACTTAGTATTCAGGACAGGATTCAGTTTTATGTGTGATGTAGCACTAGACATGATATTACACATCTTATATATTAATTTTTTTTTCATATTTATGTGTCAATGCATTTATTTTATGCTGTAGATGCTTTAGATATTAAAAAAATTGAAAAAAAATGAATATTTTTGTATGTGCCGATTTTTTCCCGATTTTTACGATTTTTTCCGATTTTTTCCCCTCGGCGATTTTATCCCGATCGCGATTTTTTCATCTTTGATTAATACACTTTAATTATTTTATTTTCCTAAGTTTATAATTAGGGTCACTTTAAAAACAATTAATTATTTCTATAGAATACAATCCGAGTGTAATTTCATCAAATGATTTCTGGGTTATCTGGAATACATGTGTCTAAACCTCTCCACAAAATTTGAGTCTTATAGCACATCTGATGCTACCCAAAATCAACATTGTGTGGGCCGAGGAGACAAGAAGCTGACGTTGCTGTTTTGAAGGCAGTTTGGTAGTGTCTAAAGGAGGACCGCAGCTACAGCTAACTGTTGGGCTAGGCCACAGGCCATAGCCAGCGGTTAGAGGCCCTTTATGGGCTGCTTCTAGGTGGACAGTCCTAGAAAAGGGCAAGGTGGAGGAAGAGGTGTCTTGCCTTGAAAGACCGCAGCCTTTCGAGGCTTGTTTTGTTGACTGCGTGGAGGGTAAGGGCTGAAGGTTGATGCCCTAACCAGAATTGCAGGAGCAGCATACAAGCGTGGTGAACAGCAGTGTTTTGGAGAGGTGTATTGGGTCAAGTGTTTGACTGGATTGGATCGTGATTGCAGCAGCCTGTTGATGACATGTGGATGACATTCGATGGTGATGAAGTGTCATCCTAGGAGCAGAATTGACAGTGATTGGATTGGGTGCCATTGGTCTGTTTGGAGGGCAGCGTGTCGGCTACCCAAAGTAGCATGTGACAAGCTATCTTGAAGGACGAAGAGCAGCTGAAGGTTGGGTGAAATTTGGTGCCGAAATGCAACACTTTGATGGACGAAAGTTGTTGCTAGCCTGGCATTTTGGAGCTTGGGAATTGGCGAGCCCAAAGAGCAGATTGAATCAGGCCATGTACACTCTACAGATGGACGTGCAGCAGTGTTAGGTGGCAGCCCTCTTGGAGTCTTGATGTGTAGGTGCCTGATGGACTAAGGCACTACTAGTGAGCAGTATGGAAGCGAAGGACTGACGGGACAAGATACGACATCGAGTTTGTCATTGTATCTTGTATACCATACACTGTTGTATTATTTAGATCTGGTTTAATATAACGAAGATTGGTGATTGTACATTATTGTACAATTTTATTAAAGAGTGTGTATAATTGTGTAGGTGTGATTTACTGCTTTATATTTCCGCTGTGCAAAGTAGTTTATGGTTGAGATTCTTGGTTTGGTAGCGTCGGTGATTTAAGACTCTAACCTAGACTCAAGGTCGTGGAAATTCAACATCCCAGTTATTGTTGGTTTTCTGTGTAGTATGTTGTTTATTTTGCACTGCTTGAGCTGCTGTTGCAAGGCTTGGATTTCTGTCTCTAATGCCTGAACCTCGAGTTCCAGACCCTGGATAATTTCATGTTGATATTGTCTCCAAATCCATAGTGATGGTTGTTGAGTTCCAGTTTGGTCCTTCTGAAGAATAGATCTTCAGCGTATTCAATATCACTATGCTCATTTTTTTTCCAGCACTACTACTGCTATCATTATCCATCTAACCTTTTCAGTGAACTTCAGCCAGGAAGCTTCCCTTCATTCCAACTGGCTTGCTAGAGAAGGGACTAGGTTCCCAAGAGTATAATTAGATAAGGGAAGGAAAGGGGAAGGGAGGGTTTGGGATAGGAGTCAAAAAATAAAGGAGGAAGGAAGGAAAATGAGCAAATGAATCCACACGGTGGAGCAGAGGGGGGAGATTAGTAGTTAAGTCTCAAGGGTAGAAAAGTAAGGAAATTTAAGTCACATAACAAACATGCAGGAGGGAAAGGGTAGAGAACCCAGGGGAAATTTTGAGTAGGGGAAGAGAATTGTAAGGGAACTCTTAAGGCAACGGAGATGAGAAGCTCTGAGGGAACTCTAAGGGAACAGAGATGATTGAGAAATGGCTCCCAGGTTTGTTTAGTCTTATAGTCAGCTCTGCAACAAATGCCATTGGGTTGCTTTTCGATCTCAATGGCTTCTCAAGTAAGTCTGGTTCCCTGTTAACATGTTCCTTGTGTTTTATTTGCATGTTCCTGGATACGTTGC
Organism: Pinus albicaulis; assembly: GCA_034641835.2. Classification (NCBI taxonomy): domain Eukaryota; kingdom Viridiplantae; phylum Streptophyta; class Pinopsida; order Pinales; family Pinaceae; genus Pinus; species Pinus albicaulis. The sequence continues at coordinate 587,169,376 of CM076583.1, read as the reverse complement.
AAATTCATTGTGTGGCTGAGAGGATCTATTTCAACAATAAACCAAGTTGGGAATGGCATTGAGAGATTAGATTTCTGTAGATAGGGGGTTGAGTGCTTACTGAACCATGAATATGGAGACAAAGTTGCTTAGCTATAAGAATTTGAAATGTTCGGTGATTTTCTTTTATTGTCCAAGGCAACAATAATAAATCAGTTGTATTTGATAGCTGAAATTTTTTTAAAGATTAGGATTTCGTTTGATTGCTCCTTGTTGGTAAAAATGCTAAGATGGTGATTTCCCTTTTGTCTTGAGAGTGACCTTTTCTATTCAATTTTATTTATACATTAAATTTACATAATACAAGAAATTCAACCTTACACCATTTGCATTCCTTATATTTTTTAGTTTGAATGGGTTTTGCAGGCCTATTGGTGCTGTTGTCTATAATGTTGAAGCACTAGCTAATAATGACATCGTTAAGATTAGTCTCCGCAGTATTGGTTCTGAAGATACAACTGAAATTTCTCAGGTTTGTTTTAACAGTAGTTTATTTTTTATATAATGAAATTGTATTATATTGTAGTTCAATATTTTGATCTCCGTCATATAGAAGAAAGAAGTGTGTTCATACGGGTGAAATTTGATTGTTTATGTTTATTAATGACATGAGAGAGGACATTTTTTATCATACATGTATTTTTATCGTTAATTTTACATCTTGTCTCTTAAGTTATTAAGGATGTGCATGTGTGAGTTATGTCTGAAATCCTATTCTATCTTGAATAAGATGTGCAATCTTTTATTTTGTTCTTGATATCTTCTCTCATCTTCCAAAATAATCTGAGTTCAAATCAGAGTATCCATTGGAATTAGGGAATATTCAACACAGTACCTCTAATTAAACTGTTTTGAATTTATGTAGGCATATGGAGGTGGAGGACATCGTAATGCGAGCTCATTTATGATAAATAGGAAAGAATTTAATAAATGGAAAGTATGAGTTATCTTGAAAAAAAATGAAGGTTTTCAAATTACCTGGGAGAGACAATTTTCCTTGCATCCAAAGTAGAAAATGTTTGCATTTTGTGTAATATGATAACAATAGGTTCCTTGTTGAGGAGGGTTTAAAGCTCAAAATGCCACGTTTGAGCTATTGAAATATTTCCAATCTTATGGTGAATCCCTTGTAATAAAATGTCTCTATCTAATTTCGTTTCAAGGTTTAAAATATCACAAGATATAAAATTTGGTGCAATTTTTCTGAAGGTTGAAATTTTTACCAAGACTATTGAATTCCTTAACTTTATTTGGTGCATTGTAGGAGATCCTTTTGTTGACACAGCATAGATCCATATTAACCATGGATTTAAGGAGTTTCATGAGGAATAAAATAAAACCAAAGATCTTGGGTTAAGATGGATCTTTATTATTTTATTTTTGTATTTGTCGCTTAGGTCAGATTTTTTTCCTTCCAAATATTATTTTTTTACGTTGCATATACTCCTCACCCCAGTTGTAAGAGGACCTTGCTTTTCTCAGTTATTTACTTGAGTCTTCCTTATTTTTCTCTGAAAAACGTGAAGTGTCTAATAGGCGTGCCTTCAATGAATTAACTAATATATTTCTAATTTAGCATCCAAGGAAATATTTTACCTTCTTCTTTCTAGATCCTAGTGTGAAATTGCATTTACTTTTTAAACAAAAGGAGTTGACAATAGAATTTGCAACTCTTATTTTCTGGGTGGCTTGTATCTAGTTGATATTTCATTCAGGGGCTCAAAAATGAAGAGAAAAGGTGAAGACTCTGAAGGTTTGGACAGAAATACAAGTAGTAATGTTGAGATATATGGAGTTGAAGCCAAGGCTGAGGAAGAAAATAACAACAAACAATACAAAGAGCTCTGGAGTTGAAAGTTTGGTTTGTAATTCTATTGTGTTAGCACGCTATTTATCTAACATGGAACAATGTACTATCCCCAAATGTTAAGTCCACTATTTATCAAACATGGAACACTGCAATAATTCCAAGTTTAATTATATCAAAAATTTGCTGAAAGGCAAATGATTATTGTTAGATGATCAACTATCTTCATCATTTGACTAGAATAATTGATGTTGGCAAGTAGGCTTCCGTAGAACTAGTTGATATGATCTAATTGGTTATAAAATGACTCCGGCCAATCAATTGTAACTGTCATTCCAAATATATAAAAATGGTTATATCCACCAAAGGAAAACTACATCATGTTCAATTATATAGGAATTAACACAAAGGCCTTTCTTATCACTATTCGTTATTTGATTTCTTGATGTATGATTGAGTATGATGATAAATGTTCAAGTTGAGTATCGCTTAGTAGAGAAATCATGTGTTTCATTGTTTTTTGTATTGACCAATAGGAATTCAATGAATTTAGGATCCTCAAATCCAATTGTTGAGGATTTCCTTTCCTTGGAGAAAGGATCCTATGTTGAGTGGGATTTCAAAAAAAATGATATCATTTTTAGTTAAATTAATATCATTTTAGTTGTGGAATCAGCTATGATAAATCTTGTGTCTCTAATATAAATGGATTTGCTCTTTTGTACATGGAATATTCTTCGAGAGGGTTTGGAGGATTAGCTTCCTTCGTAACGAATGGCTTTAGACTTGTGTTAGGCTTCACAATAAAGATCTTTCAATCAACATGTTTGATTATAAATTTAAGACATTAATGCTTAAAATATTTTTGTAGCTATATATCATTTTCCATCCATAATAATTTAGATAAAAAATTCCCTTTCAATGGTTTAAAGAAGGATATCTCCTACCTAAGGAATGTAAAGGTAATATTGTTTTGCTAGGAGACTTTAATGCAAGAATTGCAAATATGCAAGCCATAATTCTAGCCAACATCTCTAATTCCGACCCTCTGTGGCTAGAGGAGGATCTTGATTTGATATGCACCTATAGGAAAAGCTTTTATGATTTTATTGACAATTTATTTAGTATGAAAATGTTTGCGTAGTTGAAATGACTTAATCATTTGTAATAACTTAAAATAATGGCCAAATTCCAACCTTATGACTTACATCCATGCACTTGGGGATAATATAATTGACTATGTGATTTCATTCATCTCAATAATTGATCTCATTTCTAACATTTGTATTTTAAAAGAGTGAACCTGATTTCGATCATAGATCCTTATTTTTAATTCTAAAGATAGAGATACATTTAAACTCTATGTAGAGTACTTGCTACCACACAATCTAGTAAGGCCCTAGGAGGGGAACCTATGGAACAACTACTAGACCAAATGACAACAATGGGACAAAGACCCATTGTCACCTCAGTCGATGTCCCTTACTCTTTACAAACTTTCACCAATGGAAGGAGTCTCGATAGGAGAGGAATCACTTGAAAAAGGAAGGATCAATGATCTATGTATGAAGTGATTCCACTAAGCCCATTCAAGGAGAGACACAACAATGGTTCAATGCTTCAATGAAGCTACAAGCTCTCCAAGAAAGACCTAGGATGGAGAATAAGACTTAAGGCTCGAGAATTGCAATATCAATATTTCTATTAATTTTGGGCAACTAGGTCCAAACTCCATGTTGTGATGCTCAGATGATGATGCCAATATTTTTATTGGATTCCTCTTTTGGAGAGGTGCAAGATCGATCTAAAGATCATCTTGATCGGATGAGAAGAACATGTATTTTGAATTTATTCCACATGTGCAAGGTTGGCTTGATTTATCCCACATGCATAAGAGATGTGTCACACACCCCCAAAGATGCCTATATATTGAAGAGACTTGGATTTCATTTTACACACATTTTTGTGGAGGCATTTTCTTCTCTTTTGGATGGTGATGGAGCAGCGTTCTTGGTTCTATGTTTAGGGCTTCTTGGTGCAGTGTCTTTGTGGAGTATTCTTGATGATAGTTCATGGGGATGTGTGACACATTGGGTTGGCTGACCTTATGGTGACTTTGCTGGTTGAAGCATCCTACTGACTGTCGTAACGCCACCATTCTTTATCTCTGTTTTTGGCTTGTCTTCCATCGATCTATTGGTATGTTCTATCTGCATCTTACTTTCATTAAGCCCTAGAAGTTTAAAGTATATTTGCATCTAACATAGAAAATCTTCAGAATTTAACATGGTATCAGAGCTAGGAGAAGACAAAGCCCATCTAGTTGAGAATCTAGGGTAGCAAGGATTGTTTTCCAAGCTGCTGGAAGACGGCTTGTATTGCTGACTGTATATTGAGTGGAGGGTTCGAACAACAGACTGAAAACTTCAGCATATGGAAGGAACCTATCATATGATGCAACTCACAGCTGATAGGAGGGCTTAAGTGTTGTGAACAGGGGTTGAATTAGGAATGGTTTATTTCCCTAACCAAGCTATGGTCAACAACAGTGAAACCTACCTCAAACAGTGAACAATACACTCAAGGAATACCTCTAAATTTGGTGGAGAAGAAGCCGCAACAAGGGAGCATAAGACGGCGTGGAGGAGCCTGGAAAATAGCGTGGGATCTTCTGTGATTAAACCGCAGTACTGTAAGTGACACCGTGGAATTTTGGCAAGTGTCAAGGGGTGTTCTTGGGTTCGGATTGCAGGGTTGGAAGGCCGCAGCAAGGAGGAGAAGGACGCTGTTGTTTAAGGACAGAATTATGGATTGCATGGAGGAGACAACAACCGTAGTCCACCGTTGGGCTAGGCTGCGGGCCATAGCCAACAAGTAGAGCCTATAGGAGTTGCGTTCAGGCTGAATATCAGCCCTATAAGGCAAGAGAAGTCTCCCTAAGGTGGAACGCAGTTAGATTGGAGGCTTGTTGCTGAGTTGTGAGGAGGTTAAATGCAGCGTGGTGTGCCCTAACTAGTGGTGCAACAGTACAGCAGTGTAGCCTGGTGACAGCAGTGATGTTGTGATGTGTATTGGATCTAGGTGTGATGTTGATGTGTGCTAAATCAGTGCGTTAACCTAACAGTAATAGGAAGATATTTGTATGACAATATATCAAGCAATCTGTGTGATACCTTCAATACGAAATGGTCCATCTTGGTAGACTACAATCCTTGTAAAGCAAAGTCTCAATGATGGATTCTCCATCAATCAGGAAGCTCATCCATAAACTTGATATATGATAGTACAATATAATGGAGAGCTTCCATGTTCTCTTGTACAACCTTAATTTACACAATGACTTAGAGATGCCTTGGATGCATACCTCTTAGAATATAATATCTGCATCACTTCAAGCAATGGCTATGGCTATAGCTTATTGCTATCACTGATCCTTCAAAGGGACACAAACAGACTACAACAATTATTGTAAGTTTTCACCCCACATCACATGGAAGAGTTGGGCAGCACTGAGCAATATTTCATACTAGCGGGCCTAGCAATTGGGAAATCTATGTTGTTGCATATTTTTTCACCAAGCTAGAACATGTTTTTTACCAGCAACATAATAAAGGAACTATGGTGCTAATCTGGACTACTTTTAGTGACTTACACTTACATGGGAAATGGATTAAAACCAACAAATTGACCAATAAGAGAATGTTGTAGGTTGAATGGCTGTAGTCGTGTCATTACTCAGTAATTAGACAGACTCCAGAGCACCAATGTATGTCCCATGCTAGCATTCAAGTGGTTGATTGGACAATGGTGGTGATGCAAGAGTGACAAGCAGTAAGGACTATTATTGTTGCATCAAGGTGCGATGCATGCAAGATTGTCTGAGGGTCACTCTATTGTTGGTTTCATGGTGTGAATTGTGAGTACCCAACAATAAATATTTCTATATGACTCGTGCTTGAAAGTATTGTTTCAAGGCAACATTGGATTGTCATCTTGAGATGCAATAGTTTCTGAGGGCGAATCTTTGAAAGTAGGTTGGAAGCAAATCAATATCATCAGATCAAAATAAAGACATGCTCGACTACCTTCCAGCAGTTGATTCTGAGAATGGGCATTGTTACCCTTCAATTCGATTAACACATACTAAGTACAACCATATTAACATGAAAATGAATCCTAATACAGTGGCAATGATGCAAACAGTGATCTGAGGATGTATCCTTGACAGAAGTCTTTTGGAGCAATGTTGGTTGCAGCATATGACCAGGTAATTGTTGTCACAACAGTGAGTATCTACAAGTAGTAAGAAGTTAGAACAGCATTGGCAGCAACTAAGGGAATTTATGGGCAGGCTGAGTTTAAAGCAGTAATATTCTCTATGAGATCTTCTTGGTACATCAAGAACAAAGGCCAAAGGAACATAAGTGGAAAGCATCTTTTGCAAGTAAGTCATTTTTATTTGTTCTTGATGTGTAGGAAGATATGGATAGTGACATATGGCAGAATCTATATGATCTTGATCTGTGATATCTTCAAAGACATATGAAACATATATAACCATGAATTTTGATATCTTCTATTCTATATGGCTGTGATAAATAATACTATGGCATCACTGAAATCCATGATATGACACATGTCAAGATGTATGACAGACATATGGCAATATATGGCTATGATTTTTGAATGGCCTTGTTAGTGGGTGAGTAAGATTTAGGCCCATGATTACAAAGCCCATTTCAAGTTGGTGTTTGGGATGCCCAATCATGAGGAAATTTGTCAGGATTGTGACAAAGGAAAGCATAGGGGACTTTTCCTCATTCCTCAAGTGTCACAAAAGACATTTGATGCATTCTGGATTATCTGATACGCTGCCCTGGGAGGATGTTCTTATAGATGTCTTCTCTGACAAGAGGAGTTGGCATTAAGAAGGAGACTACAACCGTATATGCTCTTGAACTAATATCATTGCTGGAAGAAAGAAGACCCTCATGGCTCAGAGACATATGGCTGCAAAGGGGGAAATTCTGGGGAAAGCAAGAAGCCATATAAATACCAGAGGTACTTAGCTGCCATGAGTACAATATGAGCCTAGATCATGTGAAGAAGCTGTAAAGCATCTATTCTGGAAGGATGCGATACACTAAGAGTACGAGTCCATTATGAAGGATGATGTCTGGGATATGGTCCCCAGACTGCAAGACAAAACTGTTGTCACCTCGATATGGCTCTATAATATCAAGCATGAATTGAAAATTACAAGGCAAGATGTGTTGCCTGAGACTTCTCTCTAGGAAGGCATTGATTATGATTGCACTTGTGATCTATTATTACCCTTGCTGCGAAATCTTCGTCAGATGGATGTGAAGACCGCATTTCTGCATAGTGCAATGAAAGAAGAGGTGTATGTAGAGCAACCTCTAGGGTTCGAAGACCAGGATCAAGAAACCTATGTTTGCAAGTTGAAGAAATCCCTCTATGGGTTGAAGCTAGCCCCCAGGGATTGGTACGAGAGGATAGATAGCTACTTGATGAAGCTGGGCTTCACCCGTAGTAATGCTGATTTAAACCTTTACTTCAAGGTTGATAGAGAAAAGCCTCTCATTAGGGTTCTCTATGTGGATGATCTCTTCCTGATAGATGTTGGCCCTCTCATTCATCAGTGGAAGAGGGAGCTCGCTTCTGAGTTCAAGATGAAGGACCTAGGACTGATGCTTTACTTCCTAGGCTTGGAGCTGGCAGAGACCTCGTGAGATTTTCCTTTCTCAAGGAAAATATATTGTGAAGCTGCTGGAAAGGTTTGGAATGATGGATTGTAAGTCCGTGTCGACACCAATGGAGCTCAACTTTAAGAATTTGAGTGGCAGCGCTGCTGGGCCCATATCCTGCTGAGTATCGTTAACTCTTAGGGGCGCTGATGTTCTTAGGGAACATCCATCCGGACGTATGTTGTGCAGTGAACGCTTTCAGTCAACACATGGTTGATCCTCATAACATTCACTGGTTGGTGCCAAGAAACTCTCGAGATATCTCTGGGGCACGATAGACCATGGGCTGAGATACATTGCCGGGAGTTTGAGACTCTGTGGATATACTGATGTCGATTGGGCTGGCAGTGTGGTGGATCGCAAGAGCACATCTGGATGTCGCTTCACACTTGGGTCTGCTTCGAGAAGGAAGCAGAAGTTGGTAGCTTTGAGCACCTTTGAGGCCGAATACATTGCAGCATGTATGGCTAGTTGTGAAGCCACTTGGTTGTGAAAGCTCTTAAGTGAGTTGTTCGAGCATGTGCTAGATGCCACCATTATCCTTTGTGATAACCAGAGGGGGATTCTTTTTTCAGAGAATCCCGTGTTCCATGATCGATCCAAGTATGTTGATGTCTAGTACAATTTTATCTGGGATATGGTACAGCGAGGCGCCATAAGGCTTGATCATATAGTAACTGATGAGCAGGTCGCGGATATTCTCACAAAGCCCTTGGGGAGGGTCAAGTTCCTAACCTTCTGTGATAATCTTGGAATCATGGAACGACCCTATTTGGAGGGTTCTGTTGGACGATGAGCTCTGGGAACTCCAGGGGGGCTTTGGGGATAGCTTTTTGGAGCTATGAGCAACCACAGGGCTAGGCTTGCCAAAGCATATTGGTGTGCTTCCACCCCACCGTGATGATATTGAGTTGGTTTACCTCTCTTTGATTTGTGCCTCGTATGTATCCTACCCATGGAGTTTCGGACTCATGGGAAGTACCTCTCATTTGGCCAATGAGGTGGGAAATGTGAATAGAGACCATAGCAAGACCGATGGACGCATCAGAGATTGATGTACTCTCCATGTCTAGGATGGCACGTGTCCAACCACTTGATCTCGGATCAAGTTTAGCGAGGTTTCGGACCTCCAACTGACTTCGGGTCAGTGAAACTAACTTTGGGTTAGTATATGACTCTCTCGAGTCCAAGAGAGGTTTCGGACCTCCAACTAACTTTGGGTCAGTGAAACCAACTTTGGGTTGGTGTGTGACTCCTTTGAGTCCTATAGAGGTTTCGAACCTCTGAGCTGACTTCGGGTTAGCCATGAGTGATGTCTTTGTGACTCACCTTTTGTTTTGAAATAAAGAAGCCAGCGAAGCAAGTTACAGCGGGATGACACACGATGTTTGGATGACACTGGTGGATGGAGTTCTCCCTAGTTGAGAGGAAGTGTTAATTTTGGGCAACTAGGTCCAAACTCCATGTTGTGATGCTCAGATGATGATGCCAATAATTTTATTGGATTCCTCTTTCGAAGATGTGCAAGATCGATCTAAAGATCATCTTGATCGGATGAGCAGAACATGTATTTTGAATTTATTCCACATGTGCAAGGTCGGCCCGATTTATCCCACATGCATAAGAGATGTGTCACACACCCCCAAAGATGCCTATATATTGAACAGACTTGGAGTTCATTTTACACACATTTTTGTGGAGGAATTTTCTTCTCTCTTGGATGGTGATGGAGCAGCGTTCTTGGTTCTGTGTTTAGGGCTTCTTGGTGCAGCGTCTTTGTGGAGTATTCTTGATGAGATGCCATGGGGATGTGTGACACATTGGGTTGACTTACCTTATTGAGACTTTGCTGCTGACTGCCATAACACCACCATTCTCTATCTTTGTTTTTGGCTTGTCTTCCATCGATCTATTGGTATGTTCTATCTGCATCTTACTTTCATTAAGCCCTAGAAGTTTAAAGTATATTTGCATCTAGCATAGAACATCTTTAGAATTTAACACTTACCTAAGATCAAGACTCCAAAGGTGAGATAGGACCTCTCGAGAGGCTTTGTAAGATGATTTGACACTGCAAATAGACTTGTTACCCACCACCAATGGGTGACACTTATAGGAGAATTCTTCTCCTACATTGTCTTCAATCGGCAACCAACAACCCCTTGCAACCACCATATAGCTCGATATGCCACCATTCTCTGCCACCAAAGCTGGTGACTATGTGCCCTCACCCATCTGTTATGATCGTATGCTTGAAGGGGGGGCTTCCAACCTTGAAGGCATCCCTTTCATTATGTAATTGGGCATATCTGCTTGCTTTTTTGGGACACATTTGGACATGGATTAGTGGAGGGATTTGATGAAAAGAATGGGCTTAATTTGTACTCGTGTTCTCTTGTCCCAACTTGGTGGTTAATCTTGTATCCTAGTCTCGTAGGATCACCTCTATTGGCTTCTAGCTTTTGGAGTGGCAACACATGGGAAACCCTGATTTTGGTGGTGTGGTCCCTCTTACTGACACCATATATATCATTCACGTTCACTGATTATAACCCCTTTTCAAAAGTTTTCCCATTTGGGTCCAGATTTGTCCATTGGGTCCACAAGGAGTTACCCCCTTCTCCCCCTTGCCCTCCTTGCTTGTCCACACTTTAGGTTGGTCCTAGAACAATGCCTCGGAGGTTGATGCAGTGAAAAAGAGAGTTGAAAACATAGTTTGGCCACTCACAACAGGAAATGTACCACAAAATGCAAAAGATGGTCGGGGCATAAGAATTTAGTATGTGGGCAAAAGGGCCCCTGTGAGTGCCTCATGCATCATTAAGGAACCCATGATTTTCCCAACCCCTAATGAGCAATGAAATTCCCAACCTTAAGGGGGTATTCATAGCTTTATCATACACATCATGCTCTCATCCCCTGGAGCAAAAATCAATAAAAGGAGAAAGGCATATGAAGAAGAGTGGAAAATAAAGGTCATGGTAGCTCATGTGCCACGATTGCTCCCTCCTACATCTATACACCCAATTTGTGGGCTTCCCTAATTATAGCTACCCTTGTAGCATGGCATCTGGCTTGGAGCCTCCCTGTTGCCCCACCTCGTTCCATCACTATTTCACATGACACCTACCATTTGACGAATGTACCATGGACATGCCATTCCCTTAGAGGTTGAAACCACCTAATAAGGTCCTTGATTAATCCCCGTTCTTGAGCTTGGTGACACCTGTACACTCTAAATCCCTTTAGGAAGGGCATGCCACTATGAAGTGTCCACTTTTACCCTTGGATTGCAAGCTTGCTTACTTAATTACATTAATGGATTGTTGTGATGGAAGGCGAGGAGATGCATTGAATCTTATACAAGATTGCAGGTGGGTCTCCATTTGGACTTGGTCTCCCTATACAGGGCTTGAGTCCTCTAGAGGGTCGTAATGGCACTTGTAGGGTGAGCATTGAGAGCCATTATTAGGCCTCCTCCACAACATAGCATTCATTGGCATGCCATGGGTTTCTTCAGTGCCACATATTGCTTGCTCATGCCCTAGTTATACAGAGATCATGATGCACTTGGACTAGGTTGCCCAGCCGACCACATACTTGCACCTGGCACTTGACAGCTGATCTGGAAGCTAGATGAGGTTGTATCATTTAGAGAGACATGGGAGGGTTTATGTCATCATTCTAGCCCTTGTTGAGGGAACATTGACATGTTTGATCAAGTTGGAGACCCATGCGGCCATTGATTGTACCCCACAACCACTTGGGAGCACCACAAATGTTTTTCTTGGAAATCGAGCCACCCCCTTGGTCATCTGTTTGAGAGCCCTCTTCATTTTGGCACATGGAGGACATATATTGGCCTTCCAATGGCCCTTTTGCACCATTATTCTATCATTTCGGCCTCATTAGGAAGGCTTGTTATACACTTTTGAGCTATTTGGTGGGCTTGTCACCAACAAGGTTATCATTTTGCACATTAAAGTTATTTTTAGGGTCTTATGAGTCTAATTTGACCAAATCGAATTCCTAAAGGCTCATATAAATAAAAGGAGAGCCTCATTTGTAACTCATCATCATTTGGATTTGGATTTATCTTGTAAAAACAATTCAAACTTGCAATTGACGTATGCAATTGATAGTTTTGTAGGTACATAATCTTGAAGATGATGAAGATGTTCGTATAATAATGATTAGCATGATGAAGTTATATGAATGATGATGATCAAGATGACCTTGATGTTGTAAGAAGGGATAGAGCCATGAAAGACGCTCTAATGTTATAAAAGAAGGAAGTGGTTGATCTCCCTAAATTGAGAGGGAAATTGGATAGAAGAAAGGGTATATCTCCCCAGTTGAGAGGGAGGGCATATTATGACAGTGGATACTTTGAAGTAAGCAATATGTACTATCGATAAATGTTAATGAAGTTGCAAACAAAAGAAATGAAAGAAGAAGAAAGCTTCCAACAAATTTATAACTTGATGATAGTAGCATTAGAATGATTGAGGGCCCCAAATATTTGTATTTACTTATATATGAAAGTTTATTGTTGATTGGGGTTTGTGCGGGTAAATCTATCCATAAGAAGGTTGAATTATTTGGAAGCATGCATGGACAAATGGATATATCTACTTTGATAAGGAGAGTTAAAGCATCTAATGGTGGATGCTTGGGAGGACATTTGGCCAACCTATGTGTTGATGTCTAGATCTCGAAGATGGAGATTGGCGTTGGTCATGGAGCTCTGACCTTGGGTTTATGGTTAGCAAGTAAGCTTGATGGTACCTAGAGTGGTTGAAAGATTGAGTCCATCTTAGTCCCACCTAGATAGATTACCTTGGAATGGAATCTAGCCCGTAGCACTGAGTGTGCTAGAACTCTTCATAGTTCATTTTGAGATCTTCCAAGTATATATATATATATATATATATATATTTCATTATGAATACCTCCCTAGTTAAGAGGGAGTGTTGAAGCATGTATCTAGTGTTTGTCTTCATAATTATATTTGAATCATGTTGTAATGTATTTGTCAAAAAAAAAAAAAAAAAACTTATTAAAGGATGGGTTTCATGCTTGGGTCAATTTTTTTAGGTCAAAGCCTCCATTAAAGGCTTCTAGGGTTTATGTCAAGTGTCTTTGTCCATGTCATATTATAAAAGACTCTTCTTGGGATTTATTTGTCAAGAAAGAAATTTGTTTTATTGTAAAATAAGTCAAATAGGCCTCCTCCACCAAGTCGGCCTCAAACTGGACAAGTTGGCCTAAACTAAGGGGCACAATCACCCATATAAAGTCAGCAACTAGGCCTCATTTGACACACTCATCAAGTTCAATCTAAATCTTCTAGAGCCAGAAAAAGTGTGAATTTCAAGAAAGAAGAAGAAAGCTAGCGAAGGAGAAGAAGGACACTATCTATCTAAGAAATTCGAAATCCAAACTCCATGTTGTGATGCTCAGATGAAGATGCCAATATTTTTATTAGATTCCTCTTTAGGAAAGGTGCAAGATCGATCTAAAGATCATCTTGATCCAATGAGCAGAACATTTATTTTGAATTTATTCAAAATATGTGCAGGTCGGCCAGCAATAAAATGTAGGCTTGAAGCCCCAGCACTTGTGTCACACACCCTCACTGATGGATATAAATAGGTCAACGTTGGAGGTCATTTTCACTAATCCATCATCACACATTCTCTCTCCTCATCTGATTGGTTCGATCTCACTTGGAGTCTCTTCTTCTCCACACGTGGGAAAATTCTAGCAAGGAGAATTTATGTTTTTGACCTATGGTTTTCAGCGCAAATTTGACTAGCGTTGACTTTGGTCAACACATGGTCAAACTGACCCCAATCTTGGTCAAAATTCTGATTTCTGTAGTCCGCATTTATTGGCACAGAAATCGAGGTTGACCGTTGACTTTGGCCGGGTTGCGTTGACTTTTTTCTATTGTTGTTTTGCGTTGACTGTTGACTGGGACAACATTGGCTATCATTGACTTTGGGTTGACTGATATAGTTGTCCGAGAGGGTTGTGTGACACTTCTGATTAGCTGATCGTATTGAGACTTTGTTGGTTGAAGCATCTTGTTGACCGTCGTAATGCACCTACACACATATATTTTTGGCTTGGCTTATGTTGATCTACTGATATGTTCTATCATCATTTTACTTTCTTGTTTATGTGATTGTTGTTTGATATTGGGGATAAAAAGTAAAGTTGCATCAAGCATAGAACGTCTACAAAAATTTACATGGTGTCAGAGCTAAGGTGAAGACAAAGCCCAAGTTTGTAGCAATCACCGAAGAAGAGCATGGGTACCTCAAACTACAATGGCTTTAAAGCTGATGAGATGACAAATTGACTGGGAAGGAAGACTTCCATGCCTGGAAGATGAAATTGGATCTTATGTTGGAAGACCAAGATGTCATGGACTATGTGCAGGGTAAAATCCAATAGCCTCCATCCACTGCACCTGCTGCCACCAAGTAAAAATATAAGAAGGGGGAAATCAAAGCAAAGCTGATGATCCGAGATTAAATTCAGAAGAGTCTGGTAGCCTACATATCTAAGCTACACAGATCCAAGGAGATATATGATAAGTTGGTCACCATGTTCAGGGCCAAAAATGCAAATCAAGTCCTTTTATTCAAGAACTAACTGAAGAATCTGAAGAAAGGCAGGGATGAATCTGTTCAATCATATCTTCTAAAGTTGATTGAAATCAGAAATAATCTTCTGGCTATTGGGGAGACAATAGTTGATCGAGAAATGGTTCTCACCGCACTTGGAGGTCTCTCATCCGAATGGCATGTATTCAATACTGCCATTCTCAATAACAATGTGATACCTGATTTTGACAAAGTACTATCGAGATGCGTACAAGAAGAGACAAGGATGAAGGAATATGAAAATGAAGGAAATGTTGCCTTCACTGCTCGTGCTAAGAAGAATAACTTTGGTGGTCCGAGGAACAAAGGAAGAGCAGGGGCCCAAGGAAAGAAAGGCAAATGTTACACATGTCACAAGACCGACCACTATTCTAGAGAATGCCCTTTCAAGAAGGATTCTCCCGATGATGATGATGACAACAACAACAACCGGAGGAATGGAAATCAAAGGAACAACAAGTTCAAAGGGAAGAGGAAGGCTCCCTCTAGCGGAAATGGGAAACCTTTCAAAAGGTCGAGAAATTCCAGGTATGAGGAATCAAATGTTGTTGATGATAAAAGAAATGAATTCATTCTTGTATCTGCTCTCTCTGCTGCATCTCCACCCGACACTATGGATGTCTGGTTGATAGATAGTGGTGCCTCAAGGCACATCACTGGGTTCAAGGAAGCACTTTCTGACATGGTTGAGAAGGATGTTAATCTGAAAATTATCCTTAGAGATAATGCCAAATATCTCGTAAAAGGGACAGGGACTGTGACCCTCCACTTGTCTCAAGGTCAAGTCCTCCACCTGCAAGATGTACTATATGTACTTGATTTGAAGAAGAACCTTGTGTCTATTTTGGCCATGGAAGAAAAAGGTTTCAATGTGGTATTAATTGATGGGAAGGTGCGTATCTGGAAGAAGAGTTTCAAGGAATCTATCACGATTGGGTTTAGAGTTGATACAATCTACCAGGTTGGAGAAAGTCCACTGGGAGCAATGACATGTGATACTATCCGTCAGACTGAACTATGGCACCAGAGGTTTGGATACCTTCACTACAAAGCCCTTCCCGAAGCAAGGAAGGTGGTGACAGGGATGCCCAAGTTCACAAATGATCATGAAGGTGTATGTCAGGGTTGTGCCGAAGGAAAGCATACAAGGGGACCTTTCCCCTCAAGTGTCACAAAAAAATATGATGTCTCGCAATTGATACATTATGATCTATCTGGTATGTTTCCCGTGACATCCTTGGGAGGATTTTCTTATTATATGAAGTTCATAGATGACTTCTCTCGCAAAACCTGGATATACTTCTTGAAGAAGAAGGATGAGGCTTTCATGTGGTTCCGTACCTTCAAAGCCTTGGTGGAAAATCTAACAGGGAAAAAGATCAAGATATTGAGGACCGATAATGGCACTGAATATCAGACGAACGAGTTCAAGAAATTTTGCAGAGAAGCTGGAATCAAGAGGGAGACCACAACTATCTATACTCCTTAGTAGAATGGCATTGTTGAAAGAAAGAACACGACCATTGTAGAAGTTTCCCGTGCCATGCTATGTGACCAAGGTCTTCCAAAGTTTCTGTGGAGAGAAGTTGCGGACACTGCTGTGTACATAAAAAACCAATGCCCACATTCGGCTCTGGACTCCAAAACCCCTGAAGAGGTTTTCTCTGGTAAGAAACCTGACATATCACGTTTTAGAGTTTTTGGATGTCCTGTTTATTTTCATGTGCCGAAGGAGAAGAGGAGCAAGTTGGATGCTTCTGGAAAGAAGGGAATGTTTGTGGACTATAGCAAAACTTCGAAGGCCTATAGAGTTTATGTGTCTGTTCAAAGGGAAGTGGAGATATGCCACGATGTTACCTTTGACGAAGATGCTTCCCTGCGGAAAGTAATCAATCATCCGAGATCTGAGGAAGATCATAAAGCAAGGCGTGGAAATCAAGAAGAATCAAAGGAGGAGACGATGCCCGATGTTGAAGGACCGATGGACCTTATCGATACACCTCCTTCAATGAGGAAAATACCATCATGGCTCAGGGACACTCTTGAGGATGCCGAGAATCATATGGCCCCAAGGGGGACATTCCGTGAAAGCAAGAAGCCGAATAGATACCAAGGGTATCTAGCAACCATGAGTACAATCATACAATCTGAGCCTGGATATTTTGAAGAAGCCGTAAAGCATAAAGTCTAAAAGGATGCTATGCACGAAGAATATGAGTCCATTATGAAGAATAATGTCTGGGATGTGGTTCCAAGACTGGAGGACAAAGCAGTTGTCACCTCGAAATGGCTCTATAAGATCAAGCATGGATCTAATGGTAGTGCTGAAAATTTCAAGGCAAGATTCGTTGCCTGTGGCTTCTCTCAAAAGGAAGGCATATACTATGAGGACATATTTTCACCTGTGGCCTGATATACCACCATCCGATCTATCATAGCCCTTGCTGCTACGCAAGGATGGAATCCTCATCACATGGATATGAAGACCACATTTCTGCATGGTACGATTAAGGAAGAGGTCCATGTAGAGCAACCTCTAGGGTTCGAAGTCCAAGATCGAGACACCCATGTTTGCAGGTTGAAAAAAACCCTCTATGGGTTGAAGCAAGCACCCAGAGCTTGGTACGAGAGGATAGATAGCTACCTGATGAAGCTGGGCTTCACTCATAGTAATGCTGATCCGAACCTTTACTTCAAGGTTGATAGAGAAAAGCCTCTCATTCTGGTGTTGTATGTGGACGACCTCTTCCTGACAGGTGTTGACCCTCTCATTCATCAGTGTAAGAGGGAGCTCACTGTTGAGTTTGAGATGAAGGACCTAGGACTGATGCATCACTTCCTAGGCCTGGAGGTTTGGCAGAGACCTGGTGAGATTTTCCTTTCTCAAGGAAAATATATTGTGAAGCTTCTGGAAATATTTGGAATGGTGGACTGTAAGTCCGTGTTGACACCGATGGAGCTCAACTTTAAGAAGTTGAGTGGCAGCGCTGCTGGGCCTATGCTAGAAAATCCTACTGAGTATCGTCAACTCGTAGGGGCCCTGATGTTCTTAGTGAACACCCGTCTAGACGTATGTTTTATAGTGAACACTTTGAGTCAACATATCGTTGAACCTCATTACATTCACTAGGTTGGTGCCAAGAATCTGTTGAGATATCTTTGGGGCACGATAAACCATGGGCTGAGATACACTGTCGGGAGCATGAAAATCCATGGATATACTGACGTTGATTGGGTTGGCAGTGTGGTGGATCATAAGAGCACATCGATATGTTGCTTCACACTTGGGTCTGCTTCGATATCATGGATGAGCAGGAAGCAGAAGTTGGTGCCTTTGAACACCACGGAGGACGAATACATTGCAACGAGTATGGCTTGTTGTGAAGCAGTTTGGTTGCAAAAGCTCTTCAGTGAGTTGTTCAGGCATGTGCTAGATACCATTGTGATACTTTGTGATAACCAGAGTGGGATTCAATTGTCCAAGAATCCCATGTTCCACAATTGATCTAAGCATATTGGTATCAGGTACCACTTTATCCTGGATATGGTACAGCAAGGCGCTGTAAGGCTCGATCATATAGGAACTAATGAGCAGGTCGCTGACATTCTCACAAAGCCCCTGGGGAAGGTCAAGTTCCTAACCTTCCGTGAGAATCTTGGAATCGTGGAACGACCCTATTTTGAGGGTCCTGTTGGACGATGAGCTATGTGAGCTCTGGGGGACTTTGGGGATAACTTCTCGAAGCTATAAGCACACACGGGGCTAGGCTTTTCGAACCTTGTGGTGCTTTTGCCCCACCGTTATGATGTTGAGTTGGTTCACCTCTCATGATCTGTGCCCCATATGCATCCTACCCATTGAGTCCCGGACTCTTGGGAAGTACCTCTCATTTGGCCAGTGAGGTGGGAAAAGCTAGAGACCAGTAGCAAAGACCGATGGACGCATCAGAGATTGTCGTACTCTCTATGTCTAGGATGGCACGTGTCCAACCACTTGATCTGAGATCAAGTCTAGTGAGGTTTCAGACCTCCAACTGACTTTGGGTCAGGTAAACCAACTTTGGGTTGGTATGTGACTCTTTTGAGTCCTATAAAGGTTCCGTACCTCTGGGCTGAATTTTTCAGCTGGGAATTATGTCTTTGTGACTGATCCCACTTTTGTTCTGAAATAAAGAAGCTAGCAAAGCAAGTTACGACAGGATGACGCACGATGTTTGGATGGCACAGGTGGATGGAGTTCTCCTTAGTTGAGAGGGAGTGTTAATTTTGGACAGTTAGGTCCAAACTCCATGTTGTGATGCTCAGATGAAGATGCCAATATTTTTACTGGATTCCTCTTTTGGAGAGGTGCAAGATCGATCTAAAGATCACCTTAATCCGATGAGCAGAACATTTATTTTGAATTTATTCAAAATATGTGCAAGTCAGCTAGAAATGAAATGTAGGCTTGAAGCCCCTATAGTTGTGTCACACACCCTCACTAATGGATATAAATAGGTCGACGTTGGAGGTCATTTTCACTCATCCATCATCACACATTCTCTCTCCTCATCTAATTGGTTCGATCATCACTTGGAGTCTCTTCTTCTCCACATGTGGGAAAATTGCAGCGCAGAGAATTTTTGTTTTCGACCTAGGGTTTTCAGCACAGATTTTACGAGCATTGACTTTGGTCAACGCAAGGTCAAACTGACCCCAATCTTGGTCAAAATTTTGATTTTTGCAGTCCACATTTATTGGCACAGAAATCGAGGTTGACTGTTGACTTTGACCAGGCTGCGTTGACTTTTTGTTGATGTTGTTTTGCGTTAATCGTTGATTGGGACAGCGTTGACTTTCGTTGACTTTGGGTTTACTAGTATAGTTATCCGAGAGGGTTGTGTGACACTTCTGGTGGCTGACGGTATTGAGACTTTGCTGGTTGAAGCATCCTGTTGACCGTCGTAACGCACCTACACACATATATATTTTTGGCTTGTCTTCTGTCGATCTACTGGTATGTCCTATCAAATTTTTACTTTCTTGTTTATGTGATTTCTGTTTGATATTGAGGATAAAAAGTAAAGTTGCATCAAACATAGAACATCTACAAAAATTTACAATTTGGCCACTCACAATAGGAAATGTACCACAAAATGCAAAAGATGGTCGGGGCATAAAAAATTAGAATGTGGGAAAAAGGGCCCTTATAAGTGCCTCATGCATCATTAAGGAACCCATGATTGTCCCAACCCCTAATGAGCGATGAGCTTCCCAACCTTAAGGGGGTATTCACTGCTTTATCATACACATCATTCTCTCATCCCCTGGAGCAAAAATCAATAAAAGGCAAAAGGCATATGAAGAAGAGTGGAAAATAAAGGTCAGGGTAGCTCATGTGCCACGATTTCTCCCTCCTACATCTATACACCCAATTTGTGGGCTTCCCTAATTATAGCTACCCTTGTAGCATTGCATGTGGCTTGGAGCCTCCCTATTGCCCCACCTCGTTCCATCACTATATCACATGACACCTGCCATTTGACGAATGTACCATGGACATGCCATTCCCATAGAGGTTAAAACCACCTAATAAGGTCCTTGATTAATCCCCATTCTTGAGCTTGGTGACACCTGTACACTCTAAATCCCATTACGAAGGGCATGCCACTATGAAGTGTCCACTTTTACCCTTGGATTGCAAGCTTGCTTACTTAATTACATTAATGGATTGTTGTGATGGAAGGCGAGGAGATGCATTGAATCTTATACAAGATTGCAGGTGGGTCTCCATTTGGACTTGGTCTCCCTATACAGGGCTTGAGTCCTCTAGAGGGTCGTAATGGCACTTGTAGGGTGAGCATTGAGAGCCATTATTAGGCCTCCTCCACAACATAGCATTCATTGGCATGCCATGGGTTTCTTCAGTGCCACATATTGCTTGCTCATGCCCTAGTTATACAGAGATCATGATGCACTTGGACTAGGTTGCCCAGCCGACCACATACTTGCACCTGGCACTTGACAGCTGATCTGGAAGCTAGATGAGGTTGTCTCATTTAGAGAGACATGGGAGGGTTTATGTCATCATTCTAGCCCTTGTTGAGGGAACATTGACATGTTTGATCAAGTCGGAGACCCATGCGGCCATTGATTGTACCCCACAACCACTTGGGAGAATCACATATGTTTTTCTAGGAAATCGAGCCACCCCCTTGGTCATCCGTTTGAGAGCCCTCTTCATTTTGGCACATGGAGGACATATCTCGGCCTTCCAATGGCCCTTTTGCACCATTATTCTATCATTTCGGCCTCATTAGGAAGGCTTGTTATACAGTTTTGAGCTATTTGGTGGGCTTGTCACCAACAGGGTTATCATTTTGCACATTAAAGTTATTTTTAGGGTCTTATTAGTCTAATTAGACCAAATCAAATTCCTAAAGGCTCATATAAATAAAAGAAGAGCCTCATTTGTAACTCATCATCATTTGAATTTGGATTTCTCTTGTAAAAACAATTCAAACTTGCAATTGACGTATGCAATTGATAGTTTTGTAGGTACATAATCTTGAAGATGATGAAGATGTTCGTATAATAATGATTAGCATGATGAAGGAAGTTATATGAATGATGATGGTCAAGATGACCTTGATGTTGTAAGAAGGGATAGAGCCATGAAAGACGCTCTGATGTTATAGAAGAAGGAAGTGGTTGATCTCCCTATTTGAGAGGGAACCTGGATAGAAGAAAGGGTATTGTTAGGTCCCTATATTACTAGTTTAGTCCCTTATTGTTATTAGTATAGCCCCCCTATTGTTATTGTTTTACCCCTATAACCCCAATATTGTTATTATTGTGCCCTTAAATTATTATTGTTAGGTCGGCTAGGATTATATTGTGGCCCCATGGACTCCTATATATAGAAGGAGGTTTTGGTCATTTGTAGCATCCAAGAATTGTTCATTTATGTAATGTATTGGAGGTTACCCCCTCTAAGTGGTTGATTTCTAAGGCGTTGATCTCTCTTTTATTCTATTTTTGGAGTTGGTTTCACAACATTTGTTATCAGAGCTTTGGATTCTAAGGTTTTGATGTTCCAAACAGGTCATCGTGGAATTTTCGCTATAACTTGTTTTGTACGAAGTTTCAGAAGCTGAATTTTTTTGAGCGCGAAGAACACATCCTGAGGAACATCGTTGCAAAATTTCAGAGCTTGGTTCACAATATTTTTGGAGATAGGATCTGTGGAAATTAGGGCTTTTTGCAGGCTCCTGAATTTAACCTAAACAGGTCATCGCAGAATTTTCTCTATAAATTTTTTTGTACGAGGTTTCAGAAGCTGAAATTTTCACAGAGCCAATCCGAAATCCTGAGGAACGTCGTGGAAAAATTGTAGATATTGATTCGCATTATTTTGGGAGGTAGGATCTGTGGAAGTTAGGGTTTTTTCAGGCTCCCGAATTTCATCTCAAAAAGGTGATCGTGGGAAAATATTCATAACTCTCTCTCTCTGAGCATCGGAAGCCTACCACTCACATCTATAAAGATGGAAGTGTTCCTACTCCTAGAATTCCACAACCTACAAGGTTGACACCACAATAGTTGGAAGAAAAAAGAGAAAAAGGGCTTTGCTACAGTTGTGATAGCAAATACACTAAAATTCATAAGTGTGCTGAGAAGAAATTATTTTACATAGATTGTGAAGAGGAAGAAGAAAATGAACAAGAATCTTCAAAAGAAGAGGATATACACCAGGAACCAACCCTAGAAGAGGAAGAAATGAGTCCGACCATATCATGTAATGCATTGGCAGGAATTAGCACTCCTCAAACTCTCAAGATAGAAGGACATATCAAGAAGAAAAAGGTAATAGTGTTGGTTGATTTGGGTAGTACCCATAATTTTATTCATTGTAAGGTAGCCAAGGAATTGAATTGTTTCCTATACCCAGCACCAGAATGTCAAGTGATGGTTGCAAATGGAGGAACTTTAAATTGCTCTGGAAAATGCCATAATATCAAGCTAACCATGGGGGAATATGTATTGACTAGTCCAATGCTTTCCATTCCTATGGGAGGTGCTGATGTTGTACTAGGAGTACAATGGTTACAATCTTTAGGGATGGTAGCTTTTAATTTTCAAGAACTTTTCTTGAAATTTTTTTCAGAAGGAAAGGAAGTCGAATTACGGGGTATTGAAGGGAAGCCGGGAAGGATAATAAGCTCTAATGTCATAACAAAGCTTCTAAAGAAAGAACAACGAGGCGTAATTGCACAATTATGCTCACTAGAAGTTCCGACATCAAAATCATCTATTTCTGCAGATCTCCAACAAGTCTTGGACAATCATTCCAAGGTGTTTGAAACTCCCAAAGGACTCCCACCTATTCGTGATCATGATCATGCTATTCATTTGATTCCGGGAAGTGTTCCTCCAAACATTAGGCCTTATAGATATCCTTACTTCCAAAAGAGTGAAATTGAACATATAATTGCATAAATGTTAGAGGCGGGTATAATTCAACCTAGTCAAAGTTCTTTCTCTGCTCCTGTAGTATTGGTACACAAGAAGGATGGATCATGGCGAATGTGTCCGGATTATAGGGAGCTTAATAAGCTCACCATTAAAGATAAATTTCCCATTCCTGTAATTGATGAATTATTGGATGAATTACATGGAGCAATTTATTTTACCAAGTTGGATCTTCATTCGGGATATCATCAAATTAGAATGAAGACTGAAGATATTCCAAAAACAACATTTCGAACTCATGAGGGTCATTATGAATTTTTGGTCATGCCTTTTGGCTTTACCAATGCACCTTCTACATTTCAAGGGTTGATGAATTCCATTTTCAAACCCTTCCTTAGAAAATTTGTGCTAGTATTTTTGATGATATACTAATCTACAGCAGGTCTTGGAAGGATCATGTTGAACATGTTGACAGGGTGCTCAAACTATTGCAGGAGAAACAATTATATGCAAAAAAGTCCAAATGTTTCTTTGGAGTACAAGAGGTGGAATATCTGGGTCATATTGTATCTCACGAGGGTGTTAAAGTGGACCCTAACACAATTAAAGCCATTAAGGAATGGAAAGTTCCCACAACCATAAAGCAGTTGCGAGGATTTCTCGGGTTAACAGGGTATTATCGCAAGTTTGTTAAAAATTATGGGAGAATAGCAGCACCTCTAACAACATTATTGAAGAAAGATGCATTTTCATGGACTCCTGAAGCAACTAAAGCCTTTGAACATCTTAAAGAGGCAATGTGCCTAGCACCGGTCTTAGCTATGCCAGACTTCACAAAAACCTTTATTGTGGAATGTGATGCCTCAGGAAATGGAATTGGTGTTGTTTTAATACAAGAAGGAAGACCCATTGCTTTTGAAAGTCGTCCAATCAAAGGAAAGTATTTACAGAAACCTATTTATGAGAAGGAAATGTTAGCAATACTGCATGCACTAAAGAAATGACGAACTTACCTAATGGGAAGACACTTCAAGGTAAAAATTGATCATGATAGTCTTAAACACTTTTTGGAACAAAGACTATCTTAAGAAGAGCAGCAAAAATGGGTCACAAAGATGTTGGGTTATGACTTTGAAATAATCTACAAAAAAGGAAAGCTTAATGTTGTTGCAGATGCACTCTCAAGAAATAATGAAGGGGTGGAAGCATTGCTTTGTGCCATTTCTATTATCCAACCAGATTGGATAACCGAAGCAAGAGATGAATGGAAGAAGGACGAAGAAGTGTGGACACTCATTCAAAAGTTGCAGCAAGATCCTAGTACATCTGATACATTTAGTTGGAAAAATGATTCCTTATGGTACAAAGATTACTTATATCTTTGTAAGAGTTCCCAACTAAAACAAAAGATTCTTTTGGAATTGCACACTTCTCCTTTAGGAGGTCACTCAGGATTTTTAAAAACTTACCACAGGGTGAAGAAAGAATTTTTTTGGGATGGCCTTAAATCTGATATTCAAAATTTTGTGGCGGAATGTTTGGTTTTCCAGCAGAATAAAGTGGAGACAATTAAGACCCCGGGACTTCTATAACCTTTATCCATTCCAAGTCAATGTTGGGAGGAGATTTCAATGGATTTTATCACAGGTTTACCTAAGTCCGAAGGAAAGAGTGTCATCATGGTGGTAGTTGATAGACTTACCAAGTATGCACACTTTTGTGCATTATCTCATCCATTTAAAGCAAGTACAGTTGCTACTACATTTATGGACATAATTCTAAAGCTACATGGAAACCCGAAGATTATTGTGAGTGACAAAGATCCCAATTTTACTGGAAATTTTTGGAATGAGTTATTTTCTTTTTTGGGTACTCAACTAGCTCATAGCTCATCTTATCATCCTCAATCTGATTGTCAAACTGATATAGTGAATAAATGTTTGGAAGGATATCTTCATTTTTTTGCATCTGATAAACAAACAAAATGGTCAAGTGGTTACCTCTCGTTGAATGGTGATATAACACTTCCTTCCATACTGCAGCAAAAATGTCCCCATTTATGGCACTTTATGGATATCATCCACCATCCATCACATCATATTTAAGAGAAAATTCTAAGGTTGAAGCAGTGGAAGATCACATCGAGCATCAACGGGAAGTTCTCCAACTCTTAAAGGATAACCTAAATTTGGCACAAAATCGAATGAAACAACAGGAAAATCAACATCGCAGCGAGAGAAGTTTTTATGTAGGAGACTGGGTATTTTTACGGCTACAACCATACAAACAAATATCCCTCAAGCAAGCTAAGAAGGTTGATAAATTATCGCCAAAGTACTATGGTCCTTACAAGGTGTTGCAAAATATTGGTACTATGGCATACAAATTGGAGCTTCCTACTTCTTCGCGAGTGCATTCAGTTTTCCATGTTTCATGCTTAAATAAGGTTATAGGTGAAAATATTCCACTTCAAACAATATTGCTAGAACTTGATGAGAAAGGAAAAATCATATTGGAACCTGAAGCAGTCACGGAAACAAGAAATCAACAAATACGAAATCGATCAATTTTAGAGTATCTCATCAAGTAGAAGAACTTACCCACAGAAGATTCTGCATGGGAGGATGAGAATTTTATACAGAAGCACCCAGAGCTACTCAAGCGTTGAGGACAACACTTTTTTGAAGGAGAGGGGCATGTTAGGTCCCTATATTACTAGTTTAGTCCCTTATTGTTATTAATATAGCCCTCTTATTGTTATTGTTGTACCCCTGTAACCCCAATATTGTTATTATTGTGCCCTTAAATTATTATTGTTAGATCGGCTAGGATTATATTGTGGCCCCATGGACTCCTATATATAGAAGGAGGTTTTGGTCATTTGTAGCATCCAAGAATTGTTCATTTATGTAATGTATTGGAGGTTGCCCCTCGAAGTGGCTGATTTCTAAGGCGTTGATCTCTCTTTTCTTCTATTTTTGGAGCTAGTTTCACAATAGGTATATCTCCCCAGTTGAGAGGGAGGGCATATTATGACAGTGAATACTTTGAAGTAAGCAAAAGGTACTATCAATAAATGTTAATGAAGTTTCAAACAAAAGAAATGAAAGAATAAGAAAGCTCCCAACAAATTGGATATGAATATCTTGATGATAGTAGCATTAGAATGATTAAGGGCCCCAAATATTTGTATTTATTTATATTTGAAATTTTATTGTTGATTGGGGTTTGTGCGAGTAAATCTCTCCATAAGAACGTTGAACGCTTTGGAAGCATGCTTGGACAAATGCATATATCTAGTTTGATAGGGAGAGTTAAAGCATCTAATGGTGGATGCTTGCGAGGACATCTGGCCGACCTATGTGTTCATGTATAGATCCCGAAGATGGAGATTGGCGTTGGTCATGGAGCTTTGACCTTGGATACGCACCTAGATCCCTGGGTTGATGGTTAGCAACTAAGCCTAATGGTACCTAGATTGGTTGAAATCTTGAGTCCATATTAGTCCCACTCGGATAGATTACCTTGGAAAGGAATCTAGTCCGTAGCACTGAGTGCTATAACTCTTCGTAGTCCATTTTGAGATCTTCCAAGTACGTATATATATATTTCATTATGAACCTCCCTAGTTAAGAGGGAGTGTTGAAGCATGCAACTAGTGTTTGTCTTCATAATTATATTTGAATCATGTTGTAATGTATTTGTAAAAAAAAAAAAAAAAAAAAAATCATTAAAGGATGGGTTTCATGCTTGGATCAATTGTTTTTAGGTCAAAGTCTCCATTAAAGGCTTCTAGGGTTTATGTCAAGTGATTTTAAAATAAGTCAAATAGGCCTCCTCCAAACAGGTCATCATGGAATTTTCGCCGTAACTTTTTTTCTACAAAGTTTTAGAAGCTAAAAATTTTAAAGCGCGAAGAAAACATCCTGAGAAACATCGTCACAAAATTTCAGAGTTTGGTTCGCAATATTTTCGGAGATATCATCTATGGAAGTTAGGGATTTTTGCAGGCTTCTGAATTTAACCTAAACAGGTCATCGCAGTATTTTCTCTATAACCTTTTTTGTACAAGGTTTCAAAAGCTGAAATTTTCACAGAGCAAAGCCAAAATATTGAGGAACATCGTGGAAAAATTGCAGAGATTGATTCGCATTATTTTGGGAAGTAGGATCTGTGGAATTTAGGGTTTGTTCATGCTCTTGAATTTCATCTCAAAGAGGTGATCGTGGGAAAATCTTCATAACTCTCTCTCTGAGCATAAGATTGGAATTCTGTAAAGAGTGGCCACAAATACACGGACTTTAGTGGCCACAGTGATACGTGGCAAGTCGTACAAGTTCTCTCTACTGAACCAGTCCATGATTAGGTCATTGTGTGAGATTGGGCATAACTTTGCCTTGAAGAATCCAAATCAGGTCAGACCTATGGAATTCGAAAGAGGCTTCAGAGGGCTACCTCAGGGCCAAATTTCACATATTGAAGATCTGAAATCACAAAGATAATTTAGTTTCAATATCGAGCTCCTCAAAAGCAAGAAAAAGGTGTGTATTTTGTTTTCCGAATTGCATAAGTCTTGTGTAAAAAATCAGTTTGAAGTGATTCCAAGGGCTTATTGAGCATATATTTCAGTATTGGGTTCTCAAATTCCTCCCAAAAATAATTCAACACCCCTTAAGCCCTCAGAACACTCTACTATGAATCATGAAGATGAAAAATTGCAACATGATCCATCAAAATTACAAGAGCAAGTGCACCAAATTTCGCTTTCGCAAAGAGCAACAAAAAATGAAATGGAAGTTTTGAAGAAAGGCGTGGAAGAGAAGATGGATGGTTTGAAGAAAGGCGTGGAAGCTAAGATAGATGGTGTGGAAGTTAAGATGGAGGAAATGAAAGAAAAAATGGAAGACAACATGGAAAACATGAAGAATGATCTAAAATCATACATGGAAGGTTTGACAAAGTTGATACAAGAAATGATTCCTAATGGCGAAAAGACAGTAGAAGAAACTCATGATGAGAACAAAATAGATGTTAATCATGATTTCATAAACTCTAATGTTGGATGGAAGAACCACCATATTCCAAAGATGGATATGAGGAAGTTTGATGGCAAGGATCCCGTAACATGGATACTACAGATGGGGCAATATTTTGATCTCAATAATGTGCAAAACACACAAAAGGTAAGCATTGCAACTTTACATTTAGAACATAATACATTTGTATGGTATTGATGGCTTTGCTCCCATAAAAAAATTGTCACTTGGTCAAATTTTACAGAGGAAATGATAGCAAATTATGAGGATACAAAGAGCAACACCTTCTTTAGCAAAAGGGTTCAGTGGCGGAGCACATTGAGGACTTCCAAAAATTGAATATAAGGGTAACTGATATTCCAGAGGAACACAATATTGATGTCTTCATAGGGACTTTAAAGGATAATATCCAACATGAAGTTCACGTTTGGGAACCTAATTCATTGGAGAATGCATTTAGGTTGGCAAGAAAAATTGAATGTAAAATTATGGCGACAAGGAAGCCTACCACTCACATCTATAAAGATGGAAGTGTTCCTACTCCTAGACTTCCACAACCTACAAGGTTGAAACCACAATAGTTGGAAGAAAAAGGAGAAAAAGGGCTTTGCTGCAGTTGTGATAGAAAATACACTAGAATTCATAAGTGTGTTGAGAAGAAATTATTTTACATAGATTGTGAAGAGGAAGAAGAAAATGAACAAGAATCTTTAAAAGAAGAGGGTATACACCACGAACCAACCCTAGAAGAGGAAGAAATGAGTCTGACCATATCGTCTAATGCATTGGCAGGAATTAGCACTCCTCAAACTCTCAAGATAGAAGGACATATCAAGAAGAAAAAGGTAATAGTGTTGATTGATTCGAGTAGTACCCATAATTTTATTCATTGTAAGGTAGCCAAGGAATTGAATTGTTTCCTATACCCAGCACCAGAATGTCAAGTGATGGTTGAAAATGGAGGAACTATAAATTGCTATGGAAAATTCCATAATATCAAGCTAACCATGGGGGAATATGTATTGAATAGTACAATGCTTTCCATTCCAATGGGAGGCATTGATGTTGTACTAGGAGTACAATGGTTACAATCTTTTGGGATGGTAAATTTTAATTTTCAAGAACTTTTCTTGAAATTTTTTTCAGAAGGAAAGGAAGTCGAATTACGGGGTATTGCAGGGAAGCGAGGAAAGATAATAAGCTCTAATTTCATGACAAAGCTTCTGAAGAAAGAACAATGAGGCGTAATTGCACAATTATGCTCACTAGAAGTTCCAACATCAAAATCATCTATTTCTGCAGATCTCCAAAATGTCTTGAACAATCATTCCAAGGTGTTTGAAGCTCCCAAAGGACTCCTACCTATTCGTGATCATGATCATGCTATTCATTTGATTCCATAAAGTGTTCCTCCAAACATTAGGCCTTATAGATATCCTTATGTCCAAAAGAGCGAAATTGAATGTATGAGTGCAGAAATGTTAGAGGCTTGTATAATTCAACTTAGTCAAAGCTCTTTCTCTGCTCCAGTAGTATTGGTGCACAAGAAGGATGGATTATGGCGCATGTGTCCCGATTTTAGGGAGCTCAATAACCTCACTATTAAAGATAAAATTCCCATTCCTGTGATTGATGATTTATTGGATGAATTACATGGAGCAATTTATTTTACAAAGTTAGATCTTCATTTGGGATATCATCAAATTAGAATGAAGGCTGAAGATATTCCGAAAACAACATTTCGAACTCATGAGGGTCATTATGAATTTTTGGTCATGTCTTTTGGCCTTACCAATGCACCTTCTACATTTCAAGGGTTGATGAATTCCATTTTCAAACCCTTCCTTAGAAAATTTGTGCTAGTATTTCTTGATGATATACTAATCTACAACATGTCTTGGAAGGATCATGTTCAACATGTTGACAGGGTGCTCAAAATATTGCAAGAGAAACAATTATATGCAAAAGCATCCAAATGTTTCTTTAGAGTAAAATAGGTGGAATATATGGGTCATATTGTATCTCACGAGGGTGTTAAGGTAGACCCTAACAAAATTAAAACCATTAAGGAATGGAAAGTCCCCACAACCATAAAGCAGTTGCGAGGATTTCTCGGGTTAACAAGGTATTATCGCAAGTTTGTTAAGAATTATGGGAGAATAGCAACACCTCTAACAACATTATTGAAGAAAGTTGCATTTTCATGGACTCCTGAAGCAACTGAGGCCTTTGAACATCTTAAAGAGGAAATGTGCCTAGCACCGGTCTTAGCTACGCCAGATTTCACAAAAACCTTTTTTGTGGAATGTGATGCCTCGGGAAATGGAATTGGTGTTGTTTTAATGCAAGAAGGAAGACTCATTGCTTTTGAAAGTTGTCCAATCAAATGAAATTATTTACAGAAAGCTATTATTAGAAGGAAATGTTAGCAATACTACATGCACTAAAGAAATGACGACCTTACCTAATGGGAAGACACTTCAAGGTAAAAATTGATCATCATAGTCTTAAACACTTTTTGGAACAAAGACTATCTTCAGAAGAGCAGAAAAAATGGGTCACAAAGATGTTGGGTTATGACTTTGAAATAATCTACAAAAAAGGGAAGCTAAATGTTGTTGCAGATGCACTCTCAAAAAAGAATGAAGAAGTGGAAGAATTTCTTTGTGCCATTTATATTATCCAACTCGATTGGATAACCAAAGCAAGGGATGAATGGAAGAAGGACGAAGAAGTATGGACACTCATTCAAAAGTTGCAGCAAGATCCTAGTAAATATGATACATTTAGTTGGAAAAATGATTCCTTATGGTACAAAGATCGCTTATATCTTTGTAAAAGTTCCCAACTAAAACAAAAGATTCTTTTGGAATTTCACACTTCTCCTTTAGGAGGTTACTCAGGATTTTTAAAAACTTACCATAGGGTGAAGAAAGAATTTTTTTGGGATGGCCCTAAATCTGATATTCAAAAGTTTGTAGCGGAATGTTTGGTTTGCCAGCAAAATAAAGTTGAGACAATTAATACCCTGGGTCTTCTACAACCTTTATCCATTCCAATTCAACGTTGGGAGGAGATTTCAATGGATTTTATCACAGGTTTACCCAAGTCCAAAGGAAAGAGTGTCATCATGGTGGTAGTTGATAGACTTACCAAGTATGCACACTTTTGTGCATTATCTCAACCATTTAAAGCAAGTACAGGTTCTACTACATTTATGGACACAATTCAAAAGCTACATGGAAACCCAAAGATTATTGCGAGTGACATAGATCCCATTTTTACTGGAAATTTTTGGAAGGAGTTATTTTCTTTTTTGGGTACTCAACTAGCTCATAGCTCATCTTATCATCCTCAATCCGATTGTCAAACTGAGATAGTGAATAAATGTTTGGAAGGATATCTTTGTTGTTTTGTATATGATAAACAAACAAAATGGGTCAAGTGGTTAACTCTCGCTGAATGGTGGTATAACACTTCCTTCCATACTGCAGCAAAAATGACCCCATTTATGGCACTTTATGGATATCATCCACCGTCCATCACATCATATTTAAGAGAAAATTCTAAGGTTCAAGCAATGGAAGATCACATTGAGCATCAACAGGAATTTCTCCAACTCTTAAAGGATAACCTAAATTTGGCACAAAATCGAATGAAACAACAAGAAAATCAACATCGCAGCGAGAGAAGTTTTGATGTAGGAGACTGGGTATTTTTACGGCTACAACCATACAAACAAATATCCTTCAAGCAAGCTAAGAAGGATGATAAATTATCGCCAAAGTACTATGGTCCTTACAAGGTGTTGCAAAATATTGGTACTATGGCATACAAATTGGAGCTTCATGCTTCTTCACGAGTGCATCCAGTTTTCTATGTTTCATGCTTAAATAAGGTTATAGGTGAAAATATTCCACTTCAAAAAATATTGCCAGAACTTGATGAGAAAGGAAAAATCATATTGGAACCTGAAACGGTCACGGAAACAAGAAATCGACAAATACAAAATCGATCAATTTTAGAGTATCTCATCAAGTAGAAGAACTTACCCACTGAAGATTCTACATGGGAGGATGATAATTTTATACAGAAGCACCCAGAGCTACTCAAGCGTTGAGGACAACACTTTTTTTAAGGAGAGGGGCATGTTAGGCCCTATATTACTAGTTTAGTCCCTTATTGTTATTAATATAGCCCCCTTATTGTTATTGTTGTACCCCTGTAACCCCAATATTGTTATTATTGTGCCCTTAAATTATTATTGTTAGATCGGCTAGGATTATATTGTGGCCCCATGGACTCTTATATATAGAAGGAGGTTTTGGTCATTTGTAGCATCCAAGAATTGTTCATTTATGTAATGTATTGGAGGTTGCCCCTCGAAGTGGCTGATTTCTAAGGCATTGATCTCTCTTTTATTTTATTTTTGGAGCTAGTTTCACAATATATCTCCCCAGTTGAGAGGGAGGGCATATTGTGACAGTGAATAATTTGAAGTAAGCAAAAGCTATCGATAAATGTTAATGAAGTTTCAAACAAAGAAATGAAAGAAGAATAAAGCTTCCAACAAATTGGATATGCATATCTTGATGATAGTGGCATTAGAATGATTGAGGGCCCATAATATTTGTATTTGCTTATATTTGAAATTTTATTGTTGATTGGGGTTTGTGTGAGTAAATCTCTCCATAAGAACATTGAACGCTTTGGAAGCATGCTTGGACAAGTGGATATATCTAGTTTGATAGGGAGAGTTAAAGCATCTAATGGTGGATGATTGCGAGGACATTTGGCCGACCTATGTGTTGATGTATAGATCCTGAAGATGGAGATTGGCTTTGGTCATGGAGCTCTGACCTTGGATACGCATCTAGATCCCTAGGTTGATGGTTAGCAACTAAGCCTGATGGTACCTAGATTGGTTGAAATCTTGAGTCCATCTTAGTCCCACTCAGATAGATTACCTTGGAAAGGAATCTAGTCCGTAGCACTGAGTGTGCTATAACTCTTCATAGTCCATTTTGAGATCTTCCAAGTACGTATATATATATTTCATTATGAACCTCCCTAGTTAAGAGGGAGTGTTGAAGCATGCAACTAGTGTATGTCTTCATAATTATATTTGAATCGTGTTGTAATGTATTTGTAAAAAAAAAAAAAAAAATGATTAAAGGATGGGTTTCATGCTTGGATCAATTGTTTTTAGGTCAAATCCTCCATTAAAGGCTTCTAGGGTTTATGTCAAGTGATTGTAAAATAAGTCAAATAGGCCTCCTCCAAACAGGTCATCATGGAATTTTCGCTGTAACTTTTTTTCTACGAAGTTTCAGAAGCTGAAATTTTTAAAGCACGAAGAAAAAATTCTGAGGAACATCGTCGCAAAATTTCAGAGCTTGGTTCGCAATATTTTCGGAGATATAATCTGTGGAAGTTAGGACTTTTTGCAGGCTTCTGAATTTAACCTAAACACGTCATCGCAGAATTTTCTCTATAACTTTTTTTGTACAAGGTTTCAGAAGCTGAAATTTTCACAGAGAGAAGCCGAAATTTTGAGGAACATCGTGGAAAAATTGCAGATATTGATTCGCATTATTTTGGGAGGTAAGATATGTGGAAGTTAGGGTTTTTTCATGCTCTCGAGTTTCATCTCAAAGAGGTGATCGTGGGAAAATCTTCATAACTCTCTCTCTGAGCATCAGATTGGAATTCTGTAAAGAGTGGCCGCAAATCCACAGACTTTAGTTTCCTATCTATCAATTTCAGAGCTGAAAGAGGAAACAGTGACACGTGGCAAGTAGTACAAGTTTTCCCTACTGAACTAGTCCATAATTAGGTCATTGTGGGATATTGGGCATAAATTTTCCTTGAAGAATCCAAATCAGGTCAGACCTATGGCATTTGAAAGAGGCTTCAGAGGGCTACCTCAGGGCCAAATTTCACATATTGAAGATCTGAAATCACAAAGATAATTTAGTTTCAATATCGAGCTCCTCAAAAGAAAGAAAAAGGTGTGTATTTTGTTTTCCGAATTGCATAAGTCTTGTGTAAAAAATCAGTTTGAAGTGATTCCAAGGGCTTATTGAGCATATATTTCAGTATTGGGTTCTCAAATGCCTCCCAAAAATAATTCAACACCCCTTAAGCCCTCAGAATACTCTACTATGACTCATGAAGATGAAAAATTGCAACATGATCTATCAAAATTACAAGAGCAAGTGCACCAAATTTCGCTCTCGCAAAGAGAAACAAAAAATGAAATGGAAGTTTTGAAGAAAGGCATGGAAGAGAATATGGATGGTTTGAAGAAAGGCGTGGAATCTAAGATGGAGGAAATAGAAGAAAAAATGAAAGACAACATGGAAAACATGAAGAATGATCTAAAATCATACATGGAAGGTTTGACAAAGTTGATACAAGAAATGATTCCTAATGGCGAAAAGACAGTAGAAGAAACTCATGATGAGAACAAAATAGATGTTAATCGTGATTTCATAAACTCTAATGTTGGATGGAAGAACCACCATATTCCAAAGATGGATATGAGGAAGTTTGATGGCAAGGATCTCATAACATGGATACTACAGATGGAGCAATATTTTGATCTCAACAATGTGCAAAACACACAAAAGGTACACATTGCAACTTTACATTTAGAACAGAATACATTTGTATGGTATCAATGGCTTTGCTCCCGTAAAAAAATTGTCACTTGGTCAAATTTTACGGAGGAAATGATACCACATTATGAGGATACAAAGAGCAACACCTTTTTTAGCAAAAGGGTTCAGTGGCGGAGCACATTGAGGACTTCCAAAAATTGAATACAAGGGTAACTGATATTCCAGAGGAACACATTATTGATGTCTTCATAGGGACTTTAAAGGATAATATCCAACATGAAGTTCACGTTTGGGAACATAATTCATTGGAGAAGGCATTTAGGTTGGCAAGAAAAATTGAATGTAAAATTATGGCGACAAGGAAGCCTACCACTCATATCTATAAAGATGGAAGTGTTCCTACTCCTAGACTTTCACAACCTACAAGGTTGAAACCACAATAGTTGGAAGAAAAAAGAGCAAAAGGGCTTTGCTACAGTTGTGATAGAAAATACACTAGAATTCATAAGTGTTCTGAGAAGAAATTATTTTACATAGATTGTGAAGAGGAAGAAGAAAATGAACAAGAATCTTCAAAAGAAGAGGATATACACCAGGAACCAACCCTAGAAGAGGAAGAAATGAGTCTGACCATATCGTGTAATGCATTGGCAGGAATTAGCACTCCTCAAACTCTCAAGATAGAAGGACATATCAAGAAGAAAAAGGTAATAGTGTTGATTGATTCGAGTAGTACCCATAATTTTATTCATTGTAAGGTAGCCAAGGAATTGAATTGTTTCCTATACCCAACACCAGAATGTCAGGTGATGGTTGCAAATGGAGGAACTATAAATTGCTATGGAAAATGCCATAATATCAAGCTAGCCATGGGGGAATATGTATTGAATAGTCCAATGATTTCCATTCCAATGGGAGGCATTGATGTTGTACTAGGAGTACAATGGTTACAATTTTTTGGGATGGTAGCTTTTAATTTTCAAAAACTTTCTTGAAATTTTTTTCAGAAGGAAAGGAAGCCGAATTACGGGGTATCGCAGGGAAGCGAGGAAAGATAATAAGCTCTTATTTCATGACAAAGCTTCTGAAGAAATAACAACGAGGCGTAATTGCACAATTGTGCTCACTAGAAGTTCCAACATCAAAATCATCTATTTCTGCAGATCTCCAAAATGTCTTGGACAATCATTCCAAGGTGTTTGAAACTCCCAAAGGACTCCCACCTATTCGTGATCATGATCATGCTATTCATTTGATTCCAGAAAGTGTTCCTTTAAACATCAGGCCTTATAGATATCCTTATGTCCAAAAGAGTGAAATTGAATGTATGATTGCAGAAATGTTAGAAGCTGGTATAATTCAACTTAGTCAAAGCTCTTTCTCTGCTCCAGTAGTATTGGTGGACAAGAAGGATGGATCATGGCGCATGTGTCTGGATTATAGGGAGCTCAATAATCTCACTATTAAAGATAAATTTCCCATTCCTGTGATTGATGAATTATCGGATGAATTACATGGAGCAATTTATTTTACAAGGTTGGATCTTCATTCGGGATATCATCAAATTAGAATGAAGGCTGAAGATATTCTGAAAACAACATTTTGAACTCATGAGAGTCATTATGAATTTTTGGTCATGCCTTTTGGCCTTACCAATGCACCTTCTACATTTCAAGGGTTGATGAATTCTATTTTCAAACCCTTCCTTAGAAAATTTGTGCTAGTATTTTTTGATGATATACTAATCTACAACATGTCTTGGAAGGATCATGTTCAACATGTTGACAGGGTGCTCAAAATATTGCAGGAGAAACAATTATATGCAAAAGCATCCAAATGTTTCTTTAGAGTACAATAGGTGGAATATTTGGGTCATATTGTATCTCACAAGGGTGATAAGGTAGACCCTAACAAAATTAAAGCCATTAAGGAATGGAAAGTCCCCACAACCATAAAGCAGTTGCGAAGATTTCTCAAGTTAACAGGGTATTATCGCAAGTTTGTTAAGAATTCTGGGAGAATAGCAACACCTCTAACAACATTATTAAAGAAAGATGCATTTTCATGGACTCCTGAAGCAACTAAGGCCTTTGAACATCTTAAAGAGGCAATGTGCCTAGCACCGATCTTAGCTACGCCAGATTTCACAAAATCCTTTATTGTGGAATGTGATGCCTCGGGAAATGGAATTGGTGTTGTTTTAATGCAAGAAGGAAGACCCATTTCTTTTGAAAGTCGTGAAATCAAAGGAAAGTATTTATAGAAAGCTATTTATGAGAAGGAAATGTTAGCAATACTACATGCACTAAAGAAATGACGACCTTACCTAATGGGAAGACACTTCAAGGTAAAAATTGATCATGATAGTCTTAAACACTTTTTGGAACAAATACTATCTTCAGAAGAGCAGCAAAAATGGGTCACAAAGAGGTTGGGTTATGACTTTGAAATAATATACAAAAAAGGGAAGCTAAATGTTGTTGCAGATGCACTCTCAAGAAAGAATGAAGAGGTGGAAGCATTGCTTTGTGCCATTTCTATTATCGAACTGGATTGGATAACTGAAGCAAGGGATGAATGGAAGAAGGACGAAGAAGTGTGGACACTCATTCAAAAGTTGCAGCAAGATCCTAGTACATATGATACATTTAGTTGGAAAAATGATTCCTTATGGTACAAAGATCGCTTATATCTTTGTAAGACTTCCTAACTAAAACAAAATATTATTTTGGAATTTCACACTTCTCCTTTAGGAGGTCACTCGGGATTTTTAAAAACTTACCATAGGGTGAAGAAATATTTTTTTTAGGATGGCCTTAAATCTGATATTCAAAAGTTTGTAGCAGAATGTTTGTTTTGCCAGCAAAATAAAGTTGAGACAATTAAGACCCTGGGTCTTCTACAACCTTTATCCATTCCAAATCAACGTTGGGAGGAGATTTCAATGGATTTTATCACAGGTTTCCCCAAGTCCGAAGGAAAGAGTGTCATCATGGTGGTAGTTGATAGACTTACCAAGTATTCACACTTTTGTGCATTATCTCATCCATTTAAAGCAAGTACAGTTGCTACTACATTTATGGACACAATTCTAAAGCTACATGGAAACCCAAAGATTATTGTGAGTGACAAAGATCCCAATTTTACTGGAAATTTTTGGAAGGAGTTATTTTCTTTTTTGGGTACTCAACTAGCTCATAGCTCATCTTATCATCCTCAATCCGATTGTCAAACTGATATAGTGAATAAATGTTTGGAAGGATATCTTCATTTTTTTGCATCCGGTAAACAAACAAAATGGGTCAAGTGGTTACCTCTCGCTGAATGGTGGTATAACACTTCCTTCCATACTGCAGCAAAAATGACCCCGTTTATGGCACTTTATGGATATCATCCACCATCCATCACATCATATTTAAGAGAAAATTCTAAGGTTGAATCGGTGGAAGATCACATCGAGCATCAACAAGAAGTTCTCCAACTCTTAAAGGATAACCTAAATTTGGCACAAAATCGAATGAAACAACAGGAAAATCAACATCGCATCGAGAGAAGTTTTGATGTAGGAGATTGGGTATTTTTACGGCTACAACCATACAAACAAATATCCCTCAAGCAAGCTAAGAAGGATAATAAATTATCGCCAAAGTACTATTGTCATTACAATGTGTTGCAAAAGATTGTTACTATTGGCATACAAATTGGAGCTTTCTGCTTCTTTGCGAGTGCATCCAGTTTTCCATGTTTCATGCTTAAAAAAGGTTATAGGTGAAAATCTTCCACTTCAAACAATATTGCCAGAACTTGATGAGAAAGGAAAAATCATATTGGAACCTGAAGCGGTCACAGAAACAAGAAATCGACAACTACGAAATCGATCAATTTTAGAGTATCTCATCAAGTAGAAGAACTTACCCACTAAAGATTCTACATGGGAGGATGATAATTTCATACAGAAGCACCCAGAGCTTCTCAAGCATTGAGGACAACATTTTTTTGAAGGAGAGGGGCATGTTAGGTCCCGATATTACTAGTTTAGTCCCTTATTGTTATTAGTATAGCCCCCTTATTGTTATTGTTGTACCCCTGTAACCCTAATATTGTTATTATTGTGCCCTTAAATTATTATTGTTAGATCAGCTAGGATTATATTGTGGCCCCATGGATTCCTATATATAGAATGAGGTTTTGGTCATTTGTAGCATCCAAGAATTGTTCATTTATGTAATGTATTGGAGGTTGCCCCCTCGAAGTGGTTGATTTTTAAGGTGTTGATCTCTCTTTTCTTCTATTTTTAGAGTTGGTTTCAAAACTGGTATATCTCCCTAGTTGAGATGGAGGGCATATTATGATAGTGAATACTTTGAAGTAAGAAAAAGGTACTATTGATAAATGCTAATGAAGTTGCAAACAAAATAAATGAAAGAAGAAGAAAGCTTCCAACAAATTGTATATGCATGTCTTGAAGATAGTAGCATTAGAATGATTGAGGGCCCCAAATATTTGTATTTACTTATATTTGAAAGTTTATTGTTGATTGGGGTTTGTGCGGGTAAATGTCTCCATAAGAACGTTGAACGCTTTCAAAGCATGCTTGGACAAATGGATATATCTAGTTTGATAGGGAGAGTTAAAGCATCTAATGGTGGATGCTTGTGAGGACATCTGGCCGACCTATGTGTTGATGTATAGATCCCGAAGAGGGAGATTGTGTTGAGGAAAAATACTGAGAGGGGGGGGGGGGTGAATCAGTATTTAGAGCTGACTGATAATTTTTTTTTGGTTTTCCTTTCTCTTAATACCATATGTTACATTATTTGTATGTCCAGAGATCTTATCACATCTTTACTTAAATCATTGCATCATTTATTCATCAGATAAGCATGAATAGAAATAACAGTACAAACCATCAAACATAGAAACACATAAGAACACCAGGATTTAAGGTGGAAACCCAATTCGGGAGAAAACCACCGCTGCTGAAGGTTCTGTCTTCAATATTTTATTATAAAGAAAACATATTTCAATTTCTGTGCTGGCGCAGACTTATACCAACATGCAGGCACCCACCTGCAGAAGGCTACAACCTTCTCTCGTTTACTAGCCTCTCCTGGAAGGTAGCTACAACCCCCTGATCATAACATCAGCTTCTATATACAGAAGGCTTCAACCCTCTGACCCAATGCAACCCTTTATTCAGTTAACAAACATATTTTGCCCAATTCTACATAACAGAACAGTGAGACCACTGTAATCTAGACTTCAGAGAATTTATGCATTCAACATTCTGTGTATCCTTCTGTGTGTATTAACCTTCAGAAACTCCAACTGTCATATGCATTGGATCCATATGTGTTCTTTAGTAGACATCTGCTAGTTTTTCATTGTTTCTTCTGTTAAATACTCTCATGACTCATCACCTTTTAGATCAATGTCTCGAAGGGTGCATCATGGACTCAGAATCATCAATTAAGCGCGTTGTCTGTCCATACAGATATTCCTTAGAGGAATTCCTTCTTCACCAATTCTTGCACCAAAACTCATCAATCGTATAATTATCTTTGTCCTTAATATAGATCTCCCCTTTCTCAATACCATGAGTCTAAAACCACTCAACCGCTAATGGTATTCCTTTAGTTTATCCCCGGGGCTCTTCGATTTATTTTTAATTTATTTTATTCAAACGAGGAGATTCAAATTATCTATGTGCACCCAGCCTTTAACCCAAAGTTTAACCCTTTTGATTTTAGAAACAATATCCAACGCTTTTCCATACGCAAGTGTCTTGTTGATGTGGAGAGTTTCGCAAGAGGAACAACCATACATCTCAATCGTTTTGTATTAATAATCATGCCAATCCAATTTGAAACCCCAAACTTCATTCTTCCATGCCCGAATCATCCCAAAGGTAGTCTTTTATCTCTGCCATATAATAGTATTTCAACTCGGGGGCTTCCTTCACACTTCATAACAAAATGTTCGAATTTTATAACTATAACCGTTCTGTGGGTCCCTGCGGAGGCACCAAACGGTTGATGCTAACTTGGCATGAAGTGCCCCCGTAGTAATTCTCCATCGTTTATCTATGGTCAGCGCTTGATTTACTGGTCAACTGCAGGGGCACCCCCTCCAGTTATTTTAAAACTTTACACTACCCTCGTAACATTACTTTTAATCAAATTTCAATGAAATTTTAACCCGGACTTCAATCTTCAAACAAACTGGATTTCATTCTTTGACCCCGGGCCCACATCGCAGTCAGCCATTTGCGATGTGCGATATTGGCGGATCAAACAAAATGCGAAGGTGCGATATGCGATGGCGCGATCAAACAAATGGAAAAACACATGGATGTGCGATATTGCAATCGTGAGATGGCGCAACGATCGCTCATCGCAAACAACGGAACTTGTGATGGAAAAGGGCAATGATTATAATATGCGATGTTGCGATGGTGCGATGGCACGACAATCGCACATCGCAAATATCCACATCAACAAGTCATTTAAACTTCAAAAGTTGCGATCTTGCGATTTGCACTAAAGTGGTGGGGACCACTTGTCCTGTCCTTTTCAGAAACTTGAAGAACTTCCGTTGTTTTATTTAATTTTCTTCATACTTGGTTGTTGAGGGCTTAAATGCCCGAAATGACATTTTTTTTTTTTAAATAAACTTTGCTCCTCCGTAGTCTGGAACTACGAATGTCTTCATTCCACTATAAAACGGCACTGCCCATCACCATAATCAACTCTCCTCTGCAATTTGTAGCTGCGGCCCATGACAATTCATTCATCCTTATATTTCTCCCATCCTTCTTGAATGCGTGTTGTTGTTCACCAAAACTCTGTTGCGACTTTGTACTCTTTTCTCCCATTCTGTCTTTTCTCCTTCTGTTCTTCTCTTGTTTAGCCACGCTTTAATTCCTCTATTTCATCTGTTTTGCCTTCTGTTGCCTCTCTCTTTTCTTAGTTCTTTATTTCAGATGCTCCTTCTTTGCCAATTCCTTTGCTGCATCGAGGACAACTTCATCTAGTAGGTTTTCATCATCTTCATCAAAATGGGTTGCCATCAAGGAAAATACTCTGCATCATATTGCCAACAATCTCCCCCTTTGGATTTGATGGCAACCACGATGGTGTTTGATCACTACAATAATCATAACCATTCTTCAAGTACCATGACATTCTTTCCCCTTATTCAAACACCATGTCACTCTCCCCCTTTGACATCAAGGGCAAAGGGTAGATCAAAACCAACACAAGGTTTTTCTCCTCTTGTAGAAGGAAGCGCTCTGCAAATCTGATGCTTTTCCGGTCTGCTCCCCCGAGTTCATGTGAATCTTCAAACATAAAATTCAATGAAGTAACAAGTAATGCATCCTTGCCACATGACCAATGCTCCCCCTTAGCCTGTGCATTAGGAGGTATTCATGACCACCTTACAACCAATTTAGCATTCTATAATTAAGTAGACACCGATTCTGCGCATGGCGAGAGACTTCTCCCAGAGTTTAAATACGAGATACTCGAATGCTTCCCTGGGCAGGGGTTTGGTAAAGATATCAGCAATTTGTTCTTTGGAGGGAACATACTCCAATTTCACCTTTTTTTCAAGCACTTGTTCACGCAAGAAGTGATACTTGATGGGAATATGCTTGGTCTTTGAATGCATAACAGGATTCTTTGAGATACTGATGGCGCTTGTATTGTCACACAAAATGGAGATAGGAGGTGAGCATTTGATTTGAAAATCTTGTAGAGTTTGCATCATCCAAAGAAGTTGAGTGCAACAGGATGCGTCAGCCACATATTCTTCTTCTGCTGTAGATAAGGCAATAGAGCTTTGCTTCTTGCTGAACCAAGATACCAACTGGGGCCCCATATAGAATGCACCACCACTTGTGCTTTTTATCAAGGTAACTTCACATTAGTCTGCAAAGGTGTATGCATGAAAGTAAAGATCATTCTTTGGATACCATAGTCCAAATTCTTGGGTTTCACATGAAACTATTTGAATATTCTTTTCACAGCCTGAAGATGAGACTCTTTTGGATTGGCTTGGAATCGTCCAACAATCCCAACTGCATGCATGATGTCTGGTCTTGTCCCAGTGAGATAAAGTAGACTTCCTATCATAGATCTGTATTCGGGTTGATTTACTATGGGGGAATCATCATTAGAACTGAGATTACATCCAGTTATCATTGGTGTACTTACAGGTTTGCAATCTTCCATGCCATACTTCTTCAGAATTTGCTTGAGGTATTTTGCTTGTGATATGAATATGTGATCTGTTGCTTGTTGCCTTTCAAGTAAGAAAAGATATTGTTCCCCAAGCAAGAACATTTCAATTATACTTTACATATCGAAACAGAATTTCTGACTCATAGATTCTTCATTACTTCAAAAAATGATATCATCAACATATACCACCACAATCAATAGTTTATCATTTTCAATTTTTGTGTATAAGTTGCTATTAGCATACCCCTTTGAAAATCCTTGTTGATGAAGATATTTGTCAAGACGATAATACCATGCCCTTGGAGCTTGTTTGAGACCATATAGAGCCTTTTTAAGTCTACAAACAAGTTTTTCATCATTTCCCAGAATGAATCCTTCTGGTTGTTCTATATAAAGTTCTTCTTCTAGATCACCATTGAGAAATGCAGATTTAACATCCATTTGATAAGCTTTGATTTGTTGAAAACTTGAAAAAGCAAGAAACATTCTTATGGCTTCAAGTCTAGCTACAGGAGCAAAAGTTTCTTCAAAGTCTATACCTTCTTGTTGAGTATACCCCTTGCAAACCAGTCTAGCTTTGTTTCTTATAACATCCCCATTCTCATTTAACTTGTTCTTGAATATCCATTTCGTTCAATATTGTTTGTGTAGAATAGCAGTATAATTTCAGTGTGATTTCTTTCAATTTGATCAACTTCTTCATTCATGAAAACTGAATCCAACATTCATCTTTGCTAGCTTGACTGACACTATGAGGTTCAATAGTGGACAGAAATGCCAGATTGCTAGAAGATCCCACAAGAGTCCTTCTTGTTTATACACCTTATTCCTTTTCTCCCAAAATTTGAGATTCTGGATGATTCTTTTGAACATATCTAGATGGAGCCTTTTTAGACAACTCCTCTTCAGATTCTTCACTGGGTGAACTTTTTGTATCATTATTTTTTGATGTAGGAGAATATGTGTCCTCATCATCTTCATATGTTGTTTACTTTTCTTCTTTTGGGGCTGCAGGAGACTCATCAATAACAACATCAATACATTCAACAATATTTCAAAGT
This sequence comes from Pinus albicaulis, assembly GCA_034641835.2. Lineage (NCBI taxonomy): Eukaryota > Viridiplantae > Streptophyta > Pinopsida > Pinales > Pinaceae > Pinus > Pinus albicaulis. The sequence goes on along the minus strand of CM076583.1, from coordinate 587,125,674 downwards.
ATTTTATTGTAACATTTATTTGCCTTACTCCTAGAGGAGTAACCAAGAAATATTCCCTCATCTGCTCTGGGTTCAAACTTGCCAAGTTTTTCATCATTATTCTTGATAAAGAATTTGCTCCCAAAAATTCTAAAATGCTTTATAGTGGGAGGATTACCATACCAGAGTTCATATGGAGTTTTATCACTATTTACACGAACATGTAGCACCGTGAGAATATTTTACATGCTTATGTGTTGCCCCTACTCCCAAACGTGTCAGGTGTTTCAGAATCATCAAGCATAGCTCTAGCCATTTATTGAATTGTTTTGTTCATTCTTTCTGCAACACCATTCTGTTGTGGAGTGCTAGTTACAGAGAACTGTCTTTTTATGCCGTGTTGTTCATAGAACTCAAGAAATTCTTTGGATGTATATTCTCCTCCTCGATCAGATCTGAGACACTTGATTTTTAATTCTAATTTATTCTCAACTAGTGATTTGAAGATCTGAAATTTCTCAAATGCTTCATCTTTGTGTTTAAGCCGGTCAATCAACACATTCTAGAGGAAATCATCAATGAATAAGATATAGTATTCTTCACCACGTGGTGAATTTTTCTTCATAGGTCCACATATGTCAGTATGAATGAGTTCAAGAGGCTTACTTGATGATCCTTCCTTGGCATTAAATTGTACCCTGGTTTGCTTTCCGAATTGGCAAGATTTGCATATGATATTTTCGGGTAGAGTAATATTGGGAAGATCACAAACAGCTTTAAGTCTGCTTGATTTGTTGATTTGAGAGAAGCTCAGATGCCCCAACCTTCTATGCCATAGCCAATTTTCTGAAGATTTACTCAAATGACATTGTTCTTTGGGGTTCTTCAATATATATAGGTTGTTTGGAGTTATTTTTCCTTTTATAATTGCTTTACCTGTATCAAGATCAAAATACCACACATTCATTTGAACTGAAGACAACTTCAGTTCCTTGATCACACATTTGACTTACACTTAACAATTTATGCTTTAATCCATCCACATACATGACTTCATTAGCTTTCACCTTATCTTTTAGGAAAACAGACCCTTTTCCTTTAATGACTGCAGGAGTATCATTTCCAAATGTAACATTCTTCTCCTTTTCTAGAACATTATATGCAAGAAGTTTGTCTTTATCATCATATATGTGAGCATCCACTATCAATGTACCATTGGTTTTCTTCATCTTCTGCAAATAAAGCTATGCCACAATTTTCAACCTGTAATTCCTTCTTTTTCCATACTTTGGAGCTTGAAGGAACATGTTCTTTTGGCTGAACTTTGCTCCCACATTTAGACTCTTCATGGCCAAATTTATTGCAATAAGTGCATTCAACTTCATTTTGAAGAGGAGAAAAGTTGTTATAAGTATTCTTCTTTGCTTCAATATCAATCCTTTTATTTCTTGCTTCTCTTGTCATAATAGTTTTATATGATACACATTGAACAACTTTATGACCAAAATTGTGACATGAGAAACATTGTCCATTGAAGAAGAAATTTCTATGATCATAATATCTTCTATATGAATTTATCTATTGATTGGTGTTTCTTTGAAAGACATTCCTGTTAGTGTTCCTTGAATTGAAATGATCATGCTTTACCTGTAAATATTATGTATTCCCTTGCTGAGTGGCAGCATGTTGTAAACCAACTATAACTGCTTTTAGATAATTTGGTGCTGAAGCCATAGAAGATTCTCCGATATATCCAAGACCTGTCTTTATAAGAGGAGAACGTTGTACCTTGATAATCTCATCTAAGGTTTCAGACCCTTTAGCAAATCTAAGAGTCAGAGTCTTTACTTTCTCAAGTTCTTTTCTTAGATCTACTACTTCACACTCTAATTTCTCATTTTGTTTCTCTTTATCTTCAAGCTAATTTTTCAAAGTTTCTATGATTATTTTGCTCTCTTCTAAGAAAATTTTGAGTTTATTGTTTTCATTAAGAAAATCACTATGTTCTAGAGCATCCACAAAGGTATCCTTTTCTTCTCTAGATTCTTTTTCAAATGCCATGAGAAGTCTAAGATCTTGTTCACATTCTTCCTCACTATCAGATAACCCATCACTATCTTCATGAGTATAGTAACTCTTTCTGGTACTAAGCGGATTCTTATTCCTTTTGCCTTCCTTCCCCTTTCTATGTGTTTCTTTATAAGGACACTTGGCAGCATAATGACCAGCTATTCCACAATCAAAACATTTGAAAGGAAACTTACCTCTAAACCGTCTTGTGCCAACTTGAAGTTTCTTTACGAAGTTTATCTCATCTTCTTCTGAGACATATCCTGATCCTTCTGTTATTTGTACTTCCTTCCCTTTTGTAGAAGTTATAAAGGCTGCTTCTTTGACTTCAGATGGTCCTCCTCTTCTCATTTCATATGCAGTTAGTATGCCATGAAGTTGTACCATAGTAAGATTTTAAAGATCCTGCTTTTCTTCAAGAGCTGAAACTTTTGACTCAAATTTTGCTGTTAGAGATCTTAAAATTTTCTTAACCAGAGTAGATTCGGTTATTGTTTCTCCCAGATTTCTCATGCGATTTACAATATCATCAAGACGTAGAAAGAAATTTGCAATGCTTTCTTCATTAAGCAATTTTAGATTCTCATATTGAATTCTGAGAGTTTGAAGTTTAGCACTTTTTACCTTTGCATCACCTTCATAGCTTAGAATGATTTTGTCCCATATTGCCTTTGTTGTATTCAGTTGCATGACTTTGACAAATTCTGATTTAGTTAGACTTCCCAATGAAACATTATTGCCTTTGCATTTGTTTCATAATTCTTTCTTTCCATCGGATCTGTTGGCACTGTGGCTGGATATCGATATCCTCCTTCAACAATAGCCCATACATCTGCTCCCAGAGAATGAAGATAGGACCTCATCCTTGTTTTCCAAAAGATTAAGTCGTTTCCGTTGAAGAGTGGAGGCCTGATAGATGTTGTTCCATCTTGATTGCTCATCTTGATTGATCTCCCTTATAGCGGCTAAGATTTTCAGAAGGACCTACCTCTGATACCAATTGTTGAGGAAAAATACTGAGAGGGGGGGTGAATCAGTATTTAGAGCTGACTGATAATTTTTTTGGTTTTCCTTTCTCTTAATACCATATGTTACATTACTGCATCCAACTTGTATGTCTAGAGATCTTATTATGTCTTTACTTAGATCATTACATCATTTATTCATCAGATAAGCAGTAAGCATGAACACAAATAATAGAAAAAACCATCAAACATAAGCAACACATATTAAAACCAAGATTTAAGGTGGAAACCCAATTCGGGAGAAAACCACCTCTGTTGTTATCTCAGTCTTAAATATTTATTATAAATAAAACTTCTTACAATTTTATGTTGGCGCAGACTTATACCACGACACGCATACCCCCACACAGAAGGCTACAACCTTCCTACGTTTATGAAGCCCTCTCTGGAAGGAAGCTACAACCCCCACGATCATAACATCGGCTTCTCTGAAGAGCTTCAACCCTGCGGCCAACGCAACCCTTTATTCAATTAACAAACATATTTTGCCCAATTCTACATATGAGCAATGAGACAACGTAATCCCAGACTTGGAAAATTTGTCATTCAACATTCCGTATATCCTTGTGTGTATTAACCTTCGAAAACTCCAACTGTCATATGCACTGGATCCATATGTGTTCTTCAGTAGACATCCGCTAGTTTTTCATCGTTTCTTTTGTTGAATACTCTCACGACTCATCACCTTTTAGATCAATGTCTCGAAGGGTGCATCATGGACTCAGAATCATCAATTAATCGCGTTGTCTGTCCATACGGATATTCCTTAGAGGAATTCCTTCTTCACCAATGCTCGCCAAAAAAAAAAAACCCCTCAATCAAATAATGATCTTTGTCCTTTATATAGATCTCCCATTTCTCAATACCATGAGTCTAAAACCACTCAACCGCTAATGGTATTCCCTTAGTTTATCCCCGGGGCTCTTCGATTTCTTTTTAATTTATTTTATTCAAATGAGGAGATTCAAATTATCTATGTGCACCCAACCTTTAACCCAAAGTTTAACCCTTTGGATTTTATAAAAAATATCCAACGCTTTTCCATACGCAAGTGTCTTGTTGATGTGGTGAGTTCCACAAGCGGAACAGCCATACATGTCAATCATTTTTTTATTAATAATCGTGCCAATCCAATTTGAAAACCCTAACCTTCATTCTTCCATGCACGAATTATCCCAAAGGTAGTCTTTTATCTCCGCCATATAATATTATTTCAATTCGGGGGCTTCCTTCACACTTTATAACAAAATGTTCGAATTTTATAACTATAACCCCTCTATGGGTCCCTGCGGAGGCACCAAACGGTTGATGCTGACTTGGCATGCAATGCCCCCATAGTAATTCTCCACCGTTGATCTATGGTCAGCGCTTTATTTCCCGGTCAACTGCGGGGGCACCCCCTCCAGTTATTTTAAAACTTTACACTGCCCCCGTACCATTACTTTTAATCAAATTTCAATGAACTTTTAACCCGGACTTCAATCTTCAAACAAACTGGATTTCATTCTTTGGCCCCGGGCCCACATCACAGTCGGCCATTTGCGATATGCGAAATTGGCGGATCAAACAAAATGCGAAGGTGCGATATGCGATGGCGTGATCAAACAAAAGGCGGAACACATGGATGTGCGATATTGTGATCGTGCGATGGTGCGATGATCGCACATCGCAAACAACGGAACTTGCGATGGCGGAAATAACAAATGTGCAATATTGCGATATTGCAATGATCGAATATCGCAACAATCAACAAACTCTGGCTTGGGCGGAGGGTGATTTTGCGACATCGCGATGTTGCGATCGTGCGATGGCACGACGATCGCACATCGCAAATAATCCATATCAACAAGACACTTGAAACTTCAAAACTGCGCTTTGCGATTTGCGCTCAAGTGGTAGGGACCACTTGTCCTGCCACTTTCAAAGACTTAAAGAACTTCCGCTGTTTTATTCAATTTTCTTCATACTTGGTTGTTGAGGACTTAAACACCCGAAATGACTATTTTTAAATAAACTCTGCTCCTCCGTAGTCTGGAACTTAGACTGTCTTCATTTCACTGTAAAATGGCACTGCCCAACACCATAATCAACTCTCCTCTGCAATTTGTGGTTGCGGCCCATGACAATTTATTCATCCTTACATTTCTCCCATCCTTCTTGAATGCGTGTTGTTGTACACCAAAACTCTGCTGCGCCTTTGTACTCTTTTCTCCTATTCTGTCTCTGCTCCTTTTGTTCTTCCTTTGTTGCTTCTGCTTTAATTCCTCTATTTCATCTGCTGCCTCTGCTACCTCTCTCTTTTCTTAGTTACTGTTTCAGATGCTCCTTCTTTGCCAATTCCTTTGCCATCAAGGACAACTTCATCTAGTAGGTTGTCATCATCTTCATCAAAATGGGTTGCCATCAAGGACAACACTCTGCATCATATTGCCAACAGATTGGTGTTGGTCATGGAGCTCTGACCTTGGATACACACCTAGATCCCTGGGTTGATGGTTAGCAAGTAAGCATGATGGTACCTAGAGTGGTTGAAATCTTGAGTCCATCTTAGTCCCACTCGGATAGATTACCTTGGAAAGGAATCTAGTCCGTAGCACTGAATGTGCTATAACTCTTCATAGTCCATTTTGAGATCTTCCAAGTATATATATATATATATATATATATTTCATTATGAATACCTCCCTAGTTAAGAGGGAGTGTTGAAGCATGAAACTAGTGTCTGTCTTCATTATTATATTTGAATCATGTTGTAATGTATTTGTAAAAAAAAAAAAAAAATCTTATTAAAGGATGGGTTTCATGCTTGGGTCAATTGTTTTTAGGTCAAAGCCTCCATTAAAGGCTTCTAGGGTTTATCTCAAGTGATTGTAAAATAAGTCAAATAGGCCTCCTCCAACAAGTCGGCCTCAAACTAGACAATTCGGCCTAAATTAAGGGGTAAAATCACCTATATAAATTCAACAAATCGGCCTCATTTGGCACACTCACTCATCAAGTTCAATCTAAATCTTATGGGGCCAAAAAAAGTGTGAATTTCAAGAAAGAAGAAGAAAGCTACCGAAGGAGAAGAAGGACACTATCTATCTGAGGAAGTCGAAATTATCTCTCTTTCTCTCACGTGTGTGAAGCTGCTGAGTTGTTGGAGAAGTTGAAACTATTGTTAGTTGTTGGGCCAAAATTTTGTAGCTGGGGTCAAAGTTTTGTAGCTAGGAAATCGAAATTTCTATGTTTTTTCTAGGTTGAAACTGCTAGAAAAGAAGAGACTACTGAAGTTTTTTGAATCGTATTGGAAGGATGACTTGGTGGAGGAGGAAGGTATATAGGTCTAAGATCTTGGTCTATCTCATTTTGAATCTACTGAAGGAAGAGTTCTTAACTAGGTTTTCCCCTATATAGGGGTTTTAGCCCTAGATGAGTGCCTACATCTAGTGTCCATGATCTTCATGTTTTTGCTTTAATAATTTCTTGATGAAAAGAATATATGGGAAGAACATAATAATATCACAACTAATTACCATCATAATAAAATCTTTCTTCCTTAACGATTTTCTAACATTGAGAAATCTAGGACAACTAGATTAGGGGTGATTTCTCTTAACTTGATAACTTCTTGTGATGTTCTTTACTTCAATTTGTGTATTTATAATTAGCTTATTCTTCTCTTGATTATTATGGTGTTCTTATCATAAAAAAACTACCAAAACATGAATATCAATAGAAGAAATGGACACAAGATGTAGCCTGCTAGCTAGGGCCAAAACCTCTCCTAAAGAGGAAAACCCATAAGAAATTCTTCTCTTCTTATAGAATCTTAAAATGGTGAATTCCAAGACCTTTAGACCCAAGACTAAGACACCTCCAAGACCAAGTCAACCTCTTTCTTGATGAGCTGTCCTTAAAAATCTTCCAACAAAAAATTTAGACCCTCCAACAATTGTTGCAACTTCGATCCCCAACAACTTCTACAATTTCGACCTTCCATAATCTTATGCAACTTCACTCCTGTGGGTGATTAGACTTCTTTTAGACTTCCTCCTTTCTTCACTTGGACTACTTATTTCTTATAGACTTTAGAACTTGCTTCCTTTCTTTAGATTTTCAACCTTCCTTAAAGATTTTAAATTAGGGCTTGTAGCTGCAATCAAACCCTAACCTTTCTTTGCACGTGTGAGAGAGAGTGAGAAAAATTTTGGAATTTTGTTTCTCCTTCTTGAGACTAGCCCTTTGCTTGTTCTTCATTCTTTGCTTGATCGAACTAGTTGGATTATCTCACAAATGAGGTCGAGTGTCTTGTATATATACACTTATTTGGAGTACGAATTTCACTTATGAGGCTGACTTCATCCTTGCTAGGCGGACTTGATGTTTGTTAGGATGACTTGGTGTTTGCTTGGCCAAATTGGTCTTGGGGGGACATTTTGACATAAATTTGACTCAAATAAATTATTTTGGCTTGATATAAGATGCCCAATAGGGTCTATTACATATGACAATGACTGTTTTGACTCTATACAATAATGAAAAATAGAAGCACACAATGGGTGCTTTGTCCTACAAATAGTTTGACCTTGAGCATGAAACCCATGCTATGAAATAACAATAATATTTTTTCTTTCTTTGACATCAAATGCATGGAATCAAGAATACATTGGATATTATGAAGACCGAACCTAGTTACACATTTCAACACTCCCTGTTAATTAGAAAGGTATGCATAATAAATAGATGGTATATGGACATTCTCATACTGAAGAATTTTCATAAGAAGAGTCGAATTGGTAAGACATCTCATAAGATATCTTCTTAGCTTATGTTAGTGTGTCTCACCATATCAACCAACATTTTCATATAGCAAGGCATTGACTAACCGCTCTATCTTTCCACTAGATTATAGCACAATGTTGGGGAGACAATGATTTATATACACCTTCATCAATGTATTTCAAGGCACCTACCCCATTTGGATGTTCACGAGGTATGCCCTTTTAGGACCATTCCCATCTTGGATTTACACATCCTCAAGGAATATCCTCTTCGACTACTCTTGCCTATTGGATGCCCTACCTCATCATCAAAGAGCATCAGTATTGGTTTCAGATGCTTACCCAATCCTCCATTCTTTCTTCATGATGTGAAGACAAGAATGATGTGTCTATCTCTCCCTCTCAACTAGGGAGGATCTACTCACTCCTTTACATGAAAGGAATATATCCAAGCTCCCTCTTAACTACGAACTTGTTTTTAAGAATAACTATCTATTCTTTCGTGGAGATCATGGTACTATCATCTGCTTGTAGGGATCCTCCTTTCTTCATCAACATGTCATGAATAAAATTATTTATTATGGATCCAACTTCTTCCATAACTTCTTCGTAGGGATTCGACCATTTTTCTCATCATTTTCCTTCAACAAAACAATGGCGAACTAATTTCTGCTAGTCATGTCATCCTCCTTATCATCGGAAAGTGACCTTCTTTGCCATCATCTAGTTTTCCTTCATACTGTTACCTCTTCCAAATATTTTTCCTCTCATAATCATCCATCCAAATTAATGTGTACTAGTTGTAGGTGAATTTATACAACTTTTTATGGGTAGCCCTATTCCAATCCAACCAAATTCTTGTTTTCAAAAAATCAAAAGTGAACTTCAAAAATAGAATTACCTCTTCATTATGGCCCTTAGTCATAACATTTTCTTTTGCAACATCAATATATTTTTGTATACTATATGAATCCATCTCCAAGGCATTTATTACCAAGGTTCTTATACTTATCAGAATCTTCATAGATTCTTCATGGAGATTCCATAGCTAATCCTTTTAATTTTCATCAGATGTTGATTAATCATCTCATCTAAGTGGCTATAGATACATCTTTACAAAATCTCCTTCCAACTTCTTCATACACTGCTTCCTCGGGATCTCCATACATAACTCCTTTTGCATATGACCAATTTTTTCCAACCACCTCATATTCTTCATGTGGTCATATAATGTTTATTCTATCATGTCATCATGTAGAATCGTTCCAAGAATTTTTTATTGATGCCTTATGTATCATTCATAAGGGAGTCTTTTTCTTCAAACATGCTATTGCGATAGAGCATTTTATCATCTTTTTCTGAAACAAAATAAAGATATGACTTTTTCTATCTATCAAAAAGTTACCAAATGTATCTCTTCCTTCATGTGATCACCTAGACTTCCTTTAGCAACTTCCTTTTTCCTTTCTTGAAGATGAAAAGTCTTCAACTGAATTTTCTTGTTGTACTTTTCTGTCACCATACCTCCATCCTTCTAAATTGTGGATTCTGCATTAGGTGGAATGTAGACTATTTGTTTAGTACTTGCTTCTTCTAAGTAGAGGTGAACCTTTCCAACCAAGATTCTAATGGAGGATCTTTGATGATCCTTATTTTGCAAATTCTTCTCTAGTGATGATGAGGTGTGATGATCTATTATATTCCTATCTTGCTAGATGACTTGCTTCAACCATGCAAATTGTTATTTATACTATCCTTTCATTCTTCTAATATGATGCCATCTCAATTTATTACTATAATTCATCTTATCATAACTAAAATTATTCCTACGATGATTGTTGTCTTGAAAATAAACTTAACGTTTGAGGGACCTTTAATAGTAGAGGTCTTTCACTTCTTCCTTCTTAGATTTCTTCTTTTCCAGTTCTTCTACTTCTTTGGTCACATGGGCTTCAATTTTTTCTTTCCTTCTCTTGTTTCCCATCTTGAGTTTAGGAAAATTTCTCTTGAAATTCCCATATTCATTACATTCATAACATTGAATCTTAGACATGTCAATTTTCTTTTGAGGCTCTAATTTTCCTAAGTTTCCTTTCTTCCTTGTCATAGATGTGAATACTTGTGTTTTCTAATTCCAACGTCATTCTTTGAATTTTAATCTGGTTTGTTCAATATTACATAATTCCCATATATCACTGAATTGTGTAGCTTTCTTCTTTCCATAGATGCTTGATACAAATTTTCCCCATTCATTTGGTAGTGCATTGAGTACACAAGTGGCCATCTTTGGATCTGGTGTTTTTTCTCCTAACTCTTGTAGTTGATCTCTAATTTGAGATACCTTCATGAGATATGAAGCTACCCCTTCTTCCTTTTATACTTTCATTTTGTATAATTCAGTTCTTAAGGATACTAATTCCCCAACTATACTTACGAAGTATAACTCTACCAATTTGTCATAGATCTCTTTTGACGTATTCAATTTTTCTACAAAGGGAATGAGAGAATCCTTGATAGAATAAATGAGGATTCTTTGAGCCCTTATTTCTCCTTTCATATAATTTGATAATGCTTGTGATTCTTATTGAGGAGGCTTTGTGATGGGCCCTTGACATAATAAAAAACTTCATTTTCTGTGAGAATCAAATCTATTCTCTTCATTCATGCAAGGTAGTTTGATTTCCCATCACATTTATTGTTATCCTTGCATAAAGTAGTCATTTGGTTTGTAGATCGAGACATGAATATAAATTACTTGCTAAATGAAGATGCCTCTTTCAAGATGATGTCTTCCACTAGAGTGTGAGATTTAGAATGAGGGAGGAATGACTATGCTTCTTCTTCAAGATGAGGAAAGATGTTCTTCTTCCTTTAAAAATGCTTGAGGTTTTCTCTTTTCTTTAATATGTTGGAGATCACTTTGATTCCTTTGATGATGATGTATAATATGGAGGCTTCCTAAAATACTTCAAACATGTAGAGTTCTTCTTTCTTTAAGATGGAGGTAGAGTCCTTGAGGTCTTCTTTTCTTCTTCCAAAAGTTCTTCCTTCAAGATGATAGGGTCTTTTTGAAGTGATTACTAGTTCTTCTTGATGCTTTCCTCTTATATTTGGATCTTTTGTATTTTATTTCAATTGAGTGATCTCTAGGTTACCTTTCCTTGTCACCTTAGCTCTGATACCATGTTGAGAAATCTAGGGCAGCTAGATTAGGGGTGATTTCTCTTAACTTGATAACTACTTGTGATGTTCTTTACTTTAATATGTAGTATTTATAATTAGATTCTTCTCTTGATAATTATGGTGTTCTTATCATCAAACGACTACGAAAACATGAAGATGAATAGAAAAAATGGACACAAGATGTAGGCTGCTAGCCAGGGACAAAACCTCTCCTAGAGAGGAAAATCCACAAGAAATTATTCTCTTCTTATAGAATCTTCAAATGATGAATTCCAAGACCTTCAGACCCAAGACTAAGACCCCTCCAAGACCAAGTCAACCTCTTTCTTAATGAGCTTTCCTTAAACAAATTACAGCAACAAAATTCAACCCTTTAGCAACTTCTCTAGCAACTCCTGCAACTTCGACCCCCAACAACTTCTGTAATTTCGACCTTCCAAAATCTTCTGTAACTTTGCTTGTGTGGGTGATTAGACTTATTTTAGGCTTCCTCCTTTCTTCACTTGGACTACTTCTTTCTTATATACATATATACTTTATAACTTGCTTCCTTTCTTTATATTTTCAGTCTTCCATAAAGATCTGAAATTAGGGCTTGTAACTGTGATCAAACCTTTACCTTTCTTTGCACTTGTGAGAGAGAGTGAGAAAATTTTCAGAAGTTCATTTATCCTTCTTGAGACTAGCCCTTCACTTGTTCTTCCTTCTTCTTTTCTTGATCTTTATTCTTCTTTTCTTGCTTGATCTAACTTATTGGATGATGTCACAAATGAGGTCGAGTGCTTGTACATGTACACTTCTTTGGAGTATGAATTGCACTTATGAGGTTGAATTCATCCTTGTTAGGCTGACTTGGTCTTGGAGGGACATTTTGACATAATTTTGACTCATAAATTATTTTGAATTGATACAATATGCCCAATAGGGTCTATGACATATGACAATGACAATTTTGACTCTATACAATGTTCACAAATCCTAGAAGCATACAATGGGTGCATTGACCTACAAATAATTTGACCTTGAGCGTGAAACCCATGCTATAAAATAACAACAATAATTTTTCTCTCTTCACATCAAATACATGGAATCAAGAATACATAAGATATTATGAAGACAGAACCTAGTTACACAATTCAACAAGTGGGTATTTATACCATTGTTGTCATTTGTTCTATTAGTTGCACCTTACGTACCCCTCCTAGGACCCCTACTAGATTGTGTGGCAGCAAGGCTCTTCGTTTTTATTTATAGACCTAGTAAGAGCTTACGCTAGACCTAGGGTTTTTAAGGATAAATGCAAGAATTAATTCTCCAAGGTATTCACTAGGTCAATATAAGAGAAATGAAAGGGTCTCTTACAATTTATTACATTGAATACTAGGTTCATATGACCCTCAAGAAGGCCACCTTATCCAAGGAAAACTAACTAGGTTTCCCTTTCTAAGGAATACAAATTTATGGAGAAATAAACGTGGAAATTTCCCCAAATTTTGAGATCCTTTAGAGGAGACACCAAGAGTTCTATCCGAATGAAATTTAAAAGTTATGCCTCTAAAAAATTTTGTTGGGTGCCCTAGATAGAAGTCCAAGGAAATAGGGGCCTCAATTTTGTAGGAGAAGAAGAGGAGAAAAGAAGGAATTATCACCAAACTTCACAGACCAGTGCTTAGTTCCCTAGGCTATGGAGTCTAAGATGATTCAAATTTTTCCAAAATTTTCCTTAAGGAGACTAAATAATGATGCCCTAGCAACCAATATTTAACATTTACCCACCCAAGGTTTATGAATTTTCATGGAAAGAAAACAAAATTTCATCCACTAGGAACATTCATCTATTTTCATGCAATGAGTAACATATGAAATTTCCAACGGAATAACCTTTTACAATGATATTCAATAAATTAGGGCACAATAACATTAACTAGTTGTAACAATTCCATACATTAGATATTATTCAAGAGAAAATATTCACTAAAAGCATTTACAAGATGACAATAATATATATCCAAACATAAATAATGTAGTAGCTCCAAAGAAGATCGAAATTCTAGCTTCCAAATATATTGAAATGCATCAAAGAGTTGTTGGAAATACTTAGATGGGGGTGAATCAATATTTCTTTTCAATTGTTATTATAACTAGTTAGATTCTACACAAAAATCAGAGAAATGAATAATTTTAGTATAGAAAGAAGGATAATGATCCTTTTACAAATGAATGAGTACAATCATTGCCAAGCACCAACTTGGACTTAATGAGGCTCCAACCTCTAAGGCTTTGACCCTATCCTTCTCAAGGCTCCAACCTTGTGTTTAGAGGCACCAACGCCTAGGACACCAATCCTTCAGACTTCTTTAGATAAAAAATGTGTGATGTACTTACATGAGTCTTTTCAACAAAGTTCTTCACTGTTCAATCAATCAAATCCAAAACTATACTTGACTGTCCAATATATGTCTCCATCATTGACTGCATATGTCCTCACAGTAGGCTTGATGATGCCATCATAGTAACCGAATTATTGAACCTTCAAAGTGTTAAATTGAATGTTATTCTTAGTGTTGTAGCTATCTCCTCCACAAAAATTTCCTTCACATGTCAACCACAGTCACAAGTCTGAAGGTATAATGATACGAGACACCTTCTTAGTGTTGTAGCTATCTCCTCCACAAGACTGCAATACTAAGATTGCATGCACGAGCTCTCTAACCAAGATTGTAATTTGTGCACCAAGATTAACTCCAATCATTAGGGGAATTTTGAGGTCTACAATGGGCCTCCTATGGAAATTAAAAATAATAGTGGAAATAATAAAATAAGATTATATTACATCATTAAATTTTAGAGGGGAAAAAGAAAAAACTACTATTTCAACTTATCTCCCTATGGGTTTACTCAAATTTCGAATGGGAACACTCGTTGGATGAAAATTTTGATTCCTCATCCAAGGAATACCCATTTTGCATACTTTTGATGGACCCTTCTACACGAGAAATGAACAATACATGAAAAATGTGATTGCAATCATGTTTTTTCATGTATTGTTCATTTTTCATGTAGTAGGTTCCATTGAAAGTATGACCCATGGGTACTCCTTGGATGAGGAATTAAATTTTACATCCAACGAGACCTCCTGCTTGAAATTTGAGTAAAACCTTAGGGAAATAAGTTGAAAATACGAGTTGAAAAAATTGTTTTATTATTTTATTATTTTTTAATCTTTTTACTTTTTTACTCGAAAATTGGTGAATCATCCCCCATGGTTGACATCATCATATTTAATCTTATTGGTCCTTATAAAGTCTATTTTGGTTGTACATTTTTCTTAGGAGGCCAATTTTAGACTTGAAAATTCTCCTAATGCAATCCATTGTACTGAGAATCTTATGCCAAGGTCTGAATTCAGGTTTTAGGCCAAAATTTTGTGTTATTACAGTCATAGATTTGAGTTGTAATTGGCTATAGGACAAGTTCAATTACAGTTCTATATTCTTGCCTCAGTTTTGTACTTATAAATGACACATATCTTATCCACCAGATCCAAGCTCTAGTGCTGCAATGAGTCTTCAATACAAGATTCGAGCCACAAAGAAGTCTTGTAGCTGATGCGAGGAGATGGTGCAAGAAATTTGACCCTTTAACTTGATTTTACAAAAAAATATGAGCCCTTCCTTGTCACATGTCTTAGGTTTTACAGATATGAGATATCACATATAATTTTCTTAACCCAAAACAAGTCTTCCTTTTGACCTCCCTTAGTTCACGAGATGTGAACTATTTCTTATGCTCTGAGATGTTTTTGACCGAACTGTTATGTGCAAACTAGAAGTACGAAACTCCTTTTTATATGAGTCTGTCATACAAATGAGAAGAAATCACTTTTGGAAGTGAGGCCGACTATAATAATTGGGAATAGGTCAACTTAGGTAACATATATGATATTCTATCTTAAAAATTTGATTTCTCTTAAACTATTTGGAGTTAGGAGGCAAGTGAGGGCTCATTAGAATGCTAAAATTATGCTTTAGAGGATGGTGAAGGTATCTTAGAAAAATTATACCTCTAAGGTAGTGAAAAATATTTTTTAATGTGACTGGTCATTTATTGGTACAGAAAATGGAAGTAGGGAAGAATGTCTTCGAGTGTTGGGCTTCTTTATGGTTTGATTACTTCATTGTTTTCCTTCTTCATCATAGTGTTGTAATGTCATCAATTCACCATGCCATAGTGATATGTCATTAATCATATGAGGCATCATGTCATCATGTAGTCTTCCATCATCCAGATCACCAAAGGACACCATATAGTCCTTCAACAAGTATGGTCATTCATCATTATTCACCAAGGTACATGATTGACACTTCTTCATCATCATCTAGCATCCTATTTCCATATTGACATCAATGATCACCTAGATTAACAATATCCCCCTTTTTCATTGATGGAAATATTTCACCATTCTCTCCCCCTTTGACATCAATGGAAAATGGGGTGTCCAAGTACTCCCCCTATCAATTTGTTCCTCCTGTCATATTGCTTCTTCTCTTGTTGATATGTTCTTTTAATGTGATGCAAGAGCAATAACCCCCATATTTTGGCGAAGATATTCAAATGCTTCTCGCGAAAGGGGTTTTGTAAAGATATCTACAATTTTCTCCTTTGTATTAACATATTCCAACTTGATATTATGTTCAAAAACTTGTTCACGTAGAAAATGGTATTTTATTGGAATATGTTTGGTCTTTTAGTGCATCGTCAGATTCTTTGAAAGATTGATGGCTCTAGTCTTGTCACAAAAAATAATGATTGGTTGCTTAGTTTCTATGTTTACATCCTTCAAAGCTTACTTCATCCATAGTATTTGTGTACAACAATCAACAAAAGCTATATATTCGGCTTAAATTGTAGAAAGAGATATAGATGATTACTTTTTGCTGAGCCAAGATACAAGACAATCTCCCATAAAGAATGCATTTCCACTGGTACTTTTTAGATCATCCACGCTTCGAGCCCAATCAACATCGGAGTAAGATGTTACAGTAAGATTTGAGACCTTAGGATACCAAAGACTGAAAAAAACAGTTCCTTTCAAATATCTAAGTATTCTCTTCACAACAGCTAGATCATATTGTTTAGGACTTGAATGAAATCTTGCTACCATTCCCACTACTTGTGTAATATCTGGCCTTGTAGCAGTTAAGTATAGTAGAGCTCCAATTATTGACTTGTAAATAGTTGCATCAATGAGAGGGGAATCATCATCTTTACTTAATTTACAATACGTGGTCATCAATGTGCTCATGGGTGCACAATCTTCCATCCCATATATTTTGAGCATGTCTTTAAGATATTTTTCTTGAGATATAAACATGCATGCAATGGTTTGAGATATTTACAACCCAATAACGTAAGATAATCACCAATCATTGACATTTCAAACCTTTTTGACATATTTAGAGAAAACATGGTTGATCCCATCATCATTGCTAGCAAACATTATATCATCAACGTATAAAAGAGTGATCAATACTTTATCCTTATCTGTCTTCATGTAGAGATTGCTTCTTTCCACTCCCTTTTTGAAACCTTGTTGCAGATAATGATCCAACTTTGAATACCAAGCTCTAGGGGCTTGTTTCAACCCATACAAGGCCTTTTTCAACTTGCATACAAAGTCTTTCCCTTCAACTAGATCAAATCCTTTTGGTCGCTCCATGTAGAATCCTTCCTTCAGGTGTCCATTCAGAAATGTTGATTTTACATCCATTTGATAAACCTTGAATCCTTTCGAGCAAGTAAATAACAAAAAAATTCTTATAGCTTCCAATTGTGCTACTGGTACAAAGGTTTCTTCAAATTCAATTCCTTCAATTTGCGAGTATCCTTTGCAAACAAGCCTAGCTTTATTTCTGACAATTTTTCCATCCTCATTCATCTTGTTTTTGAATACCCATTTTGTTCCAATTATATTTTTATGTTTTGGATGAGGTACTAGCTCCCAAATCTCATTATTTTCGATTTGATACATATCTTCTTCCATGGCCTTTATCCAATGAGGATCTTTACTTGTTTGAGAAAATTTTTCAAGTTCTATTAAAGATAAGAGAGCAACATCTTCTTTTCTTGGAGTGTTTTTCATTCTTCTTCGAGTTTGAATTCCTTCATCTATATTACCAATATTTTTTTCTTCTAGATTATTTTTTTTGAAGGAATTTTATCTTAGAAGGAGTATTTGAAGGTTCACTTTGAGGTTCTTCATCATTTTCTTCCTTTTCAGGTTATTCTTTGCTTCCTTCAAGAAAGGGCTTAACTTCACAATCGTCAATTTCCTTTTCTAGAAGGGCTTGATCGATCTTCACATCAATTCTTTCCACTATTTTTTGTAGTGGATTATTGTAACATTTGTAAGCTTTGCTCGTAGTGGAATATCCAAGAAATATTCCTTCGTCAACTGAGAATCAAATTTTCTTGGTGAGTCATCATTGATCTTTATGAAGCATTTGCTTCCAAAAATCTTGAAATATTTTACTTAAGCAGTTCTTCCTTTCCATAATTCATAAGGAGTATTTTCATTATTTGGTCTTAGTTAAGTTCTATTTAAGGTATAAACTGTTGTCCCGTCTGCTTCTCTCCAAAATTTTGGCTGCAAGTCAGCTACTAGTAGCATTATCCTTGCCATTTATTGAACGATTCGGTTCCCTCTTTCAACTACACCATTTTGCGTGGGTGTTCTAGCAACGGAGAGTTCTCTTCCTCTATTCGTTCTAAGATATTTAATCTTAGAATATTTCTTATTTTCAACAAGAGATTTAAGATTCTTAAAACATTCAAATGCTTTGGATTTATGTTTTATGAAATATACCCACATCATTCTAGTATAGTCATCAACAAATAAAGCAAAGTACCTTTCACCTTGAAGAGTTGGAGTTCTAGTTGTCCCACATAAATCTACATGAATGATTTCCAAAGGTTTTGATGTTGAGAACTCCTTAGTCTTGTGGTTGGTTCTAGTTTTCTTTCCATGTTGACATGGACCACATACAACTTTATTTGGCTTGAACATCTTTGGAATGTATCTTACTACATTAATTTTATTGATATTAATAAAGTTACCAAAACTTGTATGTCCCAATTACTTGTGCCATAACCAAATTTCATCTGTTTAACTTAAGTAACATTTATCTTCTTGGATTTTACTCATAATGTAAATGTTATCTGGTGTTACTACTCCTTTTGCCACAAGTTCTCTTGAGGATGAGTTTCTTATTTCACAATTTTTAGTGCTAAAGACAACCTTATGTCCTTGGTCACAAATTTGGCTAACACTTAAGAGATTGTGTTTGATCCCTTCTACCAGCAAAGTATTTTGAGTCTTTCCCTGTCCATTAATGAGGGGAGTAGTTCCTTTTCCAGTGATTTTAGCATATCCACTTCCAAAGGATACATTTCCATTCTTTTTGTTCAATGAGACAAACTTCTTTTGGTCACCTGTCATATCTCTTGAGCATCCACTATCCACGAACCAATGGCTTTCATCACTATGAACACATAGAGCTACACTACATTTATCCGAATTGAGATTCGTCCTTTTAGCTTCCTCCTTTTTGAGTGGGAAATTTTTGTCGTTATGCCCATAATTATTAAATAATGAGAAATTTGGATCAAACTTAGCCAAAGGATCAAAATAATTGTAAGTCTTGATTTTTCCTTTCTCTTTGGGACCATGAAGTTTGTTTGTTTGATCTTTCAATCTTGGTTCTTCATTCTTATGAGCCCTGCAATGCTTATCTTGATGACCAAAGTTTTTGCAATAGTAACAATACCCAAGAAAGATAGTTTGTTACTTGTTGTAATAGCCATAACTTGAGTCAATATTCTTCCTTGGAGTTGCTCTTCCTCCATTCCTTGGATTTGAGATGGGCCTTTTTTCTTGGCGAGATGGCTTCTCTTCTTTTGGATGACTAGAAATTATGTTGGCATAACTCCTTGCATTATCCTTAGTAATTGATGATTCTCCTTTGAAACCTATTAGAATCTTGTATTTCACAGTATCACCAGGTGACTGATTATTGCTTATATTTTTCATACTGAAAATAATATTCCATGGCTATCATTTATTTTCAAAGGAAGAAAGGGAGATCCTGATTGTCAAGAGCATCAAATGAATCTATTTTCCTTTTAGTTCAGTTGAAAGAGGGAAGTGTTGCTGCCCTCATTCATTCCATCCACACTCTTCTTACCTTTCACTTTCCCAAACTTTGAACTCCAATGCTCTGAATACCATTTAAAACCTCGGAACTTTTTGGACTTATTACTTTATAAAACCCACTTATCTTAAAAGTCTAAAATTATATTGTCATAGCTCCGCCCACCCACTAGTAGTTGTGTTATACAACATAAACCTTACCTCTTGCCCACACTTCGCAGCCCGCAAATTTTTAAACCTTACCTCTTAAGAATTATGCCAAATCTTACTTTTTCATCGATGTGATGAAGTGGGACCCGTCATATCTTACCGCATTATTGAAATCGTCATACCTCACCTTTTCTGCCTTTTTTCGCTATATCTTTCTACTTTACCTTTTCATCACCATATCATTGTTTTACCTTCCGCTTTCCTGATTTCTCTCGATTGTGATTAAAGTAGGGTCATCCCTCCACACCACGTCCTCCATCATCCATCCCCGTCCTCCAACCACCATCCCTCCATGTCCGAGAGAATGCGTTTTGTGTGCCATTTATGAAGAAATACGCTAAAAACGACAGAAATACTCGGGCAGGAGCCGACAAGGGGAAAAAAGCAGGGCGAGGCTGAACGATAGACAAAAAATATCTAGTCGGGTGTTCACACAGAGATATAATAGAAAAAAATGAAAAGGCAGCAAAGCACATCAACACAGTCACTAATCAATGAAAAGTAGTCAGCGCCGCACTAGATTTAATTACCCAACGCCGTTTTTCTGAAGAGCAGGGCCAGATGTCAGAGCCACCATTGGTTACCTCTTCATTACCATCACAACTACCTCCAAGCTTATTTTTTGATCTTTTGAAGAGCCATTGAAGCGTTTAAATCCATGAAGAGCTGCCCAACATTAATTCTATAGGCAGTGTTGTTGTCAGATATTTCTGTTCAGGCCTTGCATGGCCACACTTGTCCATTTTCTGCTAATTGTAATCAATGAAAGGTTGCCAAGTAAGATAGGGCAACCGACTTTGTCTTAAGATAAATACTACATGCCTTAGCAATATCAAGGGTTGGAAAATTGGACCCTGTTGAAGCTTGCATTGTAAGAAGTATTGGAACTCCATAACTGTTTAAGATGGGCATCAATAATAAGAGACCGTTCACAGGATTCTTGAGCTATGTTGATGGTGATGTTTTCCTCTGTCTTTTCATGCTATGCATCAATTTATCTGATTTCGAAACAGAAAATTTTGATTAAGATTTACTAAAAGAGAACCTTAATTCTGTCTGTGTTTGTTATCTTAATGTTTTCTTCTAAGACCTGAATGCAGAATTCAGAGACGGTCCGCTATGCATTTAATTTGAACCTTAATCTCCTTCTCCCATCGCATATTCACACTGCTAATAAGATCCAGTCTGCATAGTTAGCTTTCCCTGTGAATGCCCTTGAAAAGTTGATGCACAATTCTACCTTTTATGACTCCATAGCCCAATGGATTAAGTTTTACAGCTCTGTCTATCCAACCACCCAATCAATCAAACAAAAAAACCCCATCACCGTAACTAGCTTAATATCAACACTTATAATCATCAAGTTAAATCATAAAAAACAGAGGGAGCCCTCTTTGATTCTAGGAAGCCTAGGTCCTAGACTCCAAAGTGGTTTGATGATGTCCTTGTCATTTGTTCTTGCCAATATTACAAATTACGGAGGGCTAACATAATGGCGACCATATTGGGGAATGAGTTATTGAAAAATCCTAATATTTTGTCAGAACTTGGAAACCCCAGTCAAAATATTGTATGATTCAAGTATGTTCCAAGATTGGTATCTGGTTGTTGATGGTGGACAACAACCGGACACAAGAAAGTTGAAATCATCTACCTGGCGACTCCACATTTTTCAGTTGACCTAAAGACTCCACTGGTAGAAGAATCCATATTGGTTGTGAATATACAGTGACCCCACTCTCTGACTGATTGACAAGATGGATCCAAGAATACAACGTAGGTATGCTCCAATGAATAGAGATCACATTCTTGGATTCTCACATAAAATGCCTCAGGTAAATAGGCAAAGAAACCTTCCTATTTTTGAAGATGAGAATGTTGATGATGCTTCGTTACATCTCATTAAATTTCATATACATTCATGGAAGGTTAAAGTCGAATGGCATGAGGATTGCCTCATGAATATGTTCATGGAAACATTAGAAGGGAAAGAGAGGGAATGGTATGAAGGTTTGAACCCTGGTAGTTTGTTTTCTTTAAAATATTTCCACAAGGTGTTTTATGAGCATTATAAATAATATTCTCCATATTTATCATTAGCTGAAAATTGTTGTGATCAATCTGAGGATCTCATACAATACCTTGTAAATATTGATGAAGATTTAGGAAATTGGCATCCTGAGGATCTCTTAGAAGAAATTCATGAATTTTATTCTCAAGTTAACTGTCATGATAACCAAGAGAAGTTAGTTGAAAATGAAAGCAATAAGGAAATGAAAGAAGATCCACAAGATCTCTCTGTGGGGACAAATGATAATTCATCTGCTCTTTTGTGTGAGGCTAAAGAAGACATTTAGCCTCATGATTAGTCTTCACAAGGGAAAGAAATTTTTTTTTGTTCAATCCAAAGAAAACAAAGACTCCCTCCTCCTTTAACTGAAGAAGAAAACAATCAGATTCTAAGCATGCAGCCAACCTCTAAATTTTTATGTAATGAAGAGATTATGTCTATTTTTTCTACTGTTGATTTGTGTACTGAAGCATTTCCTCATGAAGAAGAACGAATTGATAATGGTGTTGTTCTACCTTCTCAAGAAGGCCTATTTCTAGAAAGTGCTCCTATTCTTCAAAATGAGGGCCTTCAAATAGAATTCAGCCAACTTAGTCAATACATATCATGTTTTCTTGAGGACATCATAGTGGTATATAATGAGGATGCCATGTCAGATAACCATGAAGAATACACATATATTCTCTTTTAGAGGGATCCTGAGCATGAAAAATTAGAACCAATAGCAGCCCTAGATGAAGTTTGTTATTTAAACCCTCATGGCCAGGTATTGTTCCAAGATCCTTTTGTTGGTTTCTTAGAATCATCTAAAGAAGAAGTATGATATGCCAGAGATGGTTTGTTACATGAGCACTTCTTCTCAAAGGCAAGTAAAATGGGAGTGGCCCCTTTATTTTTTCAGCCTACTCAAAAAAGTGAAAAAGAATCAATCATGTAGTCATTTACTTGATTGGTTGCATTGGAGAAAGGGGTTCACTTAGTGGATATATCACCTCTAGGTTAGATTAGGGTAGGTAGGTGTGAAAATAAGCTCAGTATTTTGAGAATTTTTCTAGTTTTAGTTTTAGACTGCTTTCCAGTTTTCAGATCAAGTATGCCCCAGACTTCAGCTTGTAGAGAGTATTGACCTCAACTTGAAGGTTTTCAACCACAAAGGTTTTGTAGCAGATTAAGTTGCAAGCTTTTGGATCAGCCTAATGGATCAGGCCACTAGTCTACGGTGTTCTTGACACCTCCTGAAGGAGCTGCCATCCCCAGTTGGAGCCACTGTTAGACTCTTGTATTTCACAGTATCACCAGGTGACTGATTATTCCTTATATTTTTCATACTGAAAATAATATTCCATGGTTATCATTTATTTTCAGAGGAAGAAAGGGAGATCCTAACTGTCAAGAGCATCAAATAAATCTATCTGCCTTTTAGTTAAGTTGAAAGAGGGAAGTGTTGTTGCCCTCATTCATTCCATGCACCCTCTTCTTACCTTTCATTTTCCCAAACTTTGAAATCCAATGCTCTGAATCCAATTTCAACCCCATGACCTTTTTGGACTTATTACTTTATAAAACCCACTTATATTAAAGTCCAAAATTCTATTGTCATAGCTCCGCCCACCCACTAGCAGTCATGTTATACAACATAAACCTTACCTCTTGCTCGCACTTCGCAGCCCACAAATTTTTAAACCTTACCTCTTAAGACTTATGCCAAATCTTATTTTTCTGTCGATGCGATGAAGTGGGACCCGTAATACCTTACGCATTATCGAAGCCGTCATACCTTACCTTTTCCGCCTTTTTTCGCTATATCTTTCTACTTTACCTTTTCACCGCCATATCATTGTTTTACCTTATGCTTTCTCGATTTCCCCTGATTGCGATTAAAGTGGGGCCATCCCTCCACACCACGTCCTCCATCATCCGTCCTCTTCTGCCAACCACCATCCCTCCGTGTCCGGGCGAATGTGTTTTGCGTGCCATTTATGAATAAATATGCTAAACACAATAGAAAGACTCGGGCAGGACCCGATAAGTGGAAAAAATTAGGGTGAGGTTGAACGACAGACAGAAAATATTGAGTCGGGCATTCGTGCAGAGATATAACAACAGAAATAAAAAAGGTAGCAAAGCACATCAACACAGTCACTAATCAATGAAAAGTAGCCAACGCTGCACCAGATTTAAGTACCCAACGCTGGTTTTCTGAAGAGTCGGGCCATATGTCAGAGCCACCACTGGTTACCTCTTCGTGACCATCATAGCTACCTCCAAGCTTATTGTTTGATCTTCCGAAGAGCCATCGAAGCGTTTGGATCCATGAAGAGCTGCCCAACATTAATTCTACAAGTGGTGTTGTTGTGAGAGATTTATGTTCAGGCCTTGCATGGCCACACTTGTCCATTTTCTACTAATTGCAATCAATGAAAGGTTTCCAAGTAAGATAGCGAAACTGACTTAG
This sequence comes from Pinus albicaulis, assembly GCA_034641835.2. Classification (NCBI taxonomy): domain Eukaryota; kingdom Viridiplantae; phylum Streptophyta; class Pinopsida; order Pinales; family Pinaceae; genus Pinus; species Pinus albicaulis. Next base: position 587,101,706 of record CM076583.1, on the reverse strand, counting down.
GCTTAATATAAGTACTATATGCCTTAGCAGTATCAAGGGTTGGAAAATTGGACCCTGCTGAAGCTTGCATTGTAAGAAGTATTGGAACTCCATAATTGTTTGAGTTGGGCATCAATAATAAGAGAAAATTCATAGGATTCTTGAGCTATGTTAATGGTGATGTTTTTCCTATGTATTAATGTTTTCCTCTATCTTTTCATGATGTGCATCAATTTATCTTATTTCAAAACAAAAAATTTAGATTAATATTTGCTAAAATATCACCTTAGTTATGTATGTGTTTGTTATCTTAATGTTTTCCTTTGAGATCTGAATGCAGAATTCAGAGACGGTCCACTCTGCATTTAAGTTGAACCTTAATCTCCTTCTCCCATCTCATATTCACACTACTAGTAAGATCTAGTTTGCATAGTTAGCTTGCCTTGTGAATGCCCTTGAAAATTTGATGCACAATTCTGCCTTTTATGACTCCATAGCCCAATGGATTAAGTTTTACAGCTCTGCTTGTCCAACCACCCAATCAATCAAACAAATAACCCCCATCATTGTAACTAGCCTAATATTAGCACTTATAATCATCAAGTTAAATAATAAAAAACAGAGAGAGCCCTCGCTGAGTCTAGGAAGGCTAGGTCCTGGACTCCAAAGTGGTTTGATGTTGTCCTCTGTCGTTTGTTCTTGCAAATCTTACAAATTACGGAGGACTAAAAAAACAAATCCTAGATTTTTCATATTGAGGTTTTTGAATATTAAGGATGTTATCAAGTTCTTGAGAGCTTTGCCAACTCCTTTGTACTTGCTCCAAATCCTTCGTTAGAGATACTATTTCAGTTTCACGTTTTTCATAGATTTATTTTTTTTCTTTTAGCTTATTGTTTTAGAAATGTTCCCTTATTTTTGCTTCCTCATTTTCTACTTTGATAGAAATTGTCTTCTTTCATAATTTATCATTTTCTTCAATGGAACTTATTAGTAATTCATCCACATTTCCTTCGCCTTCTAGTTCTGAATCATCATTGTTTGTGAATGCCAGGAATAACACGTTTTTGCTTCCAACATAGTCATTTTCTTCATCTAATTCATCATCGCCTCCTTTGTGATGAGGTATATTTCTATTTGATTTCTTCTTCATGACTACAAATTCATCTTCATCAGAATCATCTTGTATCGATAAGAAGTTCTTCTTATTAAACCCTTTCTTTTGTACATCGTCCTTTTAGAATCCTCTTCATCATCACTGTCATGTTTATGAGGACATTTTGCAACATAATGACCTATTCTTCCACATTTGAAACAAATAAGAGGGTAATTACCTTTTAGCTTAGATACCTTCTTTAGTCTTCGTACAAATTGTGCTAATTCAGTTTCAACATCGGAGTCATAATTGTTGTTATTCCATCCTTTTCCTCTTTTTTTATTTTTATTTTGAAGCTCTGAATGCTGCTTCTTTGGAATTTGGGATTCCTTTTCTCATCTCATAGGAAATGAGAATTACACAAATTTAATCCATCTTGAGAGTATCTAGGTCCTTCATTTCTTCTATGGAACTTACTATGGAGTCAAATCTGTCAGGAAGAGGTCTCAGGGTTTTTTGAACAACAATGCTTTCTTCAACATTTTCTCTTAACCCTTTAAGAGAGTTGACCACTTCAATTACTCGGAGAAAGTATGATGTAATATCTTCTTCGTCATCCATTTTTCAGACTTTCGAATTGTCCTCTATGAGTTTGAATCTTTTCCTTCTTAACTTTGGAGTCCCCATCATATAGGGCAACCTGCTTATCCCATACTTCTTTGGCTGAGTCACAATTCATGACTTTTGTGAATTCAGAATCAGAGATTCCACTAGTAATGGAATTTAGATCTTTGTCATTAGAAATGTAGGTTTGTATTTCCTATGGATCAGTTGGAAGAGTGGAGGGAGCTTTGTACCCATTCAAAACAGAATTCCACACTTCAGTTTCAAGGGACATTAAATAGTAGGACATCCTCTTCTTCCAAAAACCAAAGATTGTTCCATCGAACATAGGTAGCTTCCATGTCACTTCTATATTCTTCATTGTGTTTAAGAATTATTCTTCCAACTGTTAGGATGATAATGAAGAAGTTGGATCTTATACCAATTTTTGGGAATACTGAGAGGGGGCTGAATCAATATTTATTTTCAATTGTTATTATAACCAGTTAGATTCTGCACAAAAATCATGGAAATGAATCATTCTATTATAGAAAGAAGGATAATTCTCCTTTTACAAATGAATGAGTAAAATGATTTACAAGCACCAACTTGGACTTAATGAGGCTCCCATATCTAGGGCTTCGACCCTATCCTTCTCAAGGCTCCAACCTTGTGTTTAGAGGCACCAACCCTAGGACAACAATCCTTCAGAATTATTTAGATATAAAATGGTTGGTGTACTTGCATGAGTGTTTTCAACAAATTTCTTCATTGTTAAATCAATTAGATCCAAAATTGTACTTGACTGTCCAATATATGTCTCCATCATTGACTGCATATGTCCTCAGAGTAGCCTTGATGATGCTATCATAGTAACTAAATTACTGAACCTTCAAAGTGTTAAACTGAATGTTCTTCTTAGTGTTGTAGCTATCTCCTCCAAAAGAATGTCCTTCACATGTCAACCACAGTCTCAAGTCTAAAGGTATAATGATATGAGACACCTTCTTATCACTGTAGATGTGTCCTCCTCAAGACTGCAATACTGAGATTGCATGCACGAGCTCTCTAACCAAGATTGTAATTTTTGCACCAAGATTAACTCCAATCAACCCATTGTGCTGAGAATATTATGCCAAGGTCCAAATTCAGGTTTTAGGCCAAAATTTTGTGTTATTACAGTCACATATTTGAGCTATAATTGGCTACAAGACAGGGTCAATTACAGTCCTATATTCTTGCCTCAGGTTCGTACTTATAAATGACACAAATCTTATCCACCAGATCCGAGCTCTAGTGTTGCAACAAGTCTTCAATACAAGATTCAAGCTACAAAGAAGTCTTGTAGCTGATGCGAGGAGATGGTGCAAGAAATCCGACCCTTTAAATCGAGTTTACAAACAGATCTGAGCCTTTCCTTGTCACATGTCCGAGGTTTTACAAATATCAAATATCACATATAATTTTCTTAAGTCAAAACAAGTCTTTCTTTTGACCTACCTTAGTTCACGAGGTGTGAACTATTTGTTATGCTCTGAGATGTTTTTGACTGAACTGTTTTGTGAAAACTAGAATTCTAAAACTCCTTTTTATACAAATTTTTCATACAAATGATAAGACACGGCTTTTGGAAGTGAGGTTGACTATCATAATTGGGCATAGGTCGGCTTGGGTAACAAATATGATATTCTATCTTAAAATTTTTATTTCTCTTAAACTATTTGGAGTTATTAGGCAAGTGAGGGCTCATTAGAAAGAAAAAATTATGCTCTAGAGGATGGTGAAGGTCTCATAAAAAAATCTACCTCTAAGGTAGTGAATTTTTTATTTTTTTTATGTGACTGGTCATTTATTGGTGCAGAAAATGGAGGTAGGGCAGAATGCCTCTGAGTGTTGGGCTTATTTATTGTTTGATTTCTTCATTTTTTGCCTTATTTATCAAAAGGTTGTAATTTCATCATCAATGTAATCAATTCACCTTGCCATAGTGATATGCCATTAATCATATGAGGCATCATGTCATCGTGTAGTCTTCCGTCATCCAGATCACCAAAGGACATCATCTAGTCCTTCAAAAAGTATGGTCATTCATCATTATTCACCAAGGTACATGGATGACACTTATTCATCATCATCCAACTTCCTATTGTCATATTGAAATCATTGACAACCTGTATTAACAAGAGTCTCCACTAGCGTACAAGAGAAAAAAGAGTGAAGTCTTTTACAAGAGAAAGATCCAAGTGATGATGATGATTTCTCACAAATGAGACTCATTTTTTTATATGAGTCTCTCCTAATTCGATTTACCCTAATTAGCCCCATAAATATAAAATAATGTGAAAATAACAAGTCGTGGTTACAATCAAACTATGTAGCCATCAAAATTTATGAAATATCCATCCATAAGTGGGCCCAAATGATGATGTCATGATGAAGAAGGTTTGTTGGAGGGCCTTGTTGAGTCCTCTAGGTGCCATGATGAGAGAGAGGGCTCCATGAATGATGGACAGGGGGATGGCCACTTAATCTCTATGTAAGTCATCATGTGGTCCTCCAAAGTGGTCTTGGGGCACAATTTATAGTCTCATGGGTGCTTTCTCTCCCATGCCTCAAGAGTGAGACAAACCTCCTTTGGGTCATGGATTAGTTGCCTTGATCATGTTAAGTCAGCTATGTCACGTTGGTACAAGTGCATCATCTCACGAATAATGGGGGGAAATGAAAAAGTTGTTGAAGGTGCTAAGGGTGCCCATGGCATGGAATGATGTTAATACACATGATGGAGTCCCATGGCTCTCAACATATCCCATACAAATGTCAATATGATCCTCTTGTGGGATTTAGCCACAGTTATGTTGCCCAAACCATGATGAAACCACTTATTAATTACATACAATATGTAATGCATCTCCTCAACATTGAGTACAATAATTCATTAATGCATCTAATTGAACCAAGCTTGTTAATCATGGGCAGAAATGAGACTCTATGATGGGATTCCCTTCAAAATTTGGGCCTTAAGCATGTATTGCTCTTACCTCCCTAGGTAGGAGTGGCTCATAAACAACCCTATTAGGTGTTTCCAACCACTAAATGGAAAAATAGATCCAAGGTACATCCTTCAAGTGATAGGGGTCATGTGAATAATGATGAGGTTGATTGGGGCACAGGGGTATCAAACCCAAATTCCATGAGCTCAAGGGTGGTAATGATTAATATTTCCACGCATTTGGGTGTATTGATGTAGGAGGGATCAATCATGGTACATGAGTTACCACGAACTTTGTTTTTCCACCCTTCTTCATTTTCCTCTTTCCTTTTCTTGATTTTTATTTATTATTACTACTTGGGGATCCAAGAGGTGAGAGAATGTTGTGTACAATATAAGCAGTTGTTTCCCCCTTAAGGTGGGTAATTTCATCGCCTACAAGGGGTTGGGACGTGCATGGGTTCCTCAATGATGTGGGGGCACTCATGGGTCCCTAGGAACCAGGGTGATAACCATGATGAAGGGGTAGAGTCCATGTTTGTATTTTCCCCATGTGTTATTTTGAATGTCTCAACCATATTTTTCATTTTGTAATATTATTTTTCTTTCATTTGTTGCCATGATATGCTTTCATCTTCTTTTTTTAGCTACATCAACCCGGAGCAACATTTCTAGGCCCGACCCAAACATGTGGATAAGGGGAGGGGTGTACCAGAACCTTGTGGACCCAATGGAAATGCGGACCCAATGAGGGAAAGTGATGAAATAGGGATCATAATGCGGAGAGTGGAGTGGAGAATGTGAAGTGGGAAAATTGGACTGCACTACCAACATTAGGGTTTCCCAAGTAGTGCATATCCTAAAGCTATAAGCCAATAAGGTATATCCTACGAGACTGGGATTGAGTATTAACCCCCCATTTAAGGTGGGAGAGTAATAATATATTCAAAACCCTTCCTTCTTCCATGTCACCCAATAATCTATGCCTAATGTGTGCAAGGAGAAAAATCATAAGCACTTGATTACATAATGAAAAACATTCCTTCAGGATTGGATGGCCCACCTTCAAACATATGCTCTTGACAGATGGGCGAGGGGACATATGACTGGCTTAGGGAACAGGGGCTACTGGCTGCCAGTTGAAGACAAATCTAGAAAAATTCCCCTATGGGGTCACCCACTGATGGTGGGTGACAATACCTAATTTAAAATTCTTTGAATTTTTATAAAACCAAAATTGACCCTCCCGTAAATGATTTTAGGAATTATGTTATAATGTCACACTTAAGCTTTCTTATATTAATAAGCAATATTTTAGCATAGTTTTCAACAATAATAAAAACAAATTGGCTAATCCTTGGGTATGATAAATTTAACAAGATTACTATGAAAAATATTAGGTATTTAGATAAATTCCAAAAATCTATTTAAACAAAAAAATATGCAAGTTTTGTTGTAAAACAAAAGTGGCAATATATAAACAAAAATAAAGGTAAGCATTTGAACCTTTTTAATTTGAGAAAAACAAGTTTTGTAGGAACATCATATCTTAAAAGGGTAAATAGAATTGTAAGACTCCTTTGGAAGAATGGCACTTGTAACTTAAAAATCACTATGAATCTTGTAATGCTAACAACCAAAACCCCCTAAAACTTTCTAAATTTGAACCCAAAAGGTTTTGGAGAAACATTATAACTTGGAAGGGTAAAGAAAATGAAAGATCCCTATTGGTGAATGGAACTTGCACCTTAAAAATATTTATGAATCCCTCGATGTTTTTGTTTAAAACCAAAAAATTCTTACAACATAAAATATTTTTAACTATAGAAAACATTGGGTTTGGAGTTGGGTACCTTGCAAAAAGAAAAACATATTGAAGATTATTAGACTAAAATTTTAAAGATTGGATGTTGTATATTTATTCTTCACATTGCAACCTTTTGAATTTAGAAGTGAAAGAAGATTTCCTCAACTCTATACCAAAATAAAGTGTTCATGTTTTTATGTACAGTGATAAAGATAATATTTTTTATTATAGAACCATCATGACAAGCCCTCTTGTGACCGAGTTGTATGGATTAATATTGGAGACGAAGATTAGCTTGTGGCTTGAGAGATATGAAAAGAGAGCTAAGGGGCATCTATATTTTGAATTACAACCTAATTATTCATAGATTTATAATTGAAGATTGCTTGACCAAAAAGTTAATCTCTTTTGTTCTCTTATAGACTTCAAAAAATCCTTTGGCATAGATTTGAGAAATAACCTTTAGAAGCAGCTAGAAGATACTTTGGTTCCTTTCAGGTTGAGGGCCATAATAATAAGGATTTACAAGTGTGGAATTAGAAAATTTAGAAATAATGAGGCGATAAGAGGAAATCAATTGTAATATATGGGTTAAACATAGTTTTCCTTTGTTTCCTACTATTTATTTGGAAATTAATCTAAAAGATGACATCTCATAATGCTGGATTGCAAAAGCCCCACGCATTCTCAAATATAAAGTATGGAGGTTCAATTGAACAGTTCTTAAGACACAATACTTGCTAAGGATTTTCAAATAGTGTTGAAAACTATTTGGCCTTGAGTATGAAGAAAAACTCCATGGTTAAGCATGATTGAGCTAGAGGAGTATTGGGATTGTTGAGCTTATTGGGTATTCCTAGTTACTAGAAGAAAATCATCAAGTTGATGACTAATATTGTGTGATGCAATTCACTAGTTTCAATCCCACTTATTAATCCCTTTTAAATTCATTAGGTCATTAGTAAATGACACTTGTGGGATATGGGTTATATATGAATGACTTTAAATTGCAATTAATCACTAAAATGATATCTTGTAATGTTGGACAACATTAGCCCCCTTCATTCTTAAATAAATTGTATGGAGTTTTGATTGAATATTTCATAAGGCACAATACTTACTATGGTTTTGCAAGTGGGCTTAACTATGGAAAAAAATGCCATGGTTAAAGGTGCTTAATCTATGGGATTCTTGGGATAAGAAACCTTCTTAACAAGTATTGATTACTTGGTGTGAAAGACTCATAGATGGAAATTGATGTTATGTGATTCATTCCACTATTTTCAAGCCCACTTATTTACCCATATGATCCTCCCCTAATGCATCGAGTGTTAAGTGAAATATTCAAATTCATGAGAAATTGGTCATATGCAATTGGATATAAGTCATAGGTGAATGAATTTGAATATGCAATTGATCTAGAAAACTTGTATCTCATAATGTTGAATTTCCAAAGCCCCATCATTCTTAAAGAGCATGGAACTATGATTGAATAGTTCAAAAGGAATAATACTTTTTAATCTTTTGCAAGAGGGATAGCAAGATAAGTGGGCTTGACATAAGAGAAAAACTCCATGGTTAAACACTCTTCAGTCATATGAGTCTTGGGATGGGTACCCTTCTTGAGAATTCTTGTTTATCAAGTTTAGGTGACAATTAATTCTGTGTGATTCATTTCACAAGTTTGAATACCACTTCTTCATCCCTATGGGCCTTGCTTGATATAATAAGTGCTCTATTCAAACTCATGAGAGATTGGCCATTAGTATATGACACTCATGAGATATGGGTTATAGATGAATGGTTTTGAATATAAAATCAATCTCAAAAAATTATATCTCATAATGTTGGAGTAGAGAAGCCTCCCTAAAGTTGGGTGATTTTAGAGGAAACATGTTGTTTAGGCATTGTTATTACAAAAACTAGCAACTTAGTGCAAATCCTTTGACAATATGCTAGGATAAGTGTAACATGGAAGTGTTACCATTGTCACCTAGGCAATCGCTTCCCCATCTTTTGTGAAGGATAATTCCTACACAAGGAAGGCTTCCCTAATAGCTTCAAGGAATCCTTAGTCAAAGGAAAATAAAGTCTAAAGCAGCATATATGATAATATATTCAATAAAAGTAATGAAGTGGTTTTCTTAAAGCATTATAAATATTTGAGGGAAAGAAGTTATAAGGAAATTCAATATGTTTATTAAGTTAATATTGATCAAGAAGGAACCCAAAAAAACTATAAAGTAAGAAAAAAATATTGATATTTATAAATTTATACGAAAGATCATGTATTTTAGAAACAAGACAAGTTATTATACTAGAAAGTAAAACATCCCTTGAACATGTTAAATTCCAATGAAAATTAAGGTTGAAAATAAGAATGGGACCAGGGTTTAATTAACACATTAAAAATGAAAATTAAACGGCATATAACAACCCAAAAATGTAAGATTTCCATCCATAAGAAGGCTATAAAATAAATAAACCATGCATAATGTGATAATAATATGTATTTTTAAACATAAAAATGCTCAATAACCCTAAATGTTTAGATATTATATGGCTGAAAATAAACATATTGTTATAAAATTTAGTCTAACCCTTGGCTCTATTTCTTCAACTTCTCAATCTTCCTACTCTTCCTTTTTTATTTGATAGAAACTAAGTGAACAATAAAATATGAAGATGTGGTGTTCTTGATGGATATCTCATGCCCAATGTAAACAACTTGAATATCAAATATTGATGTGTCATATTCAACATGCTTAATATATTAAATATTATTTGATCTAGAAGGTGCAAAACATTGAGGCTCTGAATACTTTGTTCATAGATCCTCCAAGATATCCCTCTCCACTCCATTGTCCTCAATAAATATTAATTAAGTCCATACATTTCAACTTATGCTCATCATGTCTTCTTCTCTCCTTTTGAAATTGAGGCGAAAACACTTATTTCTATTTTATGTATCCTTTCCATTTGATAGGTTATCTTCTTTAGGACTTCCAATCTTAGAATATTCACCTGTGTGCTTGCTTGTATTACTGCTCCTAGTAGTCTTCGTTAAAGTACTCACAATGAATGATGATTGAATATTATATTGTAGTTTTAGAAGCTCATCCACAACTTTTTTTTTCTTGTGGATATATGTTTGTGACGTCTTGAAAGTGGGAGGAAACTCTTCTATACTCAGTCTAAAACACTGAAAGTTCATTTTGTTTTGCCAATATTTGAGCCTCTACATCCTTGAGCTTATATGTTGATTCTTCAAAATATTGAGCATAAATAGGCTCAATGGTATAGATAGCACTCTTGAAAAAAAACTATCACTATAAAATGCAAATATGTGGGTGTCAGTTTTGAGTTAAGAAATTTCACATAGTTGGAGGCCTTCTAACTTTTTGAAAAATGAAATATTGAGATCCTTGGGCATTTCCAATGCGTTGACTACTGGATTTATTCGATAGAATTATAGTAAGTACATTCCAATAGTTGTAAGTTGATTGGAATTTTTACCGTCTTTCTATAGAACTAAACTGTGACCACCATTTTCCTCCTACTCAAAATAAAGTGACTTGAATTTTATTTATTCAAGTGAAGTGAGTCTAACCATTATTCCAAATTGAGCTTGTTTCTCTATAATAGTTACACCAAAATAGTCTGCTTGTTTTTCTACCTTATCGCTAGTGGAATGATCCCCATTTTTTCTTTAATGTAGTGTTCTATTTTTCCATGGGAAATTGAAAGCCACTCAAGATTCATACTAGAGAGTAACTTCATGAGAAGTCATCCAATGGAAAGGTATCTTATAACTCAAAGATCCAAAATCAAGCTATAGGTGACCCAAACCATAACTGATTAAAATAAAGGAACCCAAATTTACAATCATAATCAAACTTCACGAATTTTTTTTCTGTTGATTTGCATGAATTGTAACAACTGGTACCCAATTGCTAAATCCATTTTCATATCTAATAATATTTGAGAAGATCTATTTTCTTCATTATTATCATGGATGCCACTCTTCACTAATTTTCAGACCCAAATCTCATTCAGTGGCTTCAATATCTTACAAAACCCATTATGACTCAAATTTCTCTTGAGAAACATTCACAATTTCAGGATTTCCACAGGTGAGAGACTTGGAGAACATTGAATTTATCCAACGTCAACCTTGTAACTTCAAGTGTAATTTTGATTTTTAAATAATCAACCATGGCTTGTATATAGAGGCTCAATAACAAAAATTTGAATAATGGGAGATTTCACAACCAAATTTGGATTGATAAATGTCTCAGTTGAAATATTTGTCTCCATAATTTTCAATGCTACTTGTACAAAATTTACAAATTATTGACTATCTTTAGAAGTGGAGGCCAAAAGTACAGGAAAACAATTATAGCCATCGCAGTTCCCACTTGTTATATTTTGTATTTACTTTGAATAGATTGCATTATAAGAGGTTGCAATGGTGTTTGATGCAAGGGTTTAAGTAACTCCAAAACCTCAATGCATGCTTCGTTGACTAGTAATTTTAGGCATGATTTTACAATTTTTCTCGCAATAAGTGTTGTATTTGGATTGATAGCCTTGCAACAAATAAATACACATCTCCTTGCAAAATTTCCCTATGATGCTCATTTTTTTCCTATGTAGTGCCCAGTTTGTGCCATGGTGAATAACCATGAGGCTTTAACATTGCTTGTCACTCCCTCTTTCCATCTCTAAATATTGGTCAATATACTCTTTCTTTTTTGTGCCAGCTTTGTGTTAAATTCTGTAAATTCCTCCAATACTTAAATAGGCATGGGCTCAACTAATAAACTCTTTGTTTCCCCATTTTTCCAGACATTGTATACAAGGACATGTGAGAAAATATGTGGATTAAAAATGCTTGAAATTCACACTTATCAATTGGGATGGTGTTGAAAAGAGGGAATGAAAAATGATTCATTTCAAATCTTTTTCAATGATTCAAGATGAGTAAGGAAGGTTTTCAAATCACAAATGTCCTAACTATGTCTAATCATGAATGAAATATCATGGCTTAAGGTTTAGGACAATAGGAATGGTTAATGATAGGTTTACAATGTCAAGGAATGGAAGTCAAAGTTATTTGGTAGACATATTATGATAAGAAATCAACATTGAGTACAAGATTATTGTAGTTGTTTTCAATATAAATTTCCCTTATCTTCAATAAATTGGAAGGATTAAAATATTATTACCTCAAGTTACCCTATACATGCTAAGATGAATATGGCTAAACCTAATACTTTATACTATTGAGTTGGACCATGGTTGAGTGTTGAGACAAGTGTTGATGTTGTGGCTGAATATTATGCTAAGTATGAGGCCAAAAATGATGTTGAGGCTACTGATGTGTTGAGTTTGAGACCAAGAATGATGTTGAGACTACCAATGAAGACCTGAGAAATAAGGGGAAATATATTAGAGGTACTTTGGCATCCTAGGCCCTTACCCTGAAACCAATTGTCACTATATGAATATTGATTTGAAGGTATATTAAAACAATCTCTCTACAAGTTGTCCTGTAACTATTATAGAGATTTTATAACTACTTGATACAATGGTTACTGAATTGAGTGATGGTTACAATAAAGTTTGTGGCTACGAAAATGTGATTGCTAAAGCTATCGTTGATGCTATTTGAGGTTGATAACTTCCTAATTCATTATCCTTGTGGTACCAAAACCACTGTCAATAGTAGAGATACCTAAAATATTAGATTTTGATGTTCCTGCTAAAGATTTTATGCTAGAGAATGAAATCCATATAATCATTTCCTTGACTTATTAATAGATTTAAAACAAATATAATTATTGATCATTGTGATGACTTATTTTTTAGAACAAGAATAAATTGCAAATTTTTATTCGAACAATATATATTGAAATGTTGCTACAAGAAACTAATTTGTTAGTATGAAGATGTTGAAAAGGTTTCAAACTACTTTTAATACTACTAAACCATATAGTCTTCATCCATGTACAACCCTTGCCATGAAAATGAATGTGTTGAAGTCGAGCATGGAAAAAACAATCATTGGATTATTAGCCTGCAAGATTAGTGGAGTCACCTACAAGATCTGACTATCAAGGGACATTGATGTATTCTCGTTGTCATTGATAAGAGAACCTCCCATTGATGTATGCAAGCCTCAGGATACTAAAATAAATATATATTATTGAACCCAAATAATGTTCTAATATCGATGGGTCAAGAATTGTTAGTAGGAGGTTATTAATGTATCTCACATGAACTAACATGAGCATAAAATAATCTTGAAGAATAGCAAGATACATTTCCTGTAAATTCTGAGCTATTGACCCGAATTTTAAATAACATAAAATGCATGCCATATATGTAAAAAAAAAAAATTTCCACTATCTTAATTCATAACATTCATTGCATTCACGAAATATAAAAGTTCCAAACCCATGTATTAGCTTGAAGAATATTTTAATGACAATTATTTATAAAGTATATTATGTTTATAAGTTGCACAAAACAAAATATAGCAGGGCTCAAATTTTCATTCACATGTAACTATCCATCAAAATCCCAAAATTATGAAGAGAGCCTCGAACTATGAGCTTTGACTATTCAATCTGATAATTCAATTACACTTTCCCGCAAGTTGCGTAATTCCGCAGACTGCATTTTCCAACAGCTACTCCTGCGCATGCCTCATGGATGGTATTGTAAATTCATGGTAGAAGAGCCATATTTTCTTTAATCCTAATCAAACAAAATCCCATGGCCTTCACCAGGTTTAGCCTTTCCATTTTCTCATGGAGGGTTTCACGCTGGACGTTGTGCGGCTCTGAAGCATCTCCCATCCTTCTAGCTCTAAGAATATTTGCACTCGAGATTTTTGTGAACAATAAGTCTCACCACTAAGGTTGTGAATTCGCATATAACGAGCTCTAATCATCTTGGGTCTTTTCGTAATCAATTCCACAGTGATTTCATATTGCCTCGTCGTAGGTACACTCATGTCCGGGTCACAACAAAATTTTCCCTTGCGTAAGGCTTCCCCATCCAATATAGTGACATCGTCGTTTTGAAAGAGGCTCAATAACCCAACAAAAGGGAACATGGTATGTGTTCTCGATCCTCTGCAGGGGAGCATCATCCCTAGTTGGTATCATCCTCATGCCAAGTAATTTATCTTTTGTCGTTCCAGCTCGTTTTATAGTTCTCCACTTGTCTGACTCTAAATAAAGAAATAAATTCCTGAAGATTCATCCAAAGAAACACTTATCAATGAGTTGGCCCGGTATCAGAGATACCCAGACCCACCTTAAGGATGTCCTCACTTTAAAGAGAACCCTAAATTTCCCCTCTCATAGGTCTCAAGAAGATTAGTCTCTTAAGATATCTGGGGTTTTAGCATTTGTGCTCCCTCCTATGTAATTTTACCCAAATTCTACTCTTATTGTTGCTAAATATTTTGATTCCAAACCTGAGACCATCATCTCTCCCATACACCAATACGTATTCCTTGAAATTAATGAGAATGTTATGTCCAAAATTCTAGCAATACCAACATCTAGGATATATATTACTGATAAACAGTTATATCAGTTGAATTCCCCAAAGGATTACTCAAAATCCCTGACCCAAACGTAAAATTGGAAGTCCCTCTTCACGCTAACTTATTGAAACCATTTTACCAGACCTTAACATGGATTTTTTCTATTATTTTGGCTTAGCTGAAGACTTAAAAATTGATGAATCCATTACTCTGAATCCTGACAGATTAGTGATCAATTTCCAAAAATATAGCCAAATCTATTATAGTTGACTTTATGACTATTATCCCATTTAAATCCTGCTGCCATTATACATATCTTTTTCATTTAGTTTTATTTAAATACCCTTCTTATGTTATGTCCACTAAGCTCCTCATGAATGTCAACGGTGAAAACAGAGAAGAGAGGGAATTTTATCAATGGACGAACATAATTTACCCAAGACTTCCCCCTAATTCCTATACTCAATACATTGGTTGTTTTTCCTTTTACCTGAAGGTTATATTGTTCGAAGAATCCTATGATAGAATTTCTGAAGATCTGAGGCGAATTTTAAGACTTACCGAGGAAGAAAGCATGGGTAGTTGGTTCATTTACCCAAACTTTTCCTTGATTAGACTGTATGGTTTTGAAAGGGAGCATTTTCAGTTTCCCAATTTTATTACACCATTAATATTCGCTTATGAAGTGTTGAGACAAATGATAGTTGCTGATGAATCACACTTTGCATCAAAGAAAAAGGGAGAATTATTTATTTATTGTACTCTATTCAACCTCTCATTGCTAAAAATAAAAATGCAATACATAATATTGAAAAATAAATGTTGTCATTTGGATTGATGCATGATAACTGTTGGCATTATGATCCCCTTGCAATAATATTTGAATTAAGAAAACAAACATGGCTATCATGGCTATCAACCTATACTCATCAAAGAAGACCAACGATTGAAAATTGGGTGAATGCTCTCTCCCTACCTTGTGGTCACATCCAAGTAATGATGCAAGTAGCCACAGAATAAAACCACCAATAGACAACAAGGAAACATATGGCCAAGATTTGATACCAATTGAATTTCATATTATGGAAGCAGAATGTTATGAATAAAAAATTCATAACTATATAATATCAAAATAAAAAATAAAATAATAATAAATATGTATTAATTAATAATTAATAAATTAATTAAATTAAATTGGCCAATTAAGGGCATTTATGTCAAAATTTGTGTCTTAACCTTGTGGCCAGTCAACTCCTATAAAGGAGAAACTCCCAAGGGTTGTAAATCATCGAGTATTGAATAATAAATATATTTTTATACACATAAATGTGTCTTCATTTAGTAAATTATAGTGAGCAAGAAATTCTCACTCCACAAAACCTGCACAACCTCTGGCAGTCTAGTTACAGAGAGAAAATCCAATGTTTTGGATTCGAAAGGAGACCTACAATGTGTAAAACAAAGAGAATGCAATGTGGATACTGAAGCGTTCGAGCAAACTGTCGAACAACTAAACAAAGAAATGCAATAGACCATTGAAGAAACTCAACCAAAAGAATCTAGTGCACAAGCATTAAATGTCATGCACAATTTTATTGAAGAAAAATCAATGCACACATTGGGAATACAAATAATTTTTCTACCGCAATAAGCCCATTTGGTGGAGGATATAGTACTGAAAGAAATGGCCCCCATTGTCAGGCCAAGATTTATTTCATCTACATATTTTGAAATAAACACGTTTAATCTCACAGTGGTGCAGCCATAAGTGAATGATAACCAATAGCTAATAGGTTCTCGTGCCTCTTGTATGGCTATTAATTTAGTTATCGGATTTGGATATGGTAAATTGGCACAGACAGACAAGCGAAATTGTCGCTAGACGATTATTGGATTCCATGAACGAAAATAGAAAAATGCAAGTTATGATGAAAAAGGTTTCTGAGTAGATGCATATCGCACGAGTTGTTCTAAGGGCCAGAGCTAATAAAATCAAGGAATTGGAAGATATGGTAATTCGACAAGACGGGTAGCCCAAGGAAATTGGGCCCTTTAAAAATATATTAGAAGAAAATGAAAAATAAATTAAAAGTACGTAGGTTATAACAAATATCCATGATTATGACACATATTTTTATACGGACCTTCGAAAGACGATAAGAGATTGAAAATCAGTTACAGGAGATGCATGCATCCTTTCAAGTCAAGGAAAAATAACTTAGGGAAAAACATGCTCAATTAGAAGTCTTGAAAGAGGATTTCGTAGCAAAAGAAGAAAAAAACTTGAAAACAATTGCAGAATATAAAGCTAGTGTTGATCAAGCTCTCGCTACTCCTCAAACATCAGATACTACAAGCCTGAAGTTATTGCAATTAAAGATTTCACAATTGGAACAGGAACTCAATGAAGAAAAGCTATAAAAAGAACAGGATGAAAAGAGAGAAGTGACAACCACAATGAAAAAATTCCATTATAGAGCAGATACATAATACACTTAAGGAGAAGCAAAATGAAGTTAAGTCCAAACAAGAAGTGATTAGAGTAACTACCATTAAGAGGCAAGTTCTTATACTAGCGAAGGAGGAGATATGGAGAGAAATAAACCATAAAATACCAACAGTTTAGTATTACGTAGTGATTCTCTCAGATTGTGAGAAAGGAATAATCAAAAGGGATAATTTTGAATCCAAGAGTACTTCATTGTGCTTAAGGAAAGATTGAAATATATATATATCAGCTTACTGATCTTATTAACACCCTTGAAGAGAATACTTTGGCTGAGAATCGAGATGAACCTTCCTAAGAGGGGTGAGTGCATCCTATCCTTATACATGATTAACTAAAAGTTTAACTCTATGCATCTCATGAAAGAAGAATTTGAGATAGTTACTAAGGAATTTGAAAATTTGATAAATGACTGGAACCATTTGGGCAGGTTCAAAGTTCCTTTCTTTTGGGGGAAGGATAATTGGTTAATATCAAATGAAGAATTCTGAAATAAATTAAAGGCTATTGAATGAGATATTTCTTTTCTATCAATACACAGTGAAGAAGTTGCTTCACCCCATTTGTTTATCAATGCCTTGTGCAGGGAATTCACGATATCGGTCGAGATAAACAAGATGATCCAAAGCCTCCCTGCGGCTCGCTACCATATCAGGTGAAATCTAATAGTGGCAAGAAAAAAGTATAAGAATGTACCCTGGTTAGCACCAGCCAATTGGGAAAAAAAATCAAAGGTTAAGACGCAGGTGAACCAAAACATTAGCCTAGAACAAGTTTCTTCCAACAATCAAGCAGTCCAACCAGTCCAACCAATGCAATAAGTTACAGATCAACGGGAGGATTGGGATGAAGTGACGTTAATAACACCTCAGATGCCTATGGAAAGAATGTGTGGATCTCAAGGCCAATCCCTCGTTGCCACGTCCAAAAGGGATAAAACATCAAATCATGAAGGCGCTCATGAAAGTTTACTTTATTTACTTTTAATTTAATTTATTTTAATTTTAAACTTTATTTAAAGACCTTGTTTCTCACTTAAAGGGGTTGTTGACAAAAGAACTATTTTTTATGATGTTATTGCATCTTAACATACTTGATACACAGATCTAATATTGGTAGAACGATATACTCATGCGTCCTTTATAAATCACTTTTTCTATATGTGTCTATTTAAAACAATTCAAGATGTTTTGAATGGAGGACTTGTTTCATATTCTGTAATATCCAATTTATTTAGTTGCTTGGTCTTATGTTATTTATTTTCGATTCTAGTGATTAAAATATTGACCATTTGATTGAATTTTAAGTTCCTTGAGCTTGCCTCTGGAACTGAGAAGCGATATATTACTCGATAAACTCTACAACTATTGTGCTTTGTTTTCTTTGTTGTGTTAATAATAATTTTGTGTTTTTGATATCAAATGGATCTTAGCATGTTGATTCTTACAATTTTATTGTTCTAATATTTATTAGTAGTTCACAATTTATTATGGGAATAGCCTAAGAAGGAAAGAACAATTGTACTTGCTGCAATGTTCTCTTCATTTTTATCATTGAAATAATGTTTGTGTCTTATATGTGTGTGTGTGTGTGTGTGTGTGTTATCTTTCTTTTATGTTTGTTTTATTTTATTTTATCGTTTTACTTTGAGTGTCCGTCTTTGATGTGCAAGATATATCATTCATCAACAACTAGTTTATTTAAATTTATTTTGTATAATCCATCTTATTTCTATAACTTCTTCATTTTATCAATAATTGATCCTATTTTATTTTCCTATTAAAAACCATGTAATTGTATCCAAGGAATACCCATTGTGGTGTACAGGAGGCCATCTTGAAGCAGCTAAATCGAGAGGATTTTTTAATCCTCAATGAATGTGTTCATGAGTGGTTTCCATTAGGAACAATTTGAGAACCAACATCCTTCTGGCGTTGTTTTTAGGGAACCACTTTTTAAAATTTTCTTAATGGCTATTCCTGATCCTTTACAACCGCTTATTCTTTTCGGGCTTGCTGACCAACGTAGCATTCTTAATGGTTTATATGATCGCGCCATGCAGGTTTCTCGTACCCTCGAGGATGTTCAAAGAAATTTACAGGTTTTAGCTCAATAAGATGAATGTGCACAACCCATCCCTAACGTTCCACGATGAAAAGAATGACCGAGGCTTTTATTACGTGACGAAGGTGCACATTCGCCACTTTGTTAGATATTCCTCTTACGAATACCTTTATATTTTAATTTTTCAAGTCTTAAAATACAATATATATATATATATATATATATATATATATATATATATATATATATATATATATATATATATATATATATATATATATATATATATATATATATATAACAATAATTGCATACATTATTGGCAACTCCAAATCTAGATACTCCTAAACAAATAACCCAATCATATTCAAATTTACGTCATACCCCCTTAGATGACCTAGAACTCTTGGAAACCATCGCCAATAGGAGGAGACGACTTGAAGAGTTTAGGAAAACTCATCAATTGTATCCTAATCCTAGAACAGGGGAGAGCTTAAGGCCTCTCAACCATACCCTTGAATCTGACCCCATAGCCACATCATCAAATTCACATAACTGGGCTTGGACTATCGCCATTCATTTTACTCCTTGAAGCAGTACACTGGCTTCACCTTATCAATCCTGAGCACCACCCCATCCTTCTCTACCAGTCATGAATTATTGTGTGAATGCTCAATATCACCCCCTCAACCTTCTGAGGCATTACATGATATCCCACCAAAATATGATAGAAAATCTACCTAGGTTTTATAATGAAGGGGAGAGTACCACTGAAGAACACATAATCAAATTTTAGGACTACTGTGAAAATCTTGGCATAGAATACAATGATATATTTATGATAGTTTTTGTTCAAAGTCTTGAAGGAGAAGTTAGGAAATGGTTTAGGAATCCTTCCCACACCCCCTCCCCCCCCCCCAAACCACATAAATACAATAGAAAAATTGGTTGAACTATTTCTTAAATAGTTTAGAGTTAAAAAGAGCAATCAGTTGCGGTTGATTGAGTTTGCAACCTTAAAGCTAAAACCTGATGAATCGGTATTTTATTTTAATAAAATATTTATGAAGTGCTATAAACAATTACCAACTTATGTTCGTCTTTTTGACACTGTGGCTATTGTCGCATATTCCTCATCTCTTGACGACGATCTTTCTTATGCATTGCGAGAAATATAACCCTTAAAACTAGTTAATGTGAAGGTCAAGGCTTGCTCATGTGACGGTAATTTAATAGCTACCAGAAAGATAGGTGTTAGAGATATTTATTCTATGGGAAAGAATAAAGTCGTAGAACCTTCCCCTCAGCTCCCACGCTCTTCATCTTCACAAGATCATAAAATCGAGGAGATGGAGAAGCTCATTAAATATCCGACTAACAAAATTCAGTGACTAGAAGTTGGGAACAAGACACCTCCCCCTTCCATTCATAACCCTATGGTTCAATTGAACTACCACCCTAATGCACATACTTTTCCCAATATAAATCCGAATTACCCTCCCAGGAACCAACCTCCTTACCGTCGTCCCAACGTCCCTCAGGTCTTATAGAGACAACATCGGGTGGATGATTCTCCTATTCAACATCCCTTAAGGAATAATGCTACCCTCATCGACGACTACGATGATGAAGTGGCTAGTCAAATAATAAATCCAAAGGAGAAAGACTACCTAACGTTAATTTTGTTGATTCTCCATATGAATGCACCCAAGAACAAGTCGATTATTTAGAAAAAAAAATTTGGAACCCTTAACTTCAACATTTTTCCGAATATTTAGAGGTGTTTTTTCAACACAAATAGAACCTTAGATCTAGGAAGGAGCGCACACCTCAAAACAAAACCCCAACTCAAGACCCTACTCAATCTAACAAGAGACAAAACATATCCAATGAGTATGACCCTCAAGGCTCTCATCCTCATCCCGTATCCAAATTTAGTCGAAAAATCAAATTAAATAAAATTAAAATTATTACGCCTCTTGCTGAAATAATTAAGGTCCCCACTTACAAGCAAGAGATCAACACCTTCCTCAAAAATACCCATGCTCTGATAGAAGAGATGAAATTTACAGATGCTATTAAAACTCAAGATGACACTCCAAAATTCATTATTGAACCCCAACTAGAGAGGGATGGTAGCTTAGTCTCTCCTTTCTATATTAGCCTGAAGATCCATGACTAGACTCTACATAAATGCATGTTAGATTCTGGGGTATCCCACAATCTCATGCCAAAAGAGATCATGGAAAAGCTCGGTTTATACATTACTCAGGAGTACAATGAATTATACTCCTTTGACTCCGACAAAGTCAAATTCCTTGGAGTAATCAAGGATTTAGTTGTGGTTCTAGCATAATTACTCTTTAAAAGCATAGTAATGGATGTATTGGTGGTTGATGTCCCACCCAATTATGGTATGCTTCTTTCAAGGACCCGAGGTGCTAATTTAGGAAGTTCTTTATAGCTAGATATTTCATATGCTACTATCTGTGTTTTCAAAGGTGGCACCAACCAATTGTACAAAGAATCAATATTGACTGATACAATCAGTTCAGAAAAACATCTAGAAAATTCCCCTATTTACGCTTATGATGACAATCTGGGGAATTTTGTTTTCACTCTCTTCGATGAAGAGAAATCCCTTATACAAGAAAATCAATGTGTGCCTAGTATGCCTGTGGACTCAAATGTTTTCTAGAAAATGTTCTTTGACGAAGCATCTTCCAAGGTCGAGTTAGGTGCTAGAGTCGTTTAAATCCCTCCAAATCAGCCGAACGTGAATTTTCCTTTTAAACTAAGCTTTGAAACTACTAACAACATAATTTAATACGAATCCCTTGTATTAGGATTATAAACAATGTGTAAACTCAATATTCAAAACTTAGCAATATTTGGTTACTTCGATTTGGTCACTAAGAAGGTGACAAACAAATGTCAAATGAAACATCCTCAGTTGTGGGCATATAGAAATCATGTATGGGACCTAATTGATAACTTTTCCTTCGCTATTAATTTTACTATTTTTCCTAGAGAAAAGAAACATCTAGTTGACGTCCTCGCTATCATTGCCGCCACTTTCACCCCTCCTACTCAATATAAACTGAAATATGAGATTGGGATTCTGCACTGACTCTCGATTCTTGATAATTTCAAACACTGGAAAGTGTTTGAAGATGATAAGGAGATAAAAAGATTCATTGAGTTAATGGGTGAGTTTTCAAATCAATGTATAAATGATGATCTGGAGGACAACCAGATATCAATACATCTCATCGTAAGACTAAAATTGGCAAGCATGATATTGTTCAACTGAAAAAAAAATAAAAAAAATAAATAAATAAATATATATATATATATATATATATATATATATATATATATATATATATATATATATATATATATATATATATAGAGCAATCCTACTATTAAACCCCCAGTTTAAAAATAGAGCCAGTGAATATCACCCACGGGGGCGGGGGTGGGGAAGCCAAGTTAGTTATTTTTTCTCGAGCTCCACCACAACAAATCAAAGAGAAATATATTAACCTCCTACAAAATATTCTGATGTCTTTTCTTGGAATTATGACGATATCAAGACTTATGATCAGAATATAATTGAGCATCACATACCCTTAAAATAAGGGGTTAAACCTTACAGGAAAAAGCTAAGACAAATTAACCCTCTTTTATTTCGCCTATTGAGAAAGAGATTAAAATACTTCTAGATGCCAAGATAATTATTCCCCTACAATATTCTGATTGGGTTTTCAATCTAGTTCTAGTCAGAAAGAAAAATGGTGAAATCAAATTATGTGTTGATTTGAGATATATTGATTGAGCCTTGTTGAAAGATAATTATCCATTTCCCAATATGGATATTATCTTGCAGAGGGTAGTGGTTTCCACCTGTATTTCGATGATGGATGTTTTTTCTAGATATAATCAGATAGTCGTACCGAAGGATGATATCTTGAAAATGACCTTAATTACCCCTTGGGGAATTTTTATATTCCAGAAGATGCCCTTTGGGGTGATGAATTCAGGGGCTACTTTCGAAAGAGAAATGGATATCGCCTTTGCTAATGAGAAGTACCATTTCATAGTATTCTATTTAGATGATATGAATATATTTTCTCAAAGTGACAAATTACATCTGAACCATCTAGAAATTGTTTTTTAGAAATGCATAAAGTACGATTTGTCTCTAAACCCTAGAAAGTATTTCTTTTCCATGATGAAAGGAAAACTAATTAGCCATATCGCATCCCAGCACGAGGTCAGAATTGACCTAGAGAGAGTTCATGAAATCCAAATTAGTCCTCTTCCTCACACTAAAAAGGAGGTCCAAGCTTTCTTAGGCAAGATTATTTTTCTCTACAAGTTTATTCAAAACTTTGAGGAAATTGTTAAGAACATAAATAATATGCTCAAGAAAGGAAACAAGATAAAATGGAATGAGGAAGAAAAATTTTCCTTTGAGAGGACAAAAAGAGCCACAATGGAAGCTCCCATCTAAGTCAGTCCAAATTTTACAAAATATTTTATGATTCCCTTTTGCCTTAGAACATACCATTATTGTTGTTCTTATATATAAGAACCAACAAGGTTATGAGCAACATGTTTCATTTTTCAATAAGGCTTTGTAGACAACAAATCTTGAATATGATATGATTTAAAAGAAGGCATATGCCTTAGTTTAAACCTTAAAGGAATTCAGGGAGTACATTTTGCAATCTAAACCTATCGTCTATATCCCTCACCCAACATCGAAAGATATTTTGTTACAAAAATATACAAAAGGTAGAAGTGGTAAACGGATATCACAGATCCAGGAATACGACCTTGAGTTAAAACCTATTAGAGTCAAAAAAGGTCAAGGATTGGCCAAGTTATTAACAAAAGTTAATTTTAAGGCACTAGTTGTTAGTCAATATACTCTTTTGGAACCAACTAGAGAGCTTAGAGACGAGAAGGAAGCAATCAAGGTTGATTCTACCTCACTCAGACCATATCATTGTCAACCCAAAATTTATTGCTTCTTAGTGGTATGGGAATATTATTAGCTATCTCTAGACCCTCCAGTTGCCAAGCCACTTGTGTAAGTCTGCCAAACGTTCACTAAATTCTCTAAGATATGGTATTATAGATGGAAATTTGTATTGGAAAGACCTTGTAGGTGTTCTTATTAATTGTATACTACCTTACCATACTGATTATTTAATTATCCTGTTGAAATGGCACCAAGAAATGACACCCAAAGGGGACTTCTGGTTTAATTTTCCCTTAATTAAATTGGAAGAAAAATTCTAATTTCATCTCATGACAACTTGCATTAGATAACTAAGTCAAAAAGACTTATTTAGCTGAGGAAATTAAAGTTGAGGGTCAGAGAGGAGGCATGTAGATTTCTCCCATGATTTTAAGGGGTACATTTACAGTTATTTGTGAATTGTAATTAGTTAACCTAATTAATTGAGTTAAAATCAGCTTAACTAGTTCTAACTAAGAGATAAGATAGTGATAATTCCAATGAGCTAGTGATAGGTCCAGTGAATTAAATCTGATTTAATTCACAAGTAGTGGTAAATCAGTTAACTGATAATTCTCTATAAATAGTTGATGCATGTCAGTTCTAAGGAAGGCTCAGTTGAGTTTAAGGTTAAAGGGAAGACAACTATCAGTTGTATAATTAGAAAATTAGACAGGTCATGTATGAGGTCATCAAGAATCCTTGGATGAATTGGAGCAATCAATTCTTGGGAATTCCTATTTCATAGGGCCAAAATTCCTCCAATAATGGGTGAGAAAGGCTTTCCAGAAATAGGCTGAGAATTGGTTAAGTATTTGACCGATTTTTCCTAGCTCAGAGTGAGATAGTCAATAGAGTGCAGAGGTTTCTCTATGAGACAAAAGCATTGTATTGTTTCATGATCTTCAATTTATGCAATATACATATAGTGGGGTTTTGAGTAGTTTCTTTCCCCAGATACATCTTGTGTTGTTCGATTGATTATTTCTTTCTCTTACTTGTTATGTGATTGTGTGATCGAAATTGGTTTCCACAATTTGTAGAAGGATTCAATATTTTGTTTTAGTACATTACAAGATCATATTGAATCCCTTTGGATTATTTCTACATGGTATCAAAGCGTGGGGAATCAAAATAGAAGAGAAGAACCCAAGTTTTTTTTAATAGGTACTTCCAATATGCAGATTTATTCTTCAGGACCAACAACAGATTAAGATGTATTTCAATGGATTGAGGCTTGAATATGCCCTTGAAGGGAATTCGAATTACATAGCATGGAATGAAAATATGGAGGCAATGATTGAGGACAACAGTCTGAAGGCATTCATTGATAGTGATATTACTTAGCCCACAGTAGCATATGCTCAACTTCTTGATGCATGGAAGAAGAATGTAGAAAAGGTGAGAAGGATCTTGTTAGAGGGAGTTCGAGATCATATTAGATTGAGTCTCCATGGGAAAGTGACTCTATATTCTATGTGGAAGGCCTTGACAGATTTGTTTTAGAATAGAAACAACCACATGAAGATGGTGTTGAAAAATAAGTTCAGAAAGATATATATGGAGAAGGGTGACACAATCCAAAAATACTTGATGAAGTTCACTCAATGTCAAGACGAGATTGGAAGTGTTGGGATAACATTTTCCCAGGATGATTTGGTGAGCCTAACTCTTCTAGGCCTTCCTAAGAGCTGGCATAGCTACCAGTACTCTGTGAATGGGAGGGAGAAGCTACGATATTGGGAGAAATTATGGTCTGACTTGGTACAAGAAGAGATTCGACGGAGCACCAGATATGGATCCTCATCAAAGACTGATGATGAAGAGAAGTGTGCCTTGGATGGAAAGGCAAAGAAAGGGAAAGGGAAGGTGTCACATTCCAAATTAGATTCTGACAAGGAAGGCAAGAGGCGAGACTTTTCAAAGGTGAAATGTTTTCATTGTCATGATCATGGACACTATGTTATAAATTGTCCACAAAATAATACCAACAAGAAGGCCTCATGAGGAGCAGCAAGTGAAGCACTCGCTTCACTATTCGAGTTGGAATTCACTCTCATTTCATGCATGGTGTCATCGGTGATGGGTTCTATATGGTACTTGGATAGCGGAGCTTTGTCCCATATGACTGAAAAAAATAATTCTTTAGTAGCTTGGAGGAGAAGGATCTCCTGATGCACATCGAGATGGGTGATGACGGGAAGTATAATGCTACCGGTGTAGGTAAAACTAACTTTCAGAGGGAGTCAGGTAATCCACTCACATTAAAATATTCCATGTATGTTCCTGGTTTAAAGAAGAATTTGGTTTCTATTTATATTTTGGAAGATCATGGCTCTGATGTGATCTTTAGTGAAGGAAAGGAATTCCTTCATTACAAAGCCATGGGATAGGTGAAAAATATTGGGGTTCAAGTAAAGAGCCTCTACAAATTGGATGTAGAATATTGTGTTTTCTTGAGCTCAAAATCAGAGAAGGTGGAGAGTTGAGACATCGGTGAGTTATGGCACAGGAGATTGGGCCATCTACACCACAATGATTTGAAGAACATGCAGCAGATTTCTATAGGACTTCCAAAGGGTGGAATTTCGCAGAGAGATACATGAAAAGAGTTTACATTGGGGAATTATACCAAAGCCACATTTCACGATAAGGAAAGTCGAGCACAGGTGAACCTTGCGATAGTTCACTCAGACGTGTGTGTATTGTTCTCGATAGCTTCCACATAAAAACACGGGTATTATGTGATTTTTGTTGAGGGTTTTTCAAGAAAGTGTTGGATTTTCTTCATGTAGAAGAAATATCAGACATTCTCTAAATTTTGTGAGTTCAAGGCACTTATCGAGAAAGATACAAGGAAGAAGGTGAAGTATATGAGGAGTGACAATAGTGGAGAATACATCTCTAACGAATTCAAGAAATTTTGTGCCTCAGAAGGAATTCGAAGAGAATTGATAGCACCTCATAACCCACAACATAATGGGTTTGCAAAAAGAAAGAACATAACTATTGTGGGAGAAACACGAGCTATGTTGAATTATTAGGTCCTATGGTTGCATATGTGGGCAGAAGCATGCAATACAAAAATATTTGTGCAGAACATAAGTCCTCATCAGATACTTGGGATGAGTACACCAGAGGAATATTTTTTAGGTAAGAGACCAGATGTGTCGTATTTTAAAAATTTTGGTTCATATGTTTATTTCCATGTAACGAAAGATGCCAGGAAGAAGATAGAGTTAACAATAGAGTTGGAAATATTTGTGGGGTACACTGATACACCTCACAACTATCAAGTGTACTTTCGAGCACACAGGATGAAATTGTTCAGAAGAGATGTGAAATTCGATGAAGAGAAAGCCATGAGATTGTCCCTTGAGAGGGAACTTTAGTTGAATGCAGTTGAGGAGCTCTTGACTCCAAAAGAAGAACCTCAGGATGTGGAGCAGCCACAAGCAGAGGAATAGAGAGTGGTAGAAACCACTCATGTAGATCCATCCACCAGAGATGGAAGGAATCACACCATAGAGGCTAACATATTGTTGCTAGACACGAGAGAGAATGTGGGAGCACCCACATTACAGAGCAGGTAAAGAAGGTCCCTAGAGAAGTACATTGGATACATGGCTCTTATGAGCAAAGGTATTGAGATAGAACCATTCTCTTTGAGGAAGAAATGCAGAAGCTAGGGTGGGTTGATTCCATGGTTGAGGAGTATGACTCCATTATTAGAAGAAATGCATGGGAAGTTGTTCCAAGACTAGTGGGGAAGTCAGTTGTAGGATCCAGGTGGGTCTACAAGGTGAAGCAGACAACTAATGGGATTTTTTAGAAGCATAAGGCCATATTTTTTGCCATAGGGTTCTCTCAGGTAGATGGGATTGAATATAATGATAATTTTGCACCAGTTGCAAGGTACTCATCTATCAGATCCATTCTTGCACTCTCAGCGCAAATGGGATGGAAGATACATCAGATGGTTGTAAATATAACCTTTCTCAATGGAGTTATTGAGGAAGAGGTGTACATTGAGAAACCATAAGGTTTTGAGACCTTAGACAAGGAGTCACATGTGTGTAGGTTCAAGAGAGAATTTTATGGGCTCAAGCAAACACCTCTTGCTTGGGACACCGAGATCGACAGTTATTTCACTGGGTTGGGCTTCACCAAGAGTGAAGTGGATGTGAACCTATATCATATTGTGGTTGATAGTAAGATTTTGATTATTGTACTTTATTTCGATGATCTGATACTAACATGTTTTGAGCATCTCATCAAGTCTTGCAAAGAGGATCTTGCAAGATAATTTGAGATGAAGGACATGGGGCTCTTGAATTATTTCCTAGGATTTCAAATATGGAAAAGATATGGGGAGCTATTTGTATCTTAGGGCAAGTATGCCAACGAGATCCTCAGGAAGTTCCACATGGAGGGAAACAAACCCATGGAGACTCCTCTAGTAGGAAACTGGAGGAAGGAGGATGTTACTTCAGGTGAAGGAAGATGCTACTTCAGGCGAAGTATTGGATGCTACCATTTACAGGAAGCATTTTGGTTCACTCATGTATTTGGTGAACACACGATCAAACATATGCTACAAAATTAACCAGCTTATTCAAGCTATGGTTAAGCCTACCAAGATATTTTGGAAGGCAGGAAAACATGCGTTGAGATACCTCAGTATGGTACAAACAAACAGAGGGAGTGAAGATTTAAGGCTTCACCGATGCAGATTGGGCAGGGAGTCCATCCGACAAGAAGAGCACATCAGGGAGCATCTTCAGCATAGGATCAACATCATTTTCCTGGTACAACAGGAAATAGAGATCATTTGCACTCAGTTCAGTAGAGGTAGAGTACATGGCAGCTAGAGAGGAAACATGTGAGGCCATATGGATGAGAAAGATACTTGTTGGTTTTTTTGGTCGACAAATGGATTCGACAATGATACATTGTGATAACCACAGTGGCATCAAACTCTTTGTTAATCCAGCTTTTCATGACAGGTTGAAGCATATTAATATGCGATATCACCATCTCATAGGTTGTGTGCAAAGGCAGTTTATGTCATTAGATTACATTCCCATAGAGGAGCAGTATGCAAACATCTTGAAAAAGGCATAAAAAAGAAGCAGATTCGAATTCCACAGAGACGGGATCATGTTAGAAGATAATACATTTATTTTTGAGAGGGAGTGTTGAAATTACACCAAGATATGGCACTCAAAGGGGGCTTTTGATTTAATTTTCCCTTAATTAAATTGGAAGAGAAAATGTAATTTCATCTAATGAAAAATTGTATTAGTTAACTGAGTCATTCAAGATTGAGTTAGCTTAGGAAATTTGAGTTGAGGGTCAGAGAGGAGGCATGTAGAGTTATCCCATGATTTTAGGGGGTCCAATTACAGTTATTTGTGAGTTGTAATGAGTTAACTCAATTAATTGAGTTAAAATAAGTTTAACTAGTTCTAACTAAGATATGAGCTAGTGATAGGTCCAGTGAATTAAATATGACTTAATTAACAGATAGTGGTCAATCATCTAATTGATAATTTGCTATAAATAGTTGTTTCATGTTAGTTCTAAGGAAGGCCTGGTTGAGTTTCAGGTTAAAGGGAAGGTAACTAGCAGTTTCATAATCATAAAAATGTATAGGTCATGTATGAGGTCATCAGGGAGCCTTGGATGAATTGTGCAATTAATTCTTTGGAATTTCATATTTAATAGGGCCACAATTAATCCAATAATGGGTGAGAAAGGCTAGTCAGACAGAGGCTAAGAATTGGCTAAGTATTTTACTGATTTTTACAAGATCAGAGTGATATATTCAGCAAAGTGTAAAGGTTTCTCTATGAGACAAAATCATTGTATTGTTTCATGATTTTGACTTTATTCAGTATACATATAGCATGGTTTTGAGCAATTGATTGCCCCAGATACATCTTGTGTTGTGCGATTTATTATTTCTTTCTCTTAATTTTTATGTGATTGTGCGATCGAAATTAGTTTCCGCAATTTGTAGAAGGATTCAGTATTTTTTTTTAGTACATTACAAGATCAGATTGAATCCCTTTGGATAATTTCCACATACTCAACACCATAGTGGTGTATGTGGTGGCCATTATGCTTGGAAGGACATTACACATAGAATATTAAGGAGCCGCTTCTCATACCTTATTCACTAATGTAAATAAAAAGGTTATGGCCTATCATCAATGTCAAATTTTCTTCAAGAAGAAAAAATTGGCTTCCCTGCCCTTAAAACCAATTATAACTAAAGTTCCTTTCTAGCAGTGGGGATTAGATTTCATAGATGAAATTCATCCTCCTTCTAGTGTCCAACATCGTTGGATCATTACTGTTACTGACTATTTTACTAAATGGGTTGAAGCCATCCCATTGAAAAAGATGAGCAATAAATTAGTCATGAGTTTCTTGGTATAAATTATATTCTTGTTTTTTGGTTGCCCAAAGAAAATTATCATTCATAATGCTAAACCTTTCTGTTCAACAACCTTTCAAAATTTCTATGATAACTATGAAGTTAATATTGGTCATTCAGCAACCTATTACTCACAAGGGAACGACCTGGTCGAATCAAACAATAAAAATATTATAAAGATTCTTAAGAAATCCCTAATATCCAAGAAGAGAAATTGGCATGTAATGTTGAAGTATGTTGTATAGAAATATAGGGTAAGCACCAAGAATTCCATTGGCATTTCACCCTTTCAAATAATCTACAGTTTGGATGTTGTAATCCCTCTTTATCTTGGTTCCAAAATCATGAAAATTTTACAAGAAGTAAATGAGGAACTAAATGATTTCCAACGAAGAATCAACCAAATAGTCCACCTACACCAGGAAAGATAATAGGGCCACAAAAATATATCTAAGCACCAATCTAAGGTCAAACAACTATTTTATAAGTGTGTTAAGGAAAAAATATTTCTCCTCGGTGATTGGATCCTAAAATGGGATAAAATGAATTAAGAGCCTGGAAAACATGAAAAGTTTGACAATATATTATTCAACCCTTTCATCATAGATTGGATCCAATGAAGAGAACACCTTCTCTCTTAGGAATTTCATAGGCAAAGAAGTTGGCCCTGTCGTTAATGACAAATTTCTTAAACATTACCTCACATACTAAGTCTTTCCTTGATAAAAAATAAAAATAAATAAATAAATAAAATTTTAAGGATATGTAAAATATGTGTATTGTATAGTCCAAATAAATATGATTGTAAATAGTAAGTTTTCACACCAAACTATAATGTATATGACTGCATCAGTAATCAATAATTATGGTCTATGGATTTGTAATTCGCTAACTGAGGCCATTTAAATCTGAAACTATTACTAACAACATAATCCAATCCACTGAGGGACCCTAATATGATCATACATTATTAAATCCTCACTGGGTACTACATGTTGATGAAAACCCTGATTTTGGGTTATAGATAATTATCTTCTCCTCCTCCATGGATAAATTTCCACCATCATATTGTTTCTCACATCTATACCTATCCCTTTTGGAGTGGGTTAAGCTAATACCTCCGACGAGGCTATAGATTCTCGCTGGAAGCAAAGCAATGTTGGTGGTACTAGTTTCCCTAGTGTGTTACCTACCCACTCC
Organism: Pinus albicaulis; assembly: GCA_034641835.2. Taxonomy (NCBI): domain Eukaryota; kingdom Viridiplantae; phylum Streptophyta; class Pinopsida; order Pinales; family Pinaceae; genus Pinus; species Pinus albicaulis. Next base: position 587,070,424 of record CM076583.1, on the reverse strand, counting down.
CTTGTACAATGATCTCTTGTGGGGTATTCTAGCGACTCCATCAGGGCTATGGACGCTCACTAGCAGTGGAGTGAAACTAGTGGCATGAGAAAATCCCTAGTGTGTTATCTTCCCATTGTGCCTAGTGTAAAATCTAAATCTAAGTATTGAGCGATTACAATTTTTATTGTCTCTTTAAAATAAGGCACATGGAGTGCCACTAATACAAGTTAAAACAACTTAGAAAATAACTCTTTATTGAAAGCAGTGAATGACTCTTTCGGGGCTATGGATGCTCACTGATAGCAGAGAAATGTTTGATGTGTAATGACATGATGGGGTGTCCATAAGAGACTCTTTGTCTCCTACCGTTTACAGTTCGAAGTTTTAATCGCACAACATGGTGCTTGCCATAGGATATCGTAATTGTGTGAATCATATTAACCCCCAATGTGACAATACCTCTACCCATGATATATGAAACTGATAAAAAAAAACATTGCCTCGGTTAGGCTTATCACTAAATTGAGATGGAATCGGCTATTGACTATTTATCATTCATATATCCTTAAAACAATATTATCTAAAAAATAACATTGCTATACATTTAATTATTCATTTATCCAACACAGAAACACAATTATTGGAAACATAAGACACAAACATAAAATGCCTACTAGAGATGAAAAAAATACTTTCTAGTGTCTTAATTCATAACATTCATTACATTCACAAAATATAAAAGGTACAAACCCATGTATTAGCTTACATAACATTTTAATGATTTATTTTTTTAAATTTTATTATGTTCATAAGTTGCACAAAACAAAATATTACATAGCTCACTTTTCCTTTGCCTGTAATTATCCATAAAAATCCCAAAATTATGAAGAGATCTTGGAACTATGAGCTCATATTTTTCAATCCGATAATTCAACTACCCCTTCCCACAGGTTGCTTGAGTCTGCGGATGTTGTGCTCCAAATGGCTTCTCTTGCGCATGCCTCATGGACATTATTGTAAATTCATGGCAGAAGAGCCAACTTTTCATCAATCCTAATCACATGAACCTCCATGGCCTCCATCAGGTTTATTATCATGTCTATTTTCTTTTGGATGGTTTCATGTTTGATGTTGCACACCCCTGAAGCACCCCACATCCTTCTGGCTCTAAGAAGAGTTGCACCCGAGATATTTATGAGAAATCAATCTCACCATTCAGTTGGTGAATTTTCCTATAATGGGCTCTAATAATATTAGGTCTTTTCGTAATCAATTCCATAGTGATTTCATATCGTCTCCTCACAATTACCCTTGTGCTCAAGCCATTACGAAATTTTCCTCATGCAAGACTTCCCCATCTAATATACTGACATTGTCGTTTTGAACAAGACTCCATAACCCAAAAAAAAGGCACATGGTCTATGTTCTTGATCCTCCATAGGGGATAATTATCCCTAGTTTGAGCCTTCTGTTATTGTCAAAATCTCTCTCGATCCTAATCCTAAACCTTAATTCGCTCCAAAAAATAATGTAAAGCATGTTTTAAAATATTCATAAAATAATACTTATATAAGTGGGGCATGGATATTGGACATCCAATTTTTAAACCTAATTTGTCCCTACAAAGGAATCAAAGACCCTCATTTATTCCTCGGGCCGCAACCAGCATGTGTTTTAATTACACCCATTTCCCGATGAGTTTAACCCCCATTCGTCTTCTCAGTGATCATATCATTTCTAGCCAAACTTACGGTCCTGACGCATCATCAAGCGCTAAGGCACGCAGACGATAAGCGCTCAAATTTCCCTCGATGCATCGCAATTTTCTATCCAATATTTATTGAATGGTTAGATTACCACATCGAGCCTAAAGATGTGAGCACGTTAGCACACCCCCTACCCCCGACAAGACCTCTACCATGCATCCTCGCATAATCAATGACCATCGGGCATGTACCTGCACAAATTTTATCCCATCCACCACGCCTGATAGATGGGACCCATCCTTGGTCCCCAAGCTAGAAAAATCATGATGTGATGCCTATCAAACTGCCATTAAGAGAAATCCTACCTTAATTAAACACTCTCTTATACGAACTTTTCGTTTCTTTCTTCCTTGTGTCCAGGTTTTTTCTTGTATGTCGCTGCGAAGCCCGAGAGTTGTAGGAAGTGTCATTCCCGGGTAGGTCAGGAATTTGAGCTCGACCCATTATCATCCTCACTCGGTGAGTGCTTGTTTGTCGTTCCATCTCATTTTATATTTCTCCACCCATCTTACTCTAAAGAAAGAAAGAAATTCCTGAAGAGTCGTCCAAATAAACACTTATCAACAAGTTGGTTGGTATCATAGATTCCCATATCGACCTTACGGATGTCCTCAATTTAAACAGAACCCTAAATTACCCCTCTCGTAGCTCTTAGGAAGATCAGTGTCCTAAGAAATCTAGGGTTTTAGCCGCTCTGCTCCCTCTTGTGTATTTTGACCTAGATTCTATTCTTATGCTTTCTAAATATTTCGATTCCCAAACTCATACCATCAGCTCTCCCATAGACCAACAGGTGTTCCTCAAATTTAATGAGAACGTTATGTCCAAAATGATAGGAATACCAGCCTTCGGGATGTTGAAAAAGTGTAACTAGGTCGGTCTTCATGATGGATATGTAATTATGTATTTATGTATCGAATATGTTAATAATCATAAAATATATTTTTGGTATAATGAAGTCAGCCTAAACCATATCTGATAGTTGGCCTAAAAAATGAGAACTACCACTATATATAAGATAAGTCTGCGGATCAATAAGAGACAAGTTTTCGGTTAACGAAGAAATAGAATTATGTACAGGTCTAAAGTGCGAAATATACACAATAATCTCAGCAATCTAAAGTGCGGATCACATGTGGTAATATCAGCAATATAAAGTGCGGATTAAATGCGGTAATCACATCGATATAAAAATGTGGACATCACTGCAGAGAATAAACAAGTAGACAGTGCAGACATCACTGCAAATAATACACAAGAGAATATGCTAGGAGATAGTTCGGACATCAACGAATACGCAAGGACATCACTGTAGAGCATACGCAAGGAAACAGTGCGGAAATCACTGCAGAGGATACGAAATTATCTCAGAAGAAAATTTGTGTATTTATATGGGTTAAGGAATGCAGATGTATATATGTAGTTGCAGCAGACATTGCAGACATATACTTGTTTGTAGTGCAGACATATTCCAGAATATAATTCAGATATTTACAAGGTTGCAGTGCAGATATCATAAGGGTTATGATGAATTTTGAAGTGTAATGTAAGGAAGCTAAATCGGTGATTTACCTTCCTACAATAAAAGTCTTACTTCTGCGTAAATATTTGTGCCTTATGCATTTTGATAATTGACTTGATGAAAGATTAACTAAGATAATACATAAGCTACACAAGCAAGCTCATAAGTAGTTATCAAGAAGAGAATTTGTATTAACCATAACCCCTCCAAATTCTCAACACGGGATAGATATTACTGATAAAGGGTTAGACCAGGAGTTTATCACATGGACAGAGGAAGATAAAAGACGAATTCCTCAGAGGCTTACTCCAAAGCCCTGACCCAAACCTAAAATTGGAATTCTCTCTTCACACTAACTTATTGAAACCATTTTACCAAACATTAACATCAATTTTTCTATAATTTTCGTCTTAGCTAACGACTTAAAAATGGATGAATACAGTTTCTTAGCTATTCGACTATATACTTTGAATCCTACTAGATTGGTGATAAATTCCCTGAAATATTTAGCCTGAGCTATTATATTTGACCTCACGAATGTTATCTCTCTTATATCCTGTTGCCATTTTACATATCTTGTTCATTCAATTTTATTTAACTACCCTAATTATTTTCTATCCACTAAGCTCCTCATGAATATCAAGGATGAAATCGGAAAAGAGAGGGAAATTTATCAATGGAAAGAAATAATTTACCCATGAGGTCTCCCTAATTCCTATACTCAATACATTGACCATTTTTCCTTTTACTTGAAGGTTAAATTGGTCAAAGAATCCTCTGATATAATTTCCGAAGATAAAATGAGTATTTTAAGACTTACCGAGGAAGAAAGCATAGGAAGTTGGTTCCTTTACCCATACCTTTCCCTAATTAGACTGCATGGTTTTGGAAGGGAGCCTTTTCAGTTTCCCAATTTTATTACACCATTAATCTTCGCTTATGAAGTGTTGAGACAAAGGATATTTTTTAATGAGTCACACATTCCAAAGAAAAATGGAGCATTATTTAGTTATCTGTACTCTATTCAACCTCTCATTGCTAAAAATAAAAATGCAATAGATGAAATTGGAAAAAAATGTTGTCATTTGGGTTGATGCATGATAATTGTTGGCACTATGAACCAATAATTCCTGGAATAAGAAAACATGCACGTCTATCAGCCTATACTCATGAAAGCAGACCAAAGATTGAAAATATGGTGAATTCTCTCTCCCCACCTTGTGGCCACATCGAAGTAATGATGCATGTAGGTGCAGAACAAAGCCAAAGACCAACAAGCGATAAGGAAACATTTGGTCAGGCTTTGATACCAACCGAAATTCATATTCTGAAAGAAGAACCTGCAAAACCTCTAGCAGCCACACTTGTTCCAGTTACAAAGATTAAATATGATGTTTTGGATTCAGAAGGAGCCTTGCGCTGTGTAAAATAAAGAGAAGGTGATGTGGATACTGAAGCATTCGAGAAAACAGTAAAAAAACTAAACAGGAAAAGGCAACAAACCATTGATGTAATTCGACTGAAAGACTCTAGTGCATGAGCATTAAATGTAAGGAACAATTTTGTTGAAGAAAAATCAATGCCCACATTGGGCACAAAACTAATGTTTGTACCGCAACAAGCGCAGTTGGTGGAGGAGACAATACTGAAAGAAATGGCCCCCATTGTTAGGCTAAGGTTTATTTCATCTGTAGATTTTGAAACAAACACATTTAATCTCATGGTGGAGCAGTCAAATTTGAACAAGAACCAACAACTAATAGGTTCCCGTTCCTCTTCTATGGTTATTAATTTAAGTAAATTATCATATTTGGACATGGTAAATTATTATATATAGACAAGGGAAATCGCTGCTAGAGGATTACTGGATTCCACAGTTGGTAATAGAAAAATGCAGGCAATCCTGGAAAAGGTTTTTGAGAAGCTACATATCGCACGAGTGGATTTGAGGACCAGGGCTAACAAAATCAAGGAATTGGAAGATATGGTAATTCGACAAGCTGGAAAACCCGAGGAAATTGGACCCTTTAAAAAAGTTATTAGAAGAAAAGGAAAAATAAATTAAAATTTTGTAGGCTATAGAAAATATCGCTAATTATGACGTCCATATTTTGATACAGGCCTTTGAAATATGATAAGATATTGAAAATTAGTTACAGGAGATGTAGGAATCCTTTCAAGTCAAGGAGAAATAACTTAGCAAAAAACATGCTTAGTTAGAAGTCCCGAAATAGGAGTTTGAATCAAAATAACAATGCCTAAAAACAATTGTAGAATATAAAGCTACTATTAATAAATCTCTCACTTCTCCTCAAACATTAGATATTGAAAACCTGAAGTTCTTACTATTAGGGGAATTTTGAGGTCTAAAATGGACCTCCTGAGGAAATTATAAAATAATGGTGGAAATAATAAAATAATATTACATTACATCATCAAATGGAAGAGGGAAAAAAGAAAAAACTACTTTTTCAACTCGTATTTTCAACTTATGTCCCTATGGGTTTACTCAAATTCTAAGAGGGAACACTCGTTGGATGCGAAATTTTAATATTCATCCAAGTACTACCCATGTTGCATTCTTTTGATGGACCTTTCTACACAAAAAAATGAGAAATACATGAAAATCGTGATTGCAATCACGTTTTTTCAGGTATTTCTCATTTTTGGTGTAGAAGGGTCCATCGAAAGTATGCAACATGGGTACTCCTTTGATGACGAATTAAAATTTTCACCCAATGATTACTTCCGCTCAAAATTTGATTAAAAAATTAGGAAGATAAGTTGAAAATACAAGGTGAAAAAGTTATTTTATTATTTTATTATTTTTTAATTTTTTTACTTTTTTACCCCAAAAATGGTGAATCATCCCCCATAGTTGACATCATCATCTTGAATCCTACTGGTTCTTATAAATTTTATTTTGGTTGTACATTTTTCTTAGGAGGCCCATTTTAGACCTCAAAAGTTCTATAATGAATTAAATATTTCACAATTGGAACAAGAACTTAATGAAGCAAAGCTCAAAAAATAACAGGATGAAAAGAGAGAAGTGAAACAACTACAACAACAAAAATGCCATGATGGAGCAAATACATAATACACTTAAGGATAATAAAAATAAAGTTAAGTCCTTACAAGAAGTGATCTAAGTAACTACCAGTGGGAGGCAAGTTCTTATATGAGAGAAGGAGGAGATATGGAGAGAAACAAACCAAATAATATCAACAATTTAGTATTACATGGTGATTCTCTCAGATTATGAGAGAGGAATAATCAAAATTTCTAATTTGGAAGCCAAGAGTTCTTCCTTTATGCTTGAGAAAAGATTGAAAGATATAGATCAACTTATTGATTTTATTAACACTCTTTAAGATGATACTTTGGATGAGATGAACCTTACTAAGAGGGAAGAGTGAATCCTCTCCTTATACACGATCAAATAAAAGTGTAACTCTATGCAACTCATGAAGGAATAATTTGAGAGAGTTACTAAGGAAATTGAAAATTTCAGAAATGACTGGAACTATTTTGGCAGTTTCAAAGTTCCTTCCTTTTGGGGGAAGGATAATTGGTTCATATCAAATGAAGCATTCTGCAATAAATTAAAGGTTACCAAATAGGATCTTGGTTGTCTATCGATACACAGTGAAGAATTTTTTTCACCCCATTTGGCTATCAACACCCTATGCAGTGAATTCACTATATTGGCTGTGATAAACAAGATGATCCAAAACCTCCCTACAGCTAGCTACCATATCAAGTCAAAGCTAATAGTTGAAATAACAAAGTGAAAGAATGTACCCTAGTTAGCACCAGTTGTTTGGGACAGAATCACAAAGGTTAAGAAGCAGGTGAACTGAAATGTTATCCTAGAACAAGCTGCATCCAACACTTTAGCAATCCAACCAGTTTTTCCAATGCAGTCAGTTACAGATCAACAAGAGGATTGGGCTAAAGTGATGTTAATCACACCTCATATGCCTATGGAAAGAATGCACATATCTCAAGGCCAATCCCATGATGCCACGTCCAAAAGGGCTAAAGAATCCAAATCATGAAGTTGTTCATGAAATTTTACTTTATTTACTTTTAATTTAAGTTACTTTAATTTGAATATTTTTTAACTTAAAAAGTAGTTACTATGACAGTTATTTTTTAAAAATTTATTTAAGATCTTGTTTCTTGTTTAGAGGAGGTTGTTGATATAAGAACTATTTTTTTTTATGTTATTGGATTTGAATGTACTTTATAGACATATCTATTGTTCTTAGAATTATATACTCATGTGTCCTTGAAAAATCACTTTTTCTATTTGTGTCCAACACTTAAGCAATCCAACCAGTTTTTCCAATGCAGTCAGTTACAGATCAACAAGAGGATTGGGCTAAAGTGACGTTAATCACACCTCAGATGCCTATGGAAAGAATGCACAGATCTCAAGGCCAATCCCACGATGCCACGTCCAAAAGGGCTAAAGAATCCAAATCATGAAGTCTTTCATGAAATTTTACTTTATTTACTTTTAATTTAAGTTAATTTAATTTGAATATTGTTTAACTTAAAAAGTAGTTACTATGGCAGTTATTTTTTTTAAATTTATATAAGATCTTGTTTCTTGTTTAGAGGAGGTTGTTGATAAAAGAACTATTTTATTTTTAATGTTATTGGATTTGAATGTACTTTATACACATATCTATTGTTGGTAGAATTATAGACTCGTGTGTCCTTGATAAATCACTTTTTCTATTTGTGTCTCTTTAAAGTAGTTTAAGATGTTTTGAATGCAGGACTTGTTTCTTATTATGTAGAATATGATTTATTTAGTTTCTTGGTATTCTGGTATTTATTATCGAATCTAGTAATTAAAATATTGAGCATTTGATGAAGTGTAAGTTCCATGACTTGCCTCTAAACAAAGAAGTGATCTCTTACTCAATAAACTCTAAAACCGTTGCATTTTGTTTTCTTTGTTGTGTTAGTAATAATTTTTTGTTTATGATATAAAATGGATCTCAGATTAATTATGGTCTCGTGTTGATTCTTATGATTTAATTGTTTTGATATTTATGATTAGTTCACAATTCATTATTGGATTAGTCTGAGAAGGAAAGAACGGTTGTACTTGTTGTAGCATTCTCTTCTTTTTTATCACTGAGATAAAGTTTGTGTCTTAGACATCTATATATATTTATATTATATTTATTTTATGTTTGTTTTATTTTCTTTTATCGTTGTACTTTGAGTATTCTCCTTTGATGTGTGAGATATATCATTCATAAACAACTACTTGATTTAAACTTATTTTGTTGAAGCCATCTTATTGCTAAAACATCTTCATTTTATCAATAGTTGGTCCTATTTTATTTTACCATTGAAAACGGTGTAATCGCAGCCAGGGAATACCCCCTGTGGTGTACAGGAGGCCAATCTTAAGCACCTAAAGTAGGAGGATTTTTGAATCCTCAATGAATGTGTTCTTAAGTGGTTCCCACCAGCAAAAATTTGAGAACCAACACATTTCACTAGTTTGAATACCACTTCTTCGTCCCTATGGTTCTTGGTTGATGTAATGAGTGTTAAAACTATTCAAAATCATGAGATATTTGCCATTAGTATATGACACTCATGAGATATGGGTTATAGATGAATTATTTTGAATATAAAATCAATCTCAAAAAATGATATCTCATAATGTTGGATTAAGGAAGCCTCCCCAAAGTTAGATGATTTTAGAGGAAACCAATTATGTATTCCTTGTTAATACAAAAACTAGCAACTTAGTGCAAATCCTTTGACAATATGCTATGATAAGTGTAACATGGAAGTGTTACCATTGTCACCTAGGCAATCACTTCCCCCTCTTTAGTGAAGGCTAAATCCTACACAAGGAAGCCTTCCCTAGTAGCTTCAAGGAATCCTTAGTAAAAGGAAAATCATGTCTAAAGCATCATATATGATAATATATTCAAAAAAAGTAATGAGGTGGTTTTCTTAAATCATTATCGATATTTGAGTGAAATTTTTTTTGAGACAATTCAATATGTTTATTAAGTTAATATTGATCAATAAGGAACCCAAAAAACTATAAAGGAAGAAAAAGCTATCGATATTTATAAATTTATACAAAATATGATATATTTCAGCAACAAGAAAAGTTATTATTCTAGAAAGTAAAACATCCCTTGAACACATTAAATGTCAATGAAAATTAGGGTTGAAAATAGGAATGAAACTATATTTTATTTAACACATTAAAAATGAAAATTAAATGACATATAACAACCCAAAATGTAAGATGTCCATCCATAAGAAGGCTATAAAATAAATAAACCATGCATAATTTTATCATAAGATCCATTTTTAAACATACAAATGCTCAATAATCCTAAACATCTAGATATTATGATGGATGAAAATAAATATCTTGTTATAAACCTTAGTCTAAACCTTGGCTCTATTTCTTCAACTTCCCAAGCTTCCTACTATTCCTTTTTTATTTGATAGAAACTAAGTGAGCAGTAGAATGTGAAAATGTGGTGTGTTTTATGGATATCTCATGCCCTATGTCAACATCTGGAATATCAAATATTGATGTGCCATATTCAACATGCTTAATATATTTAACATTCTTTGATCTATAAGGTACAAATCATTAAGGTTATGAAGACTTTATTCATAGATCCTCCAAGATATCCCTCTCCACTCCATTTCCTCAATAAATATTAATTAATTCCATCCATTTCAACTTATGCTCATCATGTATTCTTCTCTCCTTTTGAAATTGATATTAAACCACTTATTTGTACCTGATATATCCTTTCCATTCGATAAGTTATATTCTTTTGGACTTCCAATCATAGAATCTTCACCTCTGTGCTTCCTTGTATTACTTATACTATTAGTCTTCGCTATATTACTTGCAATGAAAGATTATTGAATATCATCTTGTAGTTTTAGAAGCTCATCCACAACTTGTTTTTATTATGAAAATTTGTTAGTGACTTCTTGAAAGTGGGACAAAACTCTTCTATACTCAGTATCAAATATTCAAATTTCATTTCGTTTATCCAATATTTGAGCCTCTAAATCTTTGAGATTCTTTGTCGATTCTTCAAAATATTGAGCATAGTTAGGCTCAATGGTATAACTAGCACTCTTGAAAACAAATTGTCACCATAAAATGAAAATACGTGGGTGTTGGATTTGAGTTAAGAAATCACACAGATGCAAGCCTTCTAACTTTTTGAAAAATGAAGTATTGGGATCCTTAGGCATTTCCAATGTGTTGACTATTGGATTTAGTTGGTAGACATGTAGGAAGTACGTTCCAAAATTTGTAAGTTGATTGTACTTTTCAGTGTCTTGCTATCGAACTAAACTGTAACCACCATTTTCATCCTACTCAAAATAAAGTAGCTTTAATTTGACTTCCGCAAGTGAAGTGAGTCTAATGATTATTCCAACTTGAGCTTGCTGCTCTATAATAGTTACACCAAAATATTCTACTCATTTTTCTACCTTATCACTAGTGGAATTATACCCATTTGTTTATTTTATGTAGTATTCTATTTTTTCATGGGAAAATGAAATCCACTCAAGATTCATACTTATACATAGTAACTTCATGAGAATTCATCAAATGGACAGGTACCTTATAAATCAAAGATCCCAAATCAATCTACATGTGGCCCAAACCATAAATGATCAAAATAAAGGAACCCAAATTTAAAATCATAATCAAACTTCATGAATGTTTTGTTGTTGACTTGCATGAATTGCAACACCTGGTACCCAATTGTAAAATCCATTTCCATATATAAGAATATTTTAGAAGATATATTGTTACATAGCAATTTTTCACCGTCCCTGCAATCCCCGTCCCGCACATTGGAGGGCTCATTCTGTGACCTGTGAGAAGTAACATAACTTGAAAACACTTTCATGTAATTCCCCTAAACATGTAATTTCATTGCCCTGAAGACAACTCCTTGTGAAAAACCCTAAAAACACCTCTTTTTGCATTGGCGCGGGCAGCCAGTTCAGTACCCGCGCCAATGGGAGAAATACTTCAAAGAGGGCGCGCCAATTGGTGCTATGTCCCAGAGTCGCACTCACACCAGCCATTTTAAGGAGTGTTTTTTAAAAATAAATGGCTGAAGTTTCATCCTAACTGATCCAGAAAATGGTATCTAATTTCAGTTGGGAGGTTTGGCTCCGGATCTCCATGTAGAGGAAGTGGTTTGCCACCTCTCATGGAAGCTTCCTTAAGGATAGGGCCAATCCCATGATTATAGGGATCCCAAATCCCCTTCCTCCATCTATAAAAGCTTGCTCATCTCATTTGCAAGCTAGTCTCCAAGTTCCCAAAAGCTATCAGAGCCTTATGCTGCAAGAACCTTGATTCATTCCCTTAAGGCCAAATTCAAGCAAGGAGATTATTGTCGAGACATCTGAAGAGAGAGAATTTTCCCATCCCTGACAGGCTTTGTCGAGACGTGTTCCGCTGGTGACCCTCCGAAGGAGAATTCAGCGTCAGGGCTATGGTTGTATTCTTCTTTGATTAATTAATGATAAGCGACTATTGGTTATGTTTCCACTTCTGTTGTTGATTATGATGATGAGTTATGTCTTCTCTGACTGACATATAGTTGCATATACTGGATTTTACGCTTGCGTTTGTTTTGTTTCTGGCGTGTGTAGGTGTCCGATCACGGAGATCGTGAGGATTGTGATCTGTCGGGGCTAAGGAACGGGAGCGCTACTTTCTCTACAAGCAACGGCGTTGGATTCCAGGTAAGCCTTCATCGCTAGTTGGTTTATTTGCAATTAGGGACCTGCACTATATCGTGAACGATTTTTGCTAGACCCGGTCTGGGCTAGTAGGGATTGCCTCTGTCCGCAGAGGGGATTTACCTCCACAAAAAATTGGCGACTCCACTGGGGATGTCTAGCTTGTTGTTGTTTGTTTTATAAGCTACAGACGGAGCTTGAAGTTAGCCAGATAGCCTTCGAAACGCTATTGCTCTGCATTAGCGAAGTAGAACAAAGTTGCTTCAGTCAATCTCCGATTTAGTTTATGAACTGGACACTTGGAGTATTGTCTTGTCTTTTCGGTTGTTTCTCGATTCTGCTTGCTTGATCGGCTCTTTTGGTTGGCTATTTTGTGATTTTGGCTTTTGGTTAGCTTGATCATCACTGGTCTGCTTGTTGGATTGTCTATTTTTATTTTTTCCTTAGCAAACTTGACTGGCGTGCTTTACAGCCTGACAGTTGTGCCCATTGGCGCATGTTGCTTGTGTATTACCCGCACCAATTCCTTTCTGGCTCTAGTTTCAGCCTCACAGTCGCACCAATCCTGTGAGGTACTAGGGTTTTCCCTATTTTGACCATCCTAAGCTTGATCAGTGTGTTTGGTTTTGTTTTTTCAATTGCGTGAGTGTTATGGAGCCTTGTTTGACTGGCTGTGACCTTCGTCCTTTGGTTGTTTGCCGTTTTCCATCGATTTCACATTCTAGCCCTAGGGCATTTAGGTGCTCTTATGTGTTAAGCCTCCCTTGGGAGTTTTTGGTCTCTAGTTGTTCAGTCGACTTTGTGATTGCTTCTTTACATTCGTTTAGCAGTTGTTTATCATTTTATTGCATCATTTGAGTGTTGGTTCTCTTCTTCATTCGAATTTCTCTTTGTCTCGCTTTGGGCCTAGATTACATGGTCCATTTGAGTCTTTGGGATTCTTTTGGTTTTGAGGGACTGTTTTGTCAATTTGGAGATCTGATTGTGTGTTTGCGTTGAGTGAAATTTGTGTGTTTTGCTCTTTCCTCATCACTTCTCAAATTGCTCTTTTCATTAGTTTTCATTTTGTTTAGTGCACTTTGCTATTAAACATTGAAAATATAAAAAATCTCTTTTGCTTTTGATTAGTTAGTGCAAATTAAAATCTTTTCGGTGTTATTAGTGATTAGTGACTTTGAGAGAAAAGTTTTTGGTTTACATTAGCTGCATTAGAGACTTTGTTGGTTGTTTTCTGATCATTTTGTTTGTGTGAAAAGCTCTCAACTCTCTCATAATTAGCTTTCATTGAATGAAATGATATACTGTGGCATATAGTGTGCATTTAGGAGATTTTGTGACATCACACTCGCTAGGGCCTGAAAACTGAAACGTAATTGAAGATAAACATTAAAATTTACTCAATTTACACTAAGGCAGCATTGAAACATTAACGCAACATTTAGTGGTCTAGGCTAGAGACGTGTTCCGGCGTCTTTAAACCTAGTAGCTGTCGTTCGCCTCTTGGCTTTAGACAGCACTAGTACAGACTTTTGCTCCTCGTACCGTCGCGTATATAAAGGGAGACCCCACTAGCTTTCAATCCTTTATCCATAGAAAGCCAAGTCTGCCGCCCTATACCCGTGATACACCGGACACAGCATTCGGGGAGATTGCCTGCATGTACGTTAAGTCCTTGGTTGATTTCTCTTTCATTTTGAAACCAAGGTGTATATTGCAGTTCACGGTTATTTGGTACACCCTTTTCCTAGTATTCCTGAGTAGTCATTTGATCTTTTTTGACTCTTTAAATTTGAAAGGATCACCAAGCGCTTGTCCTTTCACGCTTGCTTCAAAACTGAAAGAGATAGAGTCACCTTTCATCCGTTTCTCGACTCTTAAAACATGAAACGGTGAAGTTTCTAAGTTTCAATGTGGTAAAATAAATCACCCACGATCACACGCCCTGTTAGATTTTGCTTGTTGGCCGTTTGATTGTGTGTCTTGGCTCTTTTTCAGCCCGTGTGTGTTGTGCTTGATCTTTTGTCATTGTTGTCACAGTGGCGGAACCTTCTGTTTCGTCTACTGGTAGTCCATATACGGACGATTCATCGGAGGCTTCTCAGTCCTCTGCTGAACCCCAGCAGCCCATCGTTTCCGAGTTTCCCGATGGGGGACCGGTTCTGTCTGAGCAGCCCTTTGGAGGACCAGTTGAGTTCAATTGGCCCTTTTCCAACCCTTGGTTTGGATTGGGAGTAGGGGAAGATTTCCCTCCTCTTACATCGGGTTCGCCTTTTATAGCTGTTGTTATTCCTCCTAATCCTCGCCGTCTGTTACGAGATCTAGCGGCAGGTTCAAATATGAGTGATTCTCCTAGTGAGGAAATCCCCACGTCTGGTGAAGATTACCAGTTATTCCCTCGACAGTTATTTCCAGAAGGCAACCCTGAACCATCTGTTATGTCATCACCCAGTCCCTCATTACCAGCTGGGTATAGATCTTTGGGTCGGATTATTGCCGCCGCTGCCTCTATGGGAGTATCAGCCCCTTCTACGAGGCCGGTTGTTCCTTCATTGGGGATGTCTCCACGGACACCCGTTACGTCATCCCCTCAGGTTACTTCTGTACCCTCCATGCCCACTGTTTGTGTGGCCGCATCTGCACCTACTATTACCACCCAGTTCGTAAGGACCACATCGCTTCCCGAAGACATCTATATAGCATCTGCTATGCCGGAAAACATCTCTCCGGAGGAGTATCGATTGTCCCTACAACAATCGAACCCCGAGGTCGGACAGTCCTCTCAAGATCCCAACCGCTCGTATTTTTCGCATTATGCGCAGGATGGTACACCCGTGTACGTTTTTCCATATCAGTACGATGAGCATGGGAACCCTTTACGTTTACCTGCTCCTGAGGCTCAACTTCATGCTCAGGGTTTACCGTATAACCAGGCTGGACAGCCCTACAACCCGCAAGGACAACCTTTTCAAGGCCAACCTTCGAGCCAGCCTGGCTATCCTTATGACCCGCAGGGACAGCCCATACAGGGCTACCCTCCGGGCCAGCAAGGGCCATTGTATGGTCCGCAAGGACAGTATTACAACCCTTCCGGTCAACTCGTGCAGCGTCTCTCTGGAGTCCCACCTGGGCAACCTCACGGACTCACAGGACAACCGGGGTACCAACCAGAGCCGGTATATGGTCCTGGGGGGCAAGTCCAACCTTCTCAACCTTTGCAACCGCAGTATCCTCTTGGTCCCAACGTTGCACATCAGCCAGGACCATCTTATGGTCCTGATGCGGGTCAAACCGGTTATCAGCAACCACCTGGCTCCATTCCGCTACCAGGCCAACCGGCCCATCCGGCATAACCTGGTATCCCGCCACCAGGCCAACCGGCCAATCCGGCACAACCTGGTGTCCCTCCACCAGGCCAACCGGCCCATCCGGCACAACCTGGTGCTCCTCAACAGCCAGGACAGCCTGCACAACCGGCACAACCTGTTTATCCGGGTCAACCTGTTCAACGAGGGCAGCCCGCTCAGCCAGGTCAGCCTGTTCAGCCAGGCCATCTTGCACATCCTGTTTACCCTGCCCAACAGCCGACTTATTCAATGCCACAGCCAAATCAACCGCTGCACCCTAATTATCAGGCTCAGCAGGGTCCCACCTATCAGCAGCCCACTCGACCTCAAGGCAGTTACTATTCTCATGGTCAGTATCGACCGAATTATAGCCAGCCCCAAGGTTCTAACTATTACTCTCAACAACCCGGCTACACCTATGCTTAGTAGCCAAATCCACATGCTGCTCACACGGGGTTGACTTACAATCAGGGTCCATACTCTGGTTATCAAGCCCCGTACGCTGGTTACCAGCAACCGAATCAGGCTGGATATATGACCTATACCCCCTACAGTCAGAATCCTACGGGACAGAACCTCTGGGGGCAAGGATATTCTCAACCAGCGTGGAGTACAGGTACTGGTCCTTATCAAGGGCCAGGCATGTCGTCCAATCCGCCATTGCCGTTTCTGGCTACCTTGGAATTACCGGATGTTTCGAAATTAACCAATGATCCGATTCTGCACAATCCTTATTGGCCTCTGGTTCCTACCAAGGTGCCCGGTGATTGCCCCAAATTTGAGGGTAAAGCTGGGGAGGACCCCCAAGCTCATGTGATGACTTACCATCTTTGGTGTTCGTCCAACTCTTGGGTGGATGATTCAATTCGTCTACGCCTCTTCCAGCGCACTTTGACCGGTGCTGCCGCTAAGTGGTATATCGAATTATCCCGTGGCATCTTTCAAGATTTCAACACATTAGCCATGGCTTTTCTGACTCACTTTCAGTTACCGGTTCGCTACAAAGTCGGGACGCACCTCCTGACTTCTTTGAAGCAGGACAAAGCCACCCACATTTCTGATCACATTCATGAGTGGCGACGTCGTCGTAGACTGATCAAGTTCCATATACTTGATCAGATACTAACTCATTGGTTCACCACCTTCTTCGTTAACAAAATCGCCCAAGATATTGCTATGGGAGCGTGTGTGTCTGAAGAACAAGCCATAGCGCGTGCCTAATATCTGGATCTGGTATACTCTTAGTCCAACACGCTTTATGATATTTTCCCTGATGCTCCATGGTCTGGAACCTCTAAAGCTCCACCTACCCCGGCGGTGGATGGTGTTATTGGTTCCGTGTCTCAGAATTCGAAGAAATCTTTGAATGGGAAGCAGAAGTCCAACTCATCCAATAATTCTGCTCCTCCCGCCCCTCTCGATTCTGGCAAAACTGCGGAGGTTAACGCTGTTCAGGCTAATCCTACGGAAAAAGCCTCCAAAGGGAAAAAGAAGGGAAAAGGTAAATCCAAATCCGACGCCCCAAAGCCAGAGTCCAAACCTCGTACCGAGGACGGTTCCCAACGTAAACCGAAGTACCCCTGCCTCATTTGTTAAGGAGATCATTATACAAAAGATTGTCCACGACGATCTGAAGTTAGTCAACTTATAAAAGGCTCCAAAGGGACTCCGGTCGTTCTTAAAGAACCGTTCCCGTCTCAGCAGACACAGATGGTTGAACAACCTTCACCATCTGCACCATTTGGGTCCCAGGTCTTTATGATGAATGGTGTTGCACCTATCTCTATTGCTACGCTTTCGAAGGACTACAACGAATCGCGTTAGGCAGTTGGGAAGGCAGTTGTGGACGGTCCACCTCCCCCACCTGTCTCCGGTTCGTTGGAGATTGAGAAGCCTACTGCTGAACCTATTGTGAGGCCACCTTCTAAAGGTGTCCTACGAAGATCTTCCTACAATCCGAATGTCCGTGCCGCTCAGCACTACAATATTGTTGAGGATCTGGCACAGGCGCCTTCTGCCATGTCTGCATTGGAAGTTCTTCAAAGTTGCACGTCACAACGGAAAGCTTTGTTGTCTGCAATCGGTGGGATCAATCCCACTGATTCTAATCTTCTCACCTTCGACTTAGAGAACTTTACCCCCCCGACTTCCACATCAGATCGCTCTTGTTATTCAAGTCGGGATCAACGGTCTTAACATCCATAGGGCCGTTGTGGATGAAGGTGCTTCTACCTGTGTCATGTCGTCCGCTTGCTGGAAGGCCATTGGCTCTCCGGCCCTTTCATCGTCTCCTAATGCCCTAGAGGCATTTGATGGTCGGGAATCGAAACCCCTGGGTGTTCTCGAGAGTTTAGCGATTACCTTACAGGGGAAGACAGTCAACGTAGAAGTAGAAGTAGTTGACGCCAAGCTTAACTACAATATACTTCTCGGCCGCAGTTGGACTCACGCCATGTTATGTGTGCCGTCCACCCTCTTTCGACTTATTAAGTTCCCTCACGAGGGCAAAATCGTTACTGTGGATCAGTTGTCTTTCTTCACCTCCACCTCCGAGAACAACGTTCCGTACGTGGATCAGATCCCAAATCCCCCTGACAGTGTAGGACCCGGTCTCTTTAAGGACCCCGTCCTCATGGGTATTTTTCCCGCACCACCACCGCACACCGCTCAAGTTAATATGATCTCTAGGTCTGACGACCCATGGCTCATCCCTTCGCCTGAGCAGGTGGCTGAGTTTGGAGAATCGATGCCCTTAACTCCGGTAGAGATTAGCTACTGTGAAATCGTCGCCGCATCTGATCCTCCCCCTCCTCAGCATGCTCCTTCGAGCATGGCTTTAGACATCTATTCTCAATCCCCCTGGCTTGGCGAGGCCGACTCGCCTGATCCTCTTAAAGAGATTTTCCCTTCTGATGAAGCCATTGTTGAAACAATGTCTCTTGAGGAGCTGCCTTGGAGCGATGGACATCATCGTTCCTCATTCATGCCTAGCTTGGGGGCAATGTCAGATTGTCTAGAGCATTTTGCATCTCAGGTTCCCACTCCACTTCTTCAGACACCCATATTGACACATGAGGTGCTTTCAGAGGGAAACCTGAGCAACATTACTCAAACCATTCCAATCGACATCTCTATTAAACCGAGGATAGTTGAGAATATACATGTGGGAGTAACTTGTTCTCCTGATGAGATACGAGTTTATACTGATCTTTTTCGAGAATTCAGAGACGTGTTCGCTTGGTCCTATGAGGAAATTCCCGGGATTGATCCCAGCATAGTAGTGCACGAGATTCCTACCTATCCTGGTGCGAAACCCGTGCGCCAACGCCTACGCCCGATACACCCTCGCAAAGCCGCTGCCATCAAAGAAGAAGTTGAAAAACTTCTAAACGCGGGCTTCATTTACCCGATTCCCCTCACAAAATGGGTCTCCAACATTGTCCCTGTAGATAAGAAACAGGGTACTATCAGAGTTTGTGTTGATTACCGAGATATTAATCGGGCCTGTCCAAAGGACAACTACCCCACTCCTTTCATAGATCAAATCATTGACGAATGTGCTGGGAGTGAGATTTATTCCCTGATGGACGGCTTTTCCGGGTATATCAGATAAATATTCTACCCGCTGATCAACACAAGACTGCATTCATCTGTCCGTGGGGTACTTTCGCTTATAAAAAGCTCCCGTTCGGCTTGAAGAACGCTGGAGCCACTTTCCAGCGTGCTATGTCTTACGCGTTCCATGACATACGCCATATCGTTCAGCCTTATCTGGACGATTTGCCAGCTCACTCAGCTCGGCGAGAGGACCACCCAGAACACCTCTGCCAGATTTTCCTTCACTGTCAACGCTATAATATCCGGCTCAATCCTCATAAATGCGTCTTTTGCGTGGATTCTGGCCGTATTTTGGGGTTCATAGTCTCCAAGGACGGGATTCGCCTCGATACCCTAAAGGTCGAGGCCATTGTCAATCTCTCATCACCATCTTCGTTATATCAATTGCAGAGTCTGCAGGGAAAAGCTAACTTCCTACGACGCTTTATACCGAACTACACGGAAGTGACCAAAGGATTCACACGTCTTTTAAAGCAGAACGTTCCCTTTCATTGGGACGACATTGCTCAACAATCCTTTGAGAAGCTTAAGACATTACTTGTTAATGCTCCATTGCTTCGGCCTCCAAACTATCACCGTGATTTCACTTTATACTTGGCTGCCACGTTTAGCACCATAGCTATGGTTCTAGTGCAGGATGACGATGATGGAAACGAACACGTTGTTTACTATCTATCGCGAAATCTTCTTGACACGGAAACGCATTACGCTCACGTCGAGAAGCTAGCTTTAGCAGCTGTACAAGCTGTGCAATGTTTCCGCCACTACATCCTGCTGCGTACCGTAACCGTGGTTTCGAATTGCAACCCCATGATGTATATTCTTTCTCGACAATTACTGGGGGGCAAATACTCCAAATGGATCGTTATCCTTCAGGAGTTCGACCTAGAGTTTACTACTGCTAAGTCAACCAAATCACTGGTTTTCGCGGATCTTATTTGCTCCCTCCCGACAGACTCCCCCCCATCTCATTCTGAAGAACATATTCCAGACAAAACCATCTTCCTTATTAGCACCCGTGACCCATGGTATGGCGATATTATTGTGTATCTTCAGACGTCATCCTTTCGCTCTGAGTTGACCAAAGATGCCCGACGTCGGATTCGGCATCAGTCTCAACCCTACCGCATTGTAGGAGATACATTATACCGGGTTGGAGTAGATTCGGTGCTCCGTCGGTGTTTGACTCTAGAAGAGGCCGAAAGAGTCTTAAATTACTGTCATAGTGGCATCTGTGGTGGTCACATGTCTGGATATGTCACCGCGCAGAAGATTCTGCGTGCGGATTACTTCTGACCGTCAATCTTCAAAGACTGTATTGTTGCAGTCCGCAAATGTCACGCGTGCTAGGTTTTTCAGCGCAAGATGCGCGCGCCACCCCTCCCTCTACATCCTGTCATTACCATCGGCATTTTCACAAAATGGGGCGTTGATTTTATGACGTGTAACCCTCATTCGGTCGGGGGGCATGCATATATAATCGTCGCTGTCGACTACTTTACTAAGTGGGCCGAAGCGATGCCTACACTAGCCGCTGATGGTAAGACAACTGCCCAATTTATCTTCAACCATATTATTGCACGTTTCGGGGTCCCTCAGGCCATTGTTACCGATCATGGTACTCACTTTCGAGATTACATGATGGCCAAGCTGACATCAAGATTGGGCTTACGACACGATAGCTCAACGCCATATTACCCCAGGCAAATGGCTAGGTTGAGGCTATGAACAAGGTTTTGGTCACAATGCTTCAACGAAAAGTTGGAATTCATAAGTCCAATTGGCACCTCCAATTGTTCTCAGGTCTATGGGCATACCGGACGTCATCAAAAAGTGCAACCGGATTCACACCATTCCAATTGGTGTATGGTATGGAAGCAACTCTTCCGGTTGAGTGCGAAATTCCTTCCTTAAAGCTAGCTGTGGAACTTTTGCCCGATACTTCTCCTGAAGAAGAGCGTCTCTTGTATTTGGAACGGTTGGATGAAACCCACCGCTTGGCTGCTTTAGTCCTTGAAGCACAGAAAAAGCGGGTCAAAGCACACTTTGATCAATCAGTCTCTCCACGTCCTTTGTTGAAGGGGACCTTGTCCTCCTATACGACCAGGCGCACGAAAAACTCGGGGCAGGAAAGCTCCAACCCATGTGGCATGGGCCCTATATAGTAAAACGAGTATTGAAGAATGGGGCTTATGAGCTCATTGATTATGAAGGAGTTCCGCTGGCACAGCCTAGAAATGGGTTGTACCTTAAGAAATACTACGCTTGAAGTTATTTTTAGTGTGGTGTGTGTACATAGGTGTGTATATTCATTTGTGTGCATGTGTGGTGTGGTGTGTGATGTAAGCATCTTTCTGCTGATCGGGTCTTCCTGATTGTGCAGATGTCCATTACTCCGTTTGTGGGTTTCGCGGATGGTGCCTCCCGCAGTACCAGGAATCTATCTTCGGCAGCCTGGGTAATCTATGATCCTGCTGGTGAGTTGGTTAACCTGCAAGGTGTGTGTCTGGGTCCTGCTACAAATAATATCGCGGAATATAGTGTTGTATTGGAATTATTAACCGAGGCTGTGGACCTCGGCATTCGTGAATTACTTGTGTATCTAGACTCACAACTTGTAGTATTACAACTTAACGGGCATTATTTAGTAAGAAATCCATCCATTTTACGTCTGTATTTGCGTATTCGTCTGCTGGAAAGAAATTTTGACTATATTACATATCAGCACATACCCAGACATATGAATACATTAACAGATGCAGTAGCTAATTTGGTTTTAGATAGACATTTGCGCAATTTATAAAACATCATCACATGTGAGAAGATCCATCCAGAAATAGGTATGTATATATATATATATATATTTATGTGTGTGTTGAAATGTTTACATAGTGTGCATCACATAAAATCAAAAAATATACATGTTTGTCTTAATACATCCGGAGACGACATGTCTCTCAAAAAACATATACATGAAAGAAGCCCTAGGTGTCTAATCCACATGGTGCTCGTGGTAACATGCTACCGCGCGCACTAAGCGTCTCAAAAGTTGGTGCAGGCGACTAGGCACTCCCACCGTATGTCTCTGATACGCCATCGGGACATCTGCCAGCTGGGCGTAGTCTGGAATCCCTCGGGCAATTCCCTCAAGGTTCTGGACCAAATCTCCTCCCTCGGCACCCTCCTCCTGAGAGTCAGCTACGAGCTGAGTTCTCCGCGCAATGGGAGACATACCGGCAAGTCTCTCTGGGCCGACATCTACATACATATTAACTGGTGTTTGGACATGTATTACCAAAAAAATCATAAAACATAAAAATAAAAAAGAGAGGTCATACCCAACTCCTCGTCCCAGTCATCCCCCTCCGGAAGTGGGAGATCTGGGTCTCCAGTGAAATCGGTCCTGGCATAGGGCCAATCCTCGACCACGATCAGCTGACGCCGTAACCACCCAAAAAACTCGGGCTTCCAGGACATTTGTTGCCCTCCTCCTGATCTGGGCATAAGTGCTGCCCAGCGAGCCATCCTTGGCTCTCGTGGTATCGGCTCAGCAACTATGGACCCTTGGCCCTGGAAGATAGGTAGTCGTTCCAGGATGAACGATACCAAAATGGAACCGTAGCCAAACTGCTTCAGTTTGACTTGCTTGCACTTTGTGAGCTGCCTCTTGATATTTGTGGTCATTGCAGTAGCCCAGTCAAACAGTGTTGGATTCATACACTCAGCGGCTAGCAGGAGTTGGGCCTTGGTTGCCTTGTGTGGAGCTTGCGATCCCGCAGCTCGTGTGATGGTGTGTAGCACTACTCTCAGTGCTAGATCCTGGACAGTGTGGATGTCCACTTTCCCGCTTCCTGATCCGGTTCGTGCCCCTGGGCACACCCTCGCCATTACCTGCTCCATCTTTTCCCCAGATGGTCTGCTGCCTGTCAGGATGGGCACCGAACCTCTGCGCAACAATCCGGTTATGAAATATACGTCAGAAACCTCCAGTTCCAGTACTTGGTCACGAAGTTTGAAAAATTCTTCATTTTCGTCCCATATACTGACCAAGTACTGTAGTAGCTCTGGCTGAGCTCGTAAACAAGGTGTGAGGAAGAATTTCTTAAGTCCACAGTTCTTAAGTGCAGTCATGCAGGCCTCATTCTCCATGGCCATTTCGTCCTCCTCTCCATGTTACCTTTCCTTCCACTCGATAACCATTTTTTTGCCTTTATATCTGCATCAACACAATCCAAAATACATTGTTAGGTCTCTGGAACATTTGAAAATCCACATAGGTAGCTCATATTTTCAAAATTTTGAGCGGAAAAATGCGTTGTGCCATTGGCGCGACCTCTTTGTGAAGAAATGTCCATTAGTGCGGGTCCGCGCCCGATACCCGCGCCAATGGAGCGAGCCCTAAAATTTCAAAATGGGTCGCCCAAAAGTCTAATACATAATAAATGCATATAAAAAATGAATTGAAATGGAGCTTAGGGAAACGCCTTTTACCTGGAACAAACAGGGAACTGAATGGTAGCCCGGATCAGTAGTATTTGCCGTCAGAAGTTTGCACACAAATGGACCACTGTTGCTCTCCAATGAGGTAAATAGTAAAAGTAATTTTGTTTTTACCATTTGAGACTTATTTATAACTTTTGAAATCTAATTAGGTTTTAAAAGTCAATTTTTATTAGTATTTTGATATATTTTGTCGAAAATGGATTTTACACTTGCCTTTATGTGCAGCAACAGGTTTTCACGCAACTTAAACGGTGACACGAGTTGTATTTTATACTTTTTCGGACTCGATAAATACACGAAAAAGTCATTTTGGAGTCATCTTTCAGCTCTTTTCTGAATCTCTAAACATGAAAAGATTGCCGAGGCCCTTGTCGTTTCGATCTCGTTAAAGTGGCCACGAAACGACATCTACCCAGTATACGTTTACCCCTTTTTCGGGCTGGGATAGATTATTTACGAAAAAGGAATACCCTAGCCTATCGCGACTAGGAGGTTTTCTCAGACATAGTTTTCTACCTTTTCGGATCTGAGGAACTATTTACGAAAAGGGACCGTTGGAGTTTACTTTTCAGCTGTCTTTTCAAACTCTCTAAACATGAAAAGACGCAGAGTTCTTCCTTTGTCAAACTCGTTAAAACCTGATGACATCAGATTCAGTCGTGATGACGCTCTTTGAGTCGCTCCTTTCTAGGGCTCGTTAAATGTACTAGAATGGATTCGTCTGAAGGACAGACTTATATTACAAGCATATGCTATCCCCTTCAATCTTGTTATCAAAAATAATTGGGGTACTCGCCATAAATGGTGGGGAAAAAATGGAACCAGCATCATTGTCGTGTCGACAGTATGTCGCTCTTGAACATGGCACTTGTCTGCATTCGTGTCGGGTTGGGGACATCTCATCTCGTTTTCACTTGCCTCCGTGGGTTTGGGTAATCCATTTTGACCTCTCATCTTCTCTTTTCCTCGTCACTATGACCTCTGATATTTTGATGTCAAATATTGCCAAGTCCACTGTCGTGCCGTTCATATGTTCAAGAGAAGTTGACCTCTGCAAAGTACCAACCTTCCTCTGATTCTCATCTGATCGTGATTCACAAAAACACTATGTTCCTCTGTCTCACGTCGATGATGTGGGAAACATTATGGCCCACCTTCGATCAAGGTCACTTCCTGTCGACTTCAGCTCATTATCCAGGAAGCTGATCTAGAGACTCCCTTCTGGTACCTTGGAGCCTGCATGCCTCAATGGCGGGTTCTTCGCATTCGACGTGAGGTTTTCATCATTGGCCTCCGATCGAGTGATTCTGCGGGTGTTCGACGTCAGCTCATTGTTCACATGCCATAGATTGTACCTGTAGTACCTTGAGGACCATTGGCATTAATGGTGGTACCTCTCGCGTCTGTTAACAACTTTCATCATTGGCTGGTAATCAGACGATGTTCTTGCATGTTCGACTTCAGCTCACATATTCGCATGCTTGAACTTGTACTTTGTTTGGGTCGAGATGGAGCGCAAGACCCTGGATTATGTCTGTTGTAATCCAGGCTGCGATTGTGGATTATTATCATTATGTACATGACTCACTGATTGGATGGCTGCGACCATACCTGAGTCTATTTGTTTGATCTTAGTTGGATGGCTGCGCCCATACCCTAGATCCGGATTATAGCATACTCTGTTTCGGATGGCTGCGCCCATACCATATATATACATCATGTACTTGAGATATCAGTTGTATCTTTCTGTGCAGGTTTTCCGACGGCGGGCCTTCAGTTGGACATGTTCTCGTAAAGCATTTCACCCCTCTCTCTCTTGGGCCTCATGCTTTAGGGGGCATCTGTTACACAGTAATTTGTCACCGTCCTTACCATTCCCCGTCCCGCACAATGGAGGACCCATAATGTGACCTGTGAGCAGTAACATAACTTGAAAACATTTTCATGGCATTTACCCTAATACTCAAATTCTATACTGAGGAGCAACTCCTTGTGAAAAACCTAAAAACACCTCTTTTTGCATTGGCGTGGGCAGCCAGTTCAGTACCCGTGCCAATGGGGGAAATCCTTCAAAGAGGGCGCACCAATTGGCACTCTGTCCTAGAGTCGCATTTGCGCCAGCCAATTTAAGGAGTGTTTAAAAAAAAAAAATGGCGGAAGTTTCGTCCTAACTGACCCAGGAACTGATATCTATCTTGAGTTGGGAGGTTTGGCCATGGATTTCCATAGAGAGGAAGTGGTTTGCCACCTCTCATGGAACCTTCCTTGATGATAGGGCCAATCCCACAATTATAGGGATCCCAACTCCCCTTCCTCCATCTATAAAAGCTTGCTCATTCTCCAGTGCAAGCTAGTCTCCAAGTTCACAAGAGCCATCGAGCCTCATACTGAGCCTTGATTCATTCCCTTAAGGCCAAATCCAAGCAAGGATATTATTGTCGAGACATCCGAAGAGAGAGGCTTGTCCTATCCCCGATAGGCTTTTTCGAGACGTGTTCCGTTGGCGACCCTCCGAAGGAGAATTCAGCGTCAGAGCCAGGTTGTATCCTCCTTTGATTGATTAATGATAAGCGACTATTGGTTATGGTTCCACTCCTGTTGTTGATTATGATGATGAGTTATGTCTTCTCTGACTGACATATAGTTGCATATACAGGATTTTACGCTTGTGTTTGTTTTGTTTCTTGCGTGTGCAGGTGTCCGATCACGGAGATCGTGAGGATTGTGATCTGCTGGAGCTAAGGAACGGGAGCGCTACTTTCTCTACAAGCGACAACGTTGGATTCCAGGTAAGCCTTCATCGCTAGTTGGTTTATTTGCAATTAGGAACCTGAACTATAGCGTGAACGATTGTTGCTAGACTCGGTCTGGGCTAGTAGGGATCGCCTCTGTCCGCAGAGGGGATTTACCTCCACAACATATATTATATTCATTATTATCATTGATAACACTCATTTTCACTAATTTTTATACCCAGGCCTCATTTAGTGGCTTCAAGATCTTACAAAACCAATTATGACTCAAAATTCTCTTGAGCAACAGTCACAATTTCAGGATTTCCACAAGTGATAGACTTGGAGAATATTGAAATTATTGAATAGTCAACCTTGTAACTTTATATAATTTGGAGTTTTAAAATCAACATCGGCCATGGATTTTGTATAGAGGCTCAATACCAACAATTTGAAGATTAGGAAATTTCATAACCAAATTTGGATTCATAAATGTCCCAATTGAAATATTTCATTTGTCTCCATAATATGCAATGCTACTTGTAAAACATTTACAAATTCTTGACTATCTTTATAAGTGGAGGCCAAAAGGAAAGGAAAAAAATTATAGCCATCGCAATTCCTACTTGTTGTTTATTGTCTTTACTTTGAAGATATTACATAATAATAGGTTGCAACATTGGTTGATGTAAGGGTTTAAGTAACTTCAAAACATCAATGCATGCTTCGTTGACTAGTAATTCTAGGCATGATTGTACAATTTTTTTCGCAACAAGTGTTGTACTTGGATTGAATATCCCCGCAACAAAAAAAATACACAACCCCTTGAAATTTTTTCCTATGATGTTCATTTTTTTCCTATGTAGTACCCATTATGTTCAATGGTGAATAACCATGAGGCTTTAGCATTGCTTGTCACTCTCTCTTTCCATATCCCAATATTGGTCAATATACTCTTTCTTTTTTGTGCCATCTTTGTGTTAAATTATATAAATTCCTCCAATACTTTAATAGGCATGAGATCAACTAATCAAATCCTTGTTTAATCATTTTTCCAGAAACTGTATACAAGGACATGTAAGCAAATATGTGGATTAAAAATGTTGGGAATCCACACTTATCAATTCAGATGGTGTTGAGATGAGGGGATGAAAAATGATTCATTTCAAACCCCTTTTAGTGATTCGAAAGGTGTAAGAAAGGTTATCAGATCACAAATTTCCTAAGTGTGTCTAATCATGAATGAAAGATTGTGGCTTAAGGTTTAAGACAATATGAATGGTTAATGATAGGTTTACAATGTTAAGGAATGGAAATCAACGCTATATGGTGGACATGTTATGATAAGAAATCAACATTGGGTACAAGATTATGGTAGTTGTATTCAATATATATTTCCCTTATTTTCAATCAATCAGAAGGATTAAAATAATATTACCTCAAGTTACCCTATACATGCTAAGATGAATATGGCTAAACCTGAGACTTTTATACTATTGAGTTGGACCATGGTCGAGTGTTGAGACCAATGTTGATGTTGAGGTTTAATATTATACTAAGTCTGAGGCCAAAAATGATGTTGAGGCTACTGATTTGTTGATTCTAAGACTGAGAATGATGTTGAGACTACCAATGAAGACCTAATAAATAAGGGGAAATAGATTAGAGGTACTTCGAAATCCTATTCCCTTACCCTGAAACTAATTTTCACTATATGAATCTTGATTTGAAAGGTAGATTAAAAAAATCTTGCTATAGTTCATCTTATAACTATTATAGAGATTTTGTAACTATCAGATAAAATGGTTACTGAATTGAGTGATGGTTACAAGAAATTGTGTGGCTACAAAAATGTGATTGTCAAAGCTATTGTTGATGCTATTTGAGGTTGATCACTTTCAAAGTCATTATCCATGTGGCACCAAAATCACTATCAATAGTAGAGAGAGCTGAAATAATAGATTTTGGTGATCCTGCTAAAGATGTTAGGCTGGAGAAGTAAATCCCTATAATCATGTCCTTGGTTTATTAATAGATTTAAAACAAATACAAGTATTGATCATTGTGATGCCTTGCTTTTTCGAACAAGACTAAATTGAATTTGTTATTGGAACAATATATATTGACATGTTTCTATAAGAAGCTAAATTGTTGGTTTGAAGAATTTTAAAATCTTGTAGGCTACTATTAATACCACTAAACCATAGAGTCTTCATCCATGGTACAATCCTTTCCATGCAAATGAATGTGTTGAAGTTGAGCATGGAAAAAAAAATCATTGGATTGTTAGCTTGCAAGATCAGTGGATTCACCTTCAAGATTTGACAATCAAGGAACATTAATGTATTCCCATTGTCATCAATACTAAAACCTCACATTGATGCACACAAGACTCAAGGTACTAAAATAAATATCTAGTCTTGAACCAAATTAATGTGCTAATATTGATGGGCCAAGAATTGTTAGTAGGAGGCTATAAATGCATCCCACATAAACTAACATGAGTAAAAATTATTTTAAAGAAGATAAAGGTACATTTCATGAAAATACCAAGGATTTATTGCCTTGAATTTTAAATAACCCTCAATTGCAAAGTCATTAGAGTGAACTTAAATACTTTGAAAAAATCTTTCTTCACCTTACAAGCATGGGATCTTTGAATATCAGCGAAGAGCTAGGTCTTCATTCCTCCAATGGAGTATCCAGATGAGAAAATATATCCTCAACTTCGGGGTGAGATCATTCAAAGAAATTGAATCTTAAACTTCATATTATGAAGATATGGACTCAAATCATCCTCGACAATAACACCGAAGATGTTTTTTCATAATGTAGCATGCCTAGTGCAAATCCTCATTGGGCAAGGCCAAACCTTATGGAAATAAGAGAAAGGCTTGTCACTGTCACCTCAAAAACCTTTCTCTCATTATTTAGTGGAATTATATCATAAGGTATAATTCCCTAAATCGCCTAAAAAAGTATTATAATGTTATGGCTCAAGGTGATTAGTAAAATTTCTATTATTAGATATAGTACTAGCAAGCCTAAAGATAGCCTAGGTGTTCTATAATAGGGTTCAAATATTCTGTGACTAGTCCAATAAATAAGTTGATATAAGTTAGGGATTGGAATATGAAATGATAAGGCATTCAATTTCATGTAGAAGCCCAAGGAAACAGCTTAGAATAATATTCAACAACAAAGGACCAAGATCTTCTAATAGATGCTAGGCTTAAACTAGGGAAATTATTTGTATGGTTGTTAGGTATCCATTAGTAAGAAATATAGTGACATAAACCTATTTAATAGGTTTATACCATGCACTATGCTAGATTTTACCTTAGATAATCTATAGATGCAACTCTTAAATTATGAGCTATAAGCATATGTTCAAACTTCACTTTTATGCATTGATCTACCCTAGAAACCCTAACGGTTTTCCTAGCTATTAGGAGAGATAAAAGGGGGATAAATTTTAATTAAATTTATGGATCATCAACATACCAACGATTAATGCCTTATTCTACTATGGTTTAATGGTGTCTTTAGGGAAAAAATTCAAGGGAAGGAAATTGATGGAGACTTTTCACTAGAGAAATTTTGAGGTCTAAAATGGGCCTCCTAAGGAATATTATAAAATAATAGTGGAAATAATTTAATAAGATTAGATCAAATAATCAAATTTTAGAGGGAAAAAGGGAAAAAAATTCTTTTCCAATTCATATTTTCAACTTATCTCCCTATAGTTTTACTCAAATTTCGAGCAGGAGCACTTGATGGATGCAGAATTTAATTCTTGATCCAAGGAGTACCCATCTTGCATACTTTCGATGGATTGTGCTACAATAAAATGAGGAAAACATAAAAAAAGTTATTGCAATCAAGTTTTTTCATGTATTTCTCATCTTTCGTATAGGAGGGTCCATCGAAAGTATGAAATATGGGTACTCCTTGGATACATAATTAAATTTTTGCATCCAACGAGTGCTCCCACTCAATATTTGAGTAAAATTGTAGGGAGATAAGTTGAAAAAGTAGCTTTTTATTTTATTTTTTAATCTTTTTACCTTTTTACTCTCAAAATGGTGAATCATTACCCATGGTTGACATCGTCATCTCAAATCCTATTGGTTCTTATAAAGCTGATTTTGGTTGTACATTTTTTTTAGGCCCAATTTTTACCTCAAATTTTCTATAATGTAAAACCTAACTATTGTTCTTGTGAAGGAAAAATAATTATAGGGTCTTCACACTTAGATTTTCCCTATATGCCTTAGACAAATCAATTTCACCTGCAATAATGAAGCAGGATTTCAGTAATAATCAAGTATTTATTCATGGCATCATAAAACACCCACTTTTAAATATTCACATGAAAAATATCAATGATAAGAAAATAAACTTGTAAAATTTTCCACAAAAGGCACTTTTTTTAATCCTAAAACAATGCCTCCATGGAAAATTATCATCCACAAGAAATTTTCATGAATAAATATC
This sequence comes from Pinus albicaulis, assembly GCA_034641835.2. NCBI lineage: Eukaryota > Viridiplantae > Streptophyta > Pinopsida > Pinales > Pinaceae > Pinus > Pinus albicaulis. The sequence goes on along the minus strand of CM076583.1, from coordinate 587,039,667 downwards.
ACGTTTTTCCCATAGTAGTGAAAAATACTAGCTCACCCTCCCTCAAAGAGGAAAATAATGTAAGGTGTGATGATGAAATGAAAATGAGTGGCGAAGTCTCTATTTATATTAGAACCAACTCCATTATTACAAAAAATACAAGAAAAAACCTAATTGATATGTTCACTGTAAGTGTTCCACAAGATAGAGGTTACAAGCAAACCTCATAGCTCAAAAACATAACAAAAATTCCATAAATTCCCACATGCATGGGAGAAAATCCTCCTCAAACATGACATCATCCTCCAATTGAATTGTAAATGATACAAACAGGTGTCATGACATCTAATTATTCTCCATGCTCCAAGATGTAACTCCTAGAGCATGGGAATGCCTCCAAAGTGGCTCCATACCAAAACATCCTCTCCATGGTGCCCAATGTTTCCCTCCAAAGGGAAAGAGGGGTGATGTGTTACTCTTTCACTCAAGAGTTAGGGATCAAAATGTTGGAAAATGGATAATGGAAATTATAAATCTTATTTTCCTTAACCTTGATATTTGCATGTGAATCTTATTTATATTATTTTATGTTCTTTAGTTATATCTATTCATAAAATATTATCAAAAACAGTAATAGCAACAGTAGAGGACACAGATATTAGGCTCTCAGTCAGGGAAAAACCCCTCCAAGGGGAAAACCTATAAACTTTTCTCTTCTTAGAATATGCTTCAAATCAGATACAAAGACCCAAACTTTAGATCAAGTCCTCCTTCAAGTACCAAGTCGTCCCTCCAATAAGTCCTTCCCTGATTCTTCACCAACCAACTTCAAATTGCAACTCATCCAACAACTTTGTCCCTGCAATTTCGTCCTTCTAGCTTCTCTAGAAACCCTAATCCAGCCTCCTTCTCAGACATTCCTAGAGCAATACATCTCTCCAAAGTTCAAAAATGTAAATATAGGGTTTTCCTCCTTCCAACTAAAATATTTTTCGCTTTGTCCTGCTGCAACTCGGACCTGCAACTTCGGCCTCTTCTTGCAGCCCAAAAACCCTAGAATTTTGCACGTGTGAGAGAGATAGAGCCTAGAACAAGATAATTTTGTCCTTCCTTCTTTTCCCAGACCCTCATTCCCATTTTTCATACTTCTCTAGCTACATATCAAACTTCTTCTTGGGATTTCGAACTTGTGGAGTGAGTGAGTCACAAATGAGGTCGAACTTCTCCTTTATATAGCCTTCTTAGAGGGTCAAATTCCCTCCTTTAGACTGACTTGTAATTTTGGAGTTTCACTGGCTTTCTAGACTCAGAATAATTCTTTTTACAATTACATTTTTCACAGAAGGGTTTTATAAACATGAGGTTGACTCCTTTGAATCAAGGCAATAGATTCTAAGACCTAACAAACCTTAGAAGCACAAAGAATATGATTTTACCTATAATAGCATCAATAAAGAGCATGAAATCCATGCTTTAATAATAATAATTTTAAATTTTCTTCTCTTGTGTGTTACATAGGATACATATTGAAATGAGTACAACAATTATGAATACCGAAAATTGTTACATTTTCAACACTCCCTCTTAAATAGGGAGGTATTCATAACTATACAACTAGTACAACATCACATCTAAAATTGAAGAGTTCTCACAAGAAGATTCAGACTGATAAGCCATAGTGTAAGCATCATCATTATGACCAATACTGTCTCTAAGGCCTAACTAGACAAGCTCTTCTCTATTCAAGGGAATTATTCTGGGAGGATTTATGTGTGATACCACACTACCTCTACAAGGTAAATAACCCATCTAGATGTCCACAAGGCATGTCCTTTTAGGACTATTCTTACCTTGGATATCCATTCCTGAGTCCTCGAAGAATATCGGTCCTCTTCGACCACTCTTCTCTTAGATTCATGTCACATCCTCAAAGAGTGTCGGTACCTTTCCTTTCGTGGATGTTATATCGTCAGGGAAGCCACATATGTTTATCCAATCCTTTGTCATTCTATCTTCATCACCTGAAGAGGATAATTCACATGTGATGTCCACCATCACTCCCTCTTAACCAAATAGGACATCCCTATTATCTTTTTAATCAGAGAATATATCCTTGCTCTTATTCAAGCAGACTCGTTTTCTCCCTCTCATAATCAGAGGAGATCTAGAATTCCTTTCTATTTGGGAAGTTACCATCATAAACCTTATAACTTGTCTTCATAATAATATCAAATACCAGTTCTTCATAGTTGTTCAGCTCCCTCTTTCCTCTGCATCATCGAGCTTTCTTTCTTTCGAGGTATCATGGAGCCACCTTCTCTCTTCAATCTTGTGACCAGATCCAGGTCACCTTTCTTTCTCATCACTTTCATCTTTGACTTGAATTCATTTCACTGAACCTTCCTAAAATTAAATTTGATCATGTATTTATTATGAAAGTGATCTTCTTTGACCTTCAGGTTATATTCTCACACAACTAAATTTTAATCCCAAGATGGACATACCTTGACTTCATAGTTGCCAGGTACTAGATATTGAGCTTCCCTCAATATTTTTCATACATTCCATCCATACAGTTGAACTTGGCTCAACTATCATCATGTATTCTTGGAACATTCTACCAGGTAGAAAAATAATACATTAACCAGATTACCAACAATAATGAAAATCATACTTACCTCATTATGATGACCCTATCATTCCAACAACATCCTCATGGCCCATCTCCATATGAATCTTGCTTCATGCATCAAAGTGACCAAGAATCGAAATTGAATACAGATTTACAAATTTTCTTTTGAATACTATACTGGATGTTAATCATTATTATAAATATTCTAGAGACATCCTAAGTAAGTCAAATAATATTTTTTTTCAAGCATCATATATCCATATACCTAAGCATATTTTATGACCAAATTTATTTTCACAATATTCTACACATATGAATATTATCCAAAGTTTTTTATCGAACATGCATTCCTATGCATTCATATGATCGTCTAGATATCCATATATCTCATAAAGAGCCTGCATCCTAACCCATTGCATTATTTCATCCCTTTACCAATATTGATTCCATATTACATGGAATGTCTACTAACCTTTTTCATAGTTCTTATTCCAAGAACCTTTCATAATTATGGTTCTTCTAGGATCAGGATGATATACCTAGGAAAAATGACTTCCTCTAACATAATGTTAGATAATGCCTGGATGATCAATATTAAAAATGATCTATTTATCTATTTATCTATATGATCTTTATAAAGAAACTCAATCATGTAAATTCTAGATATTCTACCCGCATATGCTTCTTTTCGTGATGTTATGCAAAACATGTTATCTTAAAAGAAATATTAATCCTTATAAAGAACCTAACAATCAGTGAACCTTCTTCAGTAGTAAATATCCTTCAATTTTTCCTTCTTTTCCTTCATCTTAGGTTCTCCCATTTCTTTAGATGCATGAGCTTAAATTCTTTCTTTTCTCTTGTTTTTTTTTGTTTGGAAAATCCCTCTTAAAGTTTCCAAACTCATTGCACTTGAAGCATTGAACCTTGGACATTTCTTTCTTCTTGGACTTACCAAAATTTCCCTTCTTCAACTTCTTGACTCGGGCTAGAAAGGCTTGATATTTCTCATCTGATCTAATATCATCATTTACTTTGATCCTTGATTCTTCCAATATGCATTGAGCCCATGACTCATCAAAGGAATTTTAATATTTATTGGATTAAATTCTTGTAGTAAAGTTTCTCCATTCTTATGGCAATGCATTCAGTACACAGATGGTTAATTCTGAATCAAAAATTGGTTTCCCAAGTCCTTTTAGATGGTCTCTTAGTTGATATAATGTCATGATAAAGGATGACACATCCTCATCCTTTGATTTCTTCATTATATCTATTTTTTTTCACAAATAAATATTTTGCCTTGTTGTACTTACAAAGTACAAATTCACTAGCTTTTCATACATGGCCTTGGAAGTCTTCAGGTTTGCAAAAAATGGAACAAGAGAATCCTTAATTCATTCAACTATGATCCTTTAAGTCCTTGTTTTTATGTCTTGTCCTTGATTGGTTTAGTGATTTCCCCAACAACATATTCCATTACTTCTTGTTCTTTAAGTATCAAGTAAATTATTTTCTTCCATGCTAGATAGTTTGATGCCCCAACGAGTTTATTTCTCTCCTTGCAGAAAGAACCCATATGACTTGAAGATTCAGACATGATGTAATAATATGATACTTACTTGAGATCAAGATTCTCCTTGATGATGTCTTCAATTTTATTGACGCCTTCAAGATATCTAAAGAGTCTTCAATGATGTCCTTGAAATATGCTTCCCTAAGTAACAAATTCCAAGATCATTAATGCTTTCTTCAAAGATTCCTTCCAAATAGATATTCTTAGAAGAGATATTAACAAACTTGTATATTGTCTTTGATGTAGACTTGATATTCTTTCGTATAAACCCTCCTCCTAGGACTTCTACCAACTAGTCTTCAATCCTTCTTAAAGTCTTCTTCTTCAGTATTTCCTTGAGGGTTTCCTTTTCCCTTCCCCTTGATAAGTGATTCCTTATTGTGTCCTTCCAACATCCTTCCTTGTTCACCTTAGCTCTAATACCATTTCGAGAAATGGATAATGATAGATATTAATCCTGTTTTTCTTAACCTTTGTATTTTCTTGTGAATCTTATTTATCTTCTTTTATATTCTTTTCGTAGATATATTCATCAAACAATATCAAGCATAGTAATAGAAAAAATAGAGGACATAAATATTAGGCTCTCAACTAGGGAAAAACCCCTTCAAGGGGGAAAACCGAAAAATCTTCTCTTCTTAGAATCTTCTTCAAATGAGATACAAAGACCCAAATCCTAGACCAAGTCCTCCTCCAAGTACCAAGTCAGCCCTCCAACAAGTCCTTCCTTGATTCTACACCAACTAGCTTCAAATTGCAACTTCAACCTCCCAACTTCAATACTGCAGCTCATTCAACAACTTTGAACTTGCAATTTCATCCTTGCAGCTTCTCTAGAAACCCTAATCCAACCTCCTTCTGAGACCTTCCTAGAGAAATACAACTCTCCCAAGGTCAATGAGGTCAATATAGGGTTTTCCTCCTTCTAGCTACAAGATTCTACACTTTATCTTACTGCAACTCAATCCTGCAACTTTAGCCTCTTCCTACAACCCAAAAACCCTATAATTTCACACGTGAGAGAGATAGAACCCAGAACAAGATAATTTCGTCCTTCCTTCTTTTCCTAGACCTTCATTCTCCTTTTTCCTGCTTCTCCAGCTACAGATCGAACTTATTCTTGAGATGTCAAACTTGTGGAGTGATTGAGTCACAAATGAGGTCGAAATGATCCTTTATATAGCCTTCTCAAGGGCTCAAATTCCCTCCTTTAGGATGACTTGAAATTTTTAGGGACAAATTGTATTATTGGAGTTTCCCGGGCTTTCTAGACTCAAAATAATTCTTTTTACAATTACATTTTTACCAAAAGGGTCTTATAAACATGGTGTTGACTCCTTTGACTCAAGAAAATAAATCATAAGACCTAATAAAAAATATAAGCACAAATAACATGCTTTTACCTAGAAGACCATCAATAAAGAGCATGAAACCCATGCTTTAATAATAATAAAATTTTCGTTTCTTCTCTTGTTTTTTACATATGATACATATTGAAATGAGTATAACAACAATTATGAAGACTGAAACTAGTTACATTTTCAACACAAAATTTATTTTCAAGACCCCACCTATCATCACAAGGATGGCCATAATTATTTGGGCTTGAGAACAAGTGGTTCCCAATGAACACTATCATGGGTAGTATGGGGATATCATAGGTCCATTGGGATCATCATAAATATCTCAAACTACAAGATTCACGGGCTCAATGTTTTAACATCTGGGGTTACCTTGGAGTATCAAACATCATGTGGGATCATCAAGAAGCACAATAGTCTACTGTGGATAAGAAACACTCCATCAACAAGGCCATATTATCTCTCTATAATGGGAAAAATGGTTTCTTCAATGCTCGCTGAGAAAGTAGGGAAATCATTTCAAGAGGACTTTTCTATTTTAATGAAACCACCTGAAAAAACCCTCTCGATATCAATTTAAAATCAACAATCATTAGGTATAATAACCATAAATGCATCATAGTAGACTATACTTATTGTTAGGGGCACAATCAGACTTTCATACAAAGATCATCTTCAAATATCTAACAAGTTCGAATATCATAAAAAAGTTACCTCCTTACGTTATGGATGGTTATATGGATAAACTTATTTGGTGTTTCCAACCCCCAAAGGGAAATGATAGGTCCCATGTTAACCCATCAATCCATAGATGTGTGTGAAATGGTGGAAACTGAGTGGGAATTACTTTATGGTAGGGTATCGTAGCCAAGTGAAAAATTAATGGTGTTCAACCATAATGAGTCTATAGTTGTAAGGAGGAAGAAATCATGAAGGCATGAATTATCCCTTTCCTTGACTTGCTTTTTCCACCCCTTTGGTGGGACTTTTACTTCTTTATGATTTTCTTTTATCTAAGTGCATATCTCAGGAACCAAAGATTTATTTTGGATATTTAGAATTTAATTTCCCTCAATGATGAGTCAATTTATCACTCATTAGGGTTGGGACAATACAAGATTTCCTATTATAGATGAAGCGTCATGTTCTCTAGGAACAAGGTGATGGCTAATGGAGGGAATAGTTCTCATGTTAGGATTTTTCCTATGCATTAATCAAATGTCCTAGCCATATTTTGAATTTTATATTTTTCTTTAATTGTGGATTTATTATGGTTTTGAATTCCTTTTAGCTACATAAACCTCAAGGAAAAGTTTTCCAATAAAGACTTAAGGATGAGGATGAGAGGGTGCCAATCCCAATGATCAATCACTATCAACTCGAAGAATAAAGATGGAATATTGGGAAATATGTAAAGTGGTAAGTATGAAATACCATGAACAAAATACTTCAATCAGAACCTCCCTAATAGTGTCCTTCCTAAAACTCTATGGCCTTAGAGGAGATCTCATTGGAATAGAGTCAAACAATAATGTCACAAGTGAAGTGAGGGAACAAGAATAAAGTCATAATCATATAGTTCATCCCTTGATCCATATTAGTATGCCTAAAGCATTAAGTCAAATCACATGATTACAAAATGGTTAAAGTACTTATCGATGGCTGACCCACCTTCCTTCAAGAAGGATTGTTAGATGGTTGAGAGATATTTGACCCGGAATGAGAAGTGAATGATCTTGGCATCATGTCATGTGCTGATTGTATAGGGTTTTTGGTTGGATATATGTCCAAGGAGGAAAACAAATTTCTCATATGGTTTACCCACTTTTTGGTGGGTAAATTTTGGCTCGAAAATGAGGACATATACTCACCATAAATCACATGATCCATGTGCTCAAACTAGGAGTGAATTAGAGCTCCATAAATCCATGGGACTCACAGACCTATTAAATATACACTAATAAAAACTTTTTTATAGAAATTAAGCAGGGCGTTGATTGTAACCATTGAAATATATGAAAAAATAATACTAAAAATAAATTTTTAGCTAAAATAAAGCATTTAACTGTTATGCACAAATAAACATGAATAATGTCAAAAGTAGGATGCACGTAATAATAATTAAATACACACAAATGAAATACAAATATATACTCTACCCTATGCTAACATACAATACATCACCTAAGCGCAGTCATACAACCATTGTTGTCAACATGTTATCAAATCAATGCCACACCTCTTACCCCGATGATTAATCATGTGATGAATAGAGAAACGTCATAATCAACAATGATTATCTTAAATATTGGACCATATTAATAAGGGTGGGTGATGAGAAAAATTCCAGAAGTGAACCATGGATCACCCTTGCTACTATGAATAGGGATTGAGGATAAACAGGAAAAAAGACATATTTTTCCTACACCCCTAGATCCTTTCTTACACTTGTATATGGAGTAATGAATGATCAATTTTAAGCACCCTGTTCCCAATAGCTATCTCAAGCATGCACATCTCATTGATGTGACTAGGGACATGCTATGAGTGGCATGACGGGAGAGAAGGTTGGAGAAAAATGGCTTGATAAATTGGTTTCTCATCATAAAAATAAGATTTGAAAGGGACAACCGAAGTCCACTTTTCACTTTCAAAATCCATGGAATATGAATGTGAATGAGTAATGCTATTAGGAGGAAGTGAATATGGCTCAAAAAAATCAATAATCATATATTCCTTATTATTAAGAGGATCCTCCTAGTCCCCACCATGATTTTATTCATCAACAAAAAATATTGTGATTTTCCATGGGAATTTCTTTAATATTCTACACTTTATAAGCAAGGATGTATTCTCTTCTGTATCACAGTGATATTCTACATCTTTTTCCTCTTTAACGATTTTAGGAGGATCAAAAGGGAACTCCCTTTGAAGGTCCATGGCCAAATATCAAAGGGTATCTTAATAGATTTGAGACATTGGCTACAAATACTAAAGAAAATTTTCAATAAATACCTTAATAGAAAGAATGTTTTTAGGTTCATAATAATATTTAACGCATTCAATTTGATCTTTCCGATGATAATTAATGAACAAAATTATGAACCATATTGATCTTTGAAGCATATTTTATGAATTTTACCACATGATCAATTGTTGAAGAAGCATCCCCATCAAATTTGGAACATTTGTTAAACATTTTTTACCAAAACGATTAGGATATCTAGAAATATCCTTAACATCTAGAGCACAAGACATTTCATGCAAATCCCAAGGATCCATTTCCTTAAATTTTACATAACACTCAAATGTTTAGTCAGCGAGGTGAACTTAAATTACTTGAAAGATGTTTTCTTCACCCTACAAGAATGGGATATTTGAATATCATTGAAGAACCATAACTTTTTTCTTCTAATGGAGTCATTATATGAATTGATTTATCCTTTACTTCAATATGATCTCATTTAAAGAAACTAAATATTAGACTTTAGAATTGTTGGGTATGTGTTATATTATTTCCACGAATAGTCGCATGCACGGTTTTGTACATGGGTTTGCACATGGTTTTGGGGCATGATGGTTTCCGGCCCTTGGTATTTTGTAGATGCGGTCAAGGGAACTACGGTTATGTTATAATCCCGGGTTAATGGATTGGGGTTTATGAATGCTTCGGCATGTATATATATGTGTTGTAACACTAAAAGGAATATAATGAAAAATCAAGTTGGTAGTCCTGATTTGGGATCCAGGGGAAAAATATATGTGTATATCTGTTTTATGTTTTATGCACTCACTATTGTTTATTTTCTATTTTTTAAGAATTCATTTGCAGATAATTTCCGTACAGGGTTAAAACCTATAGGAAAATGAGGAGATGGATGCAACTCATCCCTGGAAATGATACCAACGATGTTGCCATAAGATTTGGTAGGCCCAATGGAAAGCCTCACTTGTTGGACCCAAATATTATGGTAACAAGAGAAAGGGTTGGAATTATCACCTCAACAAAATTTCTCTCGCTCTATATTGGAATTAAACCTCAAGGGAGGCTTCCCTAAATCACCTACAATGATACTCTAATGATGTGGCTTAAGGTGGTGAGTAAAAGGTATATTGTTGGATAGAGTACTAGTAAGGCCTAAGATGGCTTAGGTGTTCCATACTAGGGTTAAAATACTCTATCAATAGAAAAATATATAGGATTTTATAAGTTATGGATTGGAATATATGCAATGATAAGGAATTCAATTTCATATAGCAGCATAAGAAAATATCTTAGAATTATATTCAACAAAAATGGACCAACATCTTCTTATAGATGCTAGGGTTTGACTAGGGAAATTATTTCTATGGTTGTTAGATATGATAAACAACAAGAAAGAGAGTGACATTAGGCATATTTAAGAGGTTTAGACCATGCACTATGCTATATTTTTCCTTTAGATAAGTTTTATATGAAATTCCTAAATTATGAGCCAAAAATGTACACTCAAACTTCACTTATATATATATGCCCTAGAAACCCTAGTAGTTTCCTTAGTAGTCCATGAGAGACAAAAAGGAGAAAAAATTTAATTAAATTTATGGATGATCAAGACACTAAAAAATGTCTCCTTATACTACTAGGGTTTAATGGAGTCTTTATGGAAAAAATTCAAGTGAAGGAAATTGATGGAGTAAGAGGGGGTTGTTATGCGGATTAATCCACCTTGCGGACAAGAGAGATCTCCCTAGTATCCTACAAATAGCTAGAAAAAAACATCCATCTGTAAATTGTTTTCTCTAGATTATATGCGATTCAGAATTATTATAAACGAGGAAAGAGGACAAGCCCAAAAGAGATTCCAGATCGGGAATTATTCAGTTTACTCTCTGATCTTTATCTAAATCCCATTGGTGGTGGGGGACAAAAAAAAAATATTCAGGAAAATTTCCTTGGGTTTACGAGGATTTAGAATCAACAATTTATCCACAATTTGTTGTCAATCGAATTCTTTCTTTTTATTATTCTTTTTATTCATTATTTATTTTCCTTATTTATCCTCAGCCATTTATTATTCCCCTCCCTATTATGAAATACAACGTTCGGTGCAGTCTTTTATCCAGTTGCTCCAAAGAGGCTTCTTCAGTAAGTAGAACCTGCAATCAAAGACAGACAAAATAATTAAAAGCACCTGCAACATATAATAATTGAGAACAACAAATCTAACTCAGTGATCAAGGAATCCAAATATTGAACTATTCAAATAGATACAAGAACAACTCAATGAGAAAAGGAGATCCATATGTATTATCTTGCATGAAAAGAGTAACTTTACAACCTGATGCCTTGATGTCGTACAAGTTCCTCCCGGGGTCCTGAATAATCGTTCCTCCTTCAGATTGACAAGCCTTCCTCTCTTTGAACTAGCATGAAGTTATGGACATGAGTTTGTGATCTTTCTCATACCAATAATGACTAATGTGGAGAGTATGCTCTCTTGGGAATTTCTTCAACAATTACCTTATGTATTTCAAGGTACAATCTAGTAATCTACCCTTGAGACTGAACATGAGCTCAATTTATAGGGAAATGGAGGTACTTTCAGTTCCATGAAGAAGGGGATGGATTCCTCTCATGAAGGGATTTGAGCTCCATATACCAAGGGATAAACTCCATGAGTGAAGTAATAGAGCTCCATGAGTGGAGGGATAAAGCTCAAACTGATCGCGCCTCTAGAAGCTTCCAGTTGGGATAATATTCGTCCAGATCGGATTCTAGAACTTACTTTTTCCTTTATTTGACTATTTACGGGGGTCCGCAGGATTTATAAGTAGAACGTGTGGAATGTGTCGCAGGCTATAGAGAAAATATCTACGGATCCACAAGAAAGAGCTAGGAAAAGTGCAGAGTTATTCTTTTAAGGGTTTTGATGAGCTTTTCTCAAATTCCAAGACTTGGTTCAGGAACATTAGGGTTTTTTTACTTCTAAGGGAGAATAATATAGGTAGTGATGGACCTATATGGATATTCAAATGTCATGGTGACAAAATAACGTGTAACAGGGATGCCTAGGTGTCCACTTCTAAAACCTTAACAATTTCTCTTGTGAGGGGATTGTTATGAATCTAATTCATAACTAATGTAATAAATATAGTCATTAATAGATAAACAGGGATTATGTAAAATATTCATTAGGTTAATGAAAGGGCATGTCTAAAAGACATGCCCATTTGTGAAAGGTCACCTGCATAGGTATAAAAGCAGGGCCTCATTGTAACTTTCAATCATCTTATTCATATCATATCAATAAATATTTGTTATTATAAATACCTCTTGTGTATTTTTATAATTAAGGCCATTTTTCTATTAAGCCAACAAATCTACAAGTTTTGCTGCTACAGAAACCAAATCTACAAGTTCCGCTGTTACAGTGGTATCAGAGCCATTTTGAAGCTATCAAAACCAAGTCGAAGCCATGTCGCACAACATCATCTTACAAGCTTATGAATGTAGTATACAAGCCCATGAACATTTTTTACCGTACAATATGCCATTACGTGAAGAACCTGAAGAAAAAATTAATAAAATTCTAGAAAAGCTTCAGCAATTAGAGAATTCATGTGCAGAAGTCACAAACCGTCTTAAAATTTTTTATGTAGTAATCCATAATAAGGAAGAAGATTTGGATAAGAAAAAAACAACAATTCAGATACCAAATCTTGTGAACGTGATGAACCCCCTAAGGAAGTTAGAATACGTGAAACTAATTTTATCAAAAACAAGGAAAGTGACAGGGCATCACCACCATTGGAAACAGAATGTGGGGCTACAGATTGTAAATCGGATAACTTTAATCGAAGGTTTAATAATCATGAAGTAGTTCATGGTAGATGGAAAACTGAAATGGAGGAAGGTGAATTGTCCCCAACTCTGTCTCCACCTCCTGTGGTGGAGGACGAAGAAAATGTGCATTGTTATAGTGTTGGTGACCTCGTCTCTTGTAAGAATGCTATCCTGCAAGGGAATTCGGTTTCGATACTCTGCAAACATCACGTGGGATTGGTTTTCGATGAGTCTGCAAACACTGCAGACATTTGGATCACAACATCTAAGTGTAAAGAAATAATTCTGCAACAGTCTCAAACCCCGCTAAAGATCTGCGAAATGGCTGCTGAATTGAAGAAAAATGGGGAGGATAATACTTTGCAGTCAATTCGATATTCGAGGGGTCGCTTGCAGCTTCTAGACCAGAGAAAGCTACCCCATGATTCTGTTTATATCGACATTCAAGATTCTATAACAGGATGGCATGCTATATGTGATATGGTGGTTCATGGTGCCCTTGCAATTGCCATATCGGCTGCACTTTCACTAGAAGTAGAGGTTGCTAATTTGGGTCCAGTGGATTGGAGTGTGAATGATGCTATCTCATTTTTTCAAAAGAATTTAGAATTCCTTGTTTCTAGCCGTCCAACAACAGTCAATCTTTCATATGCTGCAACAAAGTTGAATGATGTGGTGCTAAAGGCAGCCAATGATATGTCCAAACTTGAAGCTATTTTTTAGGCATATATTGAAGCTGCTAAAGTTATGTTGATGGCTGATATCAATGAAAATAAAAAAATTGGTTCAAATGGTGCAAAGTTTATTCTATGTCAAAATCAGAAGCATCAAAATCTTCATGTTTTGACTCATTGCAACATGAGAAGCCTTGCAATAGCTATATATGGTACTGCTCTTGGTGTCATTCATGCCTTACACTCAAAGGGATTGCTAGAAACTGCTTTTTGCACAGAAACTTGACCATATAACTAGGGTTCGAGGCTTACTGCATATGAACTAATCCATGAACATATACCAGCGGTGCTTGTAGCAGACTCTGCAGCTGCTGCATTGCAAAAATCAGGTCATGTAATGGGTACACGACATCATCAAGGCCACTGGTTAAATCAATCTAATATGTGACCAGGAGGACCATCGGGGATTATGACTAATATGATGCATCAGCAAATGCCCTAACCCAATGCTATGTTTCCTGCACAAGCACAGGCATTGCTGCAACAGCAAAGATTCTAGGCAATGCACAGTGGTGTTCCTCATTTTCCTCCTGTGCCAACACAAGTATTCAATTCACATCCCCCTTCACCTGCCATGCACAGATACAATAAGGCATTTTTGGGTAAAATTTTTGGAGCCCCCCTTAAAACTAAAGAAGGAAAAAAGGCCAAGTAAAGTTTTAAAGGCAAGTCGCTAAGTCGCATATCCATTATTTGCGACCCATGCGACCTATGCGACTCTGCGACCTTAAGGTCGCATAGGTCGCCAGGTCGCAAGAGTCAGAATTCGATCAATTTGCGACCTTGCGACCTAGCGACCTCAAGGTCGCAAGGTCGCAAAATCGCAAAATGAAGTTTTAAAGAAATTAGCGACTCAGCGACCTTTGCGACCCAGCAACCTTAAGGTCGCGAGGTCGCAAGGTTGCAAACTTGCAACTTGCGACCTCATTAAGTATTCGCACGTGCGACCTTTTTATATAAGGTCGGGTCGCTAGGTCGCATTTGTAGCTTTCAGCGAAAACCGTGGAATTGCTCTGACAGGTCGACTGGTGCGTTTTCTTCCGGGTAAGTTGCCTTTTCCTCCCTATGTTTCCCTCTTAAGCATTTCTTGACATTATTAAGCCTCCCCACGGTCTTATTTATTTGCTGGAAAGGGTGTAGGGTTTTCTTTGGAGTTTCACCATTGTTTTGTTTCCCACAAACCCCAAGGTCACCCGTCTCTTGCCTAATTCCTCATGGCTATGCCTTATTGTCAGTTTAGGCCCTTTCAAGCCGCATACTTTTCCCGCTAGGGAAAGATTAGCCGCAAAAGTCGCGCGCGCGCGAAACCCCCCGGCAGGCGCAAGTGCGACCTGCGACCTAGCGACCAGGTCGCAAGGTCGCAAGGTCGCAAAACTCCCTCTCAGCGACTCTGCGACCCTGCGACCTAGTCGCAAGGTCGCGAGGTCGCGTGTGAGTCCTTTTTTTGGATCAGCGACCCAGCGACTCCCAGAGAACATTCAATTAAACTTTGCATGTATAGACTTTATTTAGCCATTATCATCATGTCTTTCTTATCCTGGGATTCTGTCTTGAATGCAGCAGGTGAATTCAGAGCAGACACAGTTCCGGTCCTCTCCGACTCTAGCAATATGGCACCCCGGGTATCCCGAAGGAGAAGTAGGCAGGTAGTGGAGGAAGAGTCAGACACAGACATACAAACATCTCCTCCACCAATATACAGAGACACCCTTTGCACCTTCGCAAAGGAGGACAGCCTTAGGTGGTATGAAGTATACCGCGAGTTCGCCATGCCAGAGGATGAGTTTCCAGAAGATCTCCCGGACCGGGACGTATACCTGAAAGTCAAGAAGTCCAAATTGCACTTAGCAGGGTCACATCCCGCCATCTTTCCGTGCCCAGAGATGTTGGACTGGATCATACAGAAGACGAATCCGAAGAACTTCACAATCCGAGATAGTGCAGGAAAAGCCTTCGCAACACTGG
Source organism: Pinus albicaulis (assembly GCA_034641835.2). NCBI lineage: Eukaryota > Viridiplantae > Streptophyta > Pinopsida > Pinales > Pinaceae > Pinus > Pinus albicaulis. The sequence goes on along the minus strand of CM076583.1, from coordinate 587,024,594 downwards.
AGAGCTCAAAAGCACAGATCTACTACTCGTTCCCAAAACCAGAGGTGAACTTCACCCCAAGATGGTTTTCTGCAAATGAAGTGCCGATGGTTGATACAATCAGAAAATGGTGGGCAGAACCAGATAAATTCAAAATAAAAAAGGACCAGGAGTACCCGGTGGCCAGTCTGAGGAAGGTATATAAGTTGGTGGCCGCCATGCTGTGCAGAGTGTACGGACGTTCGGATGCCACCACCTTCAACGGAACATGGGCAACCATCATGGAACACGTAACAGTATATGGCACTCGGTTCAATTGGGCCGGTATATTGATGGGCTCCATGCACACAAATCTGGCTTCAGCTTTAGCCCCAGATGAGGGAGCGCCATCAGAATTCTATATGGCTTCGTATCTGCTAGATGCTGTCTGTGCCCAGCTGCATGTCGAAGGATGGCCGCATAACTGGGACTCCGATCAAACCCAGGCAATACATTTGCAGACCAAGGTATTCTGGGAATCCAGGTACAAGTCAGACATCGAGCAAATCTCTCATATATTCATTCCCGCCCTCTACGGGAAACTATTCGGTCAAGACACCCCATGTATGTCTTGGCGAGCAATGGAGACACTGGGTCAGGTGGCACACTGGTTTCCATTCTTTGAATTCACAATCATCCGAGTATTTGGCTCCTTTAAAGCACCACATGCTCTGCCCAAGTTTATTACCGATAAGGTGCTCATGCAGGAGGTATGTTTCCAGATGACCTCGGGTTTCTCTAACGTCCTTTCCAAAGGGAAGAAGAAACCTTGGCCCGCTCTACCTCTCACCATTGGTGCCTATACAGTCAAAGACTCCAGAGAAGTAGCGCGTGAATGGGAAGAGGTAAAAAGTTATCACTTCAGAAATCTGGATTGCCGGACTTATGACCCAGTCAGGATAGTTCCTGAGCATTGTAAAAGGGCCAATTTTAGATGGAGTTATCAACACGTCGAGCGCCCAGCAGAGGACGAAAAAAGAAACTGGTACAATGCAGAAAGGCATCTAGCTCCAGGGATCGACTTTGACAAAGAAGGAGAGGATCACCAGAATTTAGGAGGCTCTTCTTCCTCCAAAGATAAGAAAGCACAGACCAGTACGGGGCCTGACACCACAGATCAGCAAAGGGAAGCAGAAGCCCAAGCCAAACTGGAAGAGGAGAAGAAAAATAAGGAAGATGAAGAGAAACGCAAGAAAGACGCCAGGACAGAACGAAAAAAGAAAACAGAGCAGGAGAAATCAAGGCTAGAAAATGAGATGCTCCAGCTCCAGGGTAGGCCCGCTCAAGTGAATGAGGTCCCACTGGCGGTCAGGAAGGAATGTGATGTGTTGGAGACGACAATGAAGCTCACCCTGAAACAAACAGTGGCCCCATTGGCAGAGGCACGGGAAGAAACCAGGCAGAAACATGAACAGCTCAGGGAAGCCTCGGCAGCCTTGGACAAAATGATGAATTGGACAACATAGTATCATCAAGCTCCTGAACACGTGCCTCGGAAGGATTGGAGTCATACGCAAGAAGCCAAAGTACAAATTCGGATGAGTATGCAATCCAAAGACAAGCTGTCCAAAGATCTGGACAAAGTGGTGTCTGCGTATAATCACCTAATCAGTGGTATCGACTCCATGAACGCTCTTCATCACATTCCATCATTAGGGGCACTAAATGAAACTAAAGACTGGGAGCAGGTAGAGCAGGAAATTCAGTCTTTTCTGCAGCCCATGAGACAAGCTGCTGCCGCACCAGAATTCGAGGCATCACAAGAGAACCTGAATCGGTTGCTTGTCACTCCCATGCAAATCTACACCAAGCTTGCTTCTCTCTCAATGCTGATCTCTCAGAAGAAGGAGACTCTAGTGCCGAATGCCTTAGAATGTATGCATCGAATAAAAGAGGAAAGCCCTCTTGTCGCTCCTATAACAGCAGATTACCAGACTTGGCGAGATTTCCTCAAGGGCAAGAAAGTCGACGTTCCAGAAACCTCAATTGCGCGACCACCTCCATAGTTCAACCGCTGGGTCGCAGGTCGCACCTGCGACCAGGTCGCAGGTCGCAATTTTCAGGTCGCAGGTCGCAAGTGTGGAAAAGGTCGCAAGGAAGCTGAACCGTCGGAAGGCCATAAGTGCGTCTTTTGAATCTATAAATACCCCTGTGGGGCACATTGTAAAAGGGCTGCTCTTTTGTGGACTGAAAGGCAATATTGCATTGTAACTGAAGGATCATACTCTTGATATATGTAATACAATACATGTTAAAACCCCTTTGATTGGATGATGTGTTTAGCCGTGACAACATTGTGTGTATTCTGCGTACAGTTTCAGAATATCTTCTGATTAATGAATCTGTGTTATTAATAGTATCATTCATGCACCATAGCTATCTGTGATTGTGTTGATGATGCTCAAGTTTATTATTTACTCTTATGATGAATGTTAATGAACTGTTTTATTAGCGTTTCGTCATATCTTTCGGAAAGTTAAGGGATACTCTTGCCATAAAGAACTGTTTCTTTGGTGGTCAGATTATCCTGCATGCATACCCCATAGATGTGTTGCTAACGACACTTCCTGAGTGTATGCATTCTGTCTATTACCTTGCTACGCACAGTGCCATATATTGGTTTGATACATCAGTCATGTATTTTGTATCGTGTGAATAAGTGTATGTTTGCAGTTTCAATCAGGTTGCTAGAGACCGAAGAGATAGTCATTCAAGTGGTAGCCGGACCCACACCCCGGACGGGATCCCTACTCCAAATGGTTCAAAGTCTAATTGAAACTTTCTACCGGGGAGATCCCCTACTGTTGGCCGGACATATTTTCCCATCAACAGATTTGGCGCTAGAAGGAGGGCCATGGCATCCTCCCAGCATACAACCGATATTCCATCACAAACTCCCCACCGGGAGGTCATAAATAACGAACCTCCTCTTCCCCCCTTAGAGGATATTCCAACGGAGGAGGCTCGGTACTTTGAAATCACTAACGAACAGTTAAGATCCTTACGCCCAGTTGCCCATAATCTCATCAGGGATTTACGGTATGCCCCTTTCATGGAGTTTCTAGCTCACACTAGGACTCCTACTGAGAACATCACCCGTAATGGTGTGCTTGTCCGCACCATACCTGAACTTGTGAACTCCATGATTGAAGACCTCGGGCGGGCTGTCCAGGAAAATGACCCCATTCTCCAAGATAGTGAAGGTTTCCCTGATACAGAACCTTTCCCCAAACCTCAGCCTGACTTACATCAGTGGAACAACAACCAAGTGTATTCCCCACCAGAATAAGGAGAAGGGGGTCGAAGAAATGAAAGAGAAGGTAACACAGCCCGAAGAAATGCGGGGGAAGGAAATAGGCCTCGATGAAATGAGGGTGGGGTCAACAGGGGTCACGGACGTGGAGGTAGAGGAGATATAGTCCGCGGCCGGACACACCAACCCAACCATAATCACCACCAAAACCAAAATAGGCCCCCTCCCCACAACTGGGAGTATTTTAGAAACGTGAATAACCGTGAAAGACACCGAGATGAACACTCTCGCCATCATGAAGGAGCATCAGTGTCAGGGACGGGAAGTGAGTCCGAGGCAGAAACTCGATATCATCAGCACCCCAGGAGGGTGCAGCCTCTAGCCTAGATGGCTCAATCCCCATTGGCTCTTTTAGGTCCTCTCCATGATATGCCTAGACACCCAGAGAAGCATCTTCCTAAGTTCGATCCTGAGAAAGGCACATCAGCGGAAGACCATATTAGTAGTTTCTATCTGTCTCTACAAATCATGAGAGTTCAGTCCGATGATGTCGCATGTCGACTCTTCCCACACACTCTTGTAAACCTTGCAGCCACTTGGTACCGTTCCCTACCCAGTGCTTCTATTACTTCATGGGACCAGTTCCGTCGTGTGTTCCTGCAAAAGTTTGCAGAAGATAAAACACCCTCTATGCTCCTCACAGAACTAAGCACCATCAAGTGTCATAGAAAAGAGAAAGTTAAAGACTTTAACCAACGATTCGCCACCATATTGCAAAAATTTCCTCCAAACTTAGCATTGGACGATTCTATCACCATCGACTACTATACTAAAGCTCTCCCTAGGGATATTTCTGTTTTCGTCAAACGTGAGGCCCGCGCTACTCTTACAGCAAATTACGCTGCTGCCCTCGCGGTAGAAAAGGACATGTTGTCGATAGGAGTCATGGACCATGACGGAAAGGATGATCTCAAACCAACCACAAAAAAGGGTCAGTCGTCCACCCCAAATAGAGAGAGAGAAACTTTTGATTTCGAAAGTATGGCCAAAAACCTCAAACTATTAACGAATGAGGTCTCTGACTTAAAGAGAAAAGGCGTTGAAACCTCAACTGCAAATAAACCTCTGAAACCCTTTTTCAAGAAAAGTAATCCCAACACCAGCAGACCTCCGTCAAACACCAGTGCCGCTCTCAACGTGGAGGAGATAGGGAAAGACAATTTTTGCTCTTTTCACCAAGCTGCCCATTCTGAAAAAACGTGCCCACAATGGATTGGCAGCATGACCGCAGTGGTTAACCAACTTTTGGATGATCAAACTCCAGGAAGCCCGGCAGAGGATGAAGTCTCTGATCGAGATGAGGGTTCGCTCCTAGATGGGGAATCAGGGGCCTCTGTTTTAACTTTCGATGTAATCCGCAGGGAAGGGAGTCTTGTTCCCATTGATATTAACATGGCAGGTAGTCCCAAAGCTCAGCCCACTCGAAACTACAGTCTTAGAAGTAAAGGCTCTGTTCCTGAACAATCATATGAGGACAAGAAAAGGGCTTTCCTGAGGAAAATTCTTCCTCCTGGAAATGAAGGACAAGCTACACCAGAAAAGCCCATGAATAGTAATAGCAAAGCAAACCAAAAGACCAAGCTCCCGGTGGAACCCTCGAAAACCACCACCGAACCTATTCCCCAAACCGATACCAGCTACAACATAGTGGAGGACATGAAAAAGACCAGGGCTAATATCTCACTCTACGAGTTGGCCCGCATCACGAACCAAAAGGAACTTATCCTAAAATCTTTCGCCAACAACCAAAATACGAAGAACGTCAGCAACACGTCTGCACAAACCAGTCCAGATATCCAATCTATAGTAAACGCTGTCAACGCGAATTCGAGAGGATCCACCCCTCCATTTCTCTTATCTTTTGAGATGTTTAATTTCAACGTTCACAATTGCCTCGTTGACTCTGGTGCTTCCACGAATGTCATGCCTCTATCTGTGTGCAAGAAACTCAACATCCTCCCAGAGAAAAATGACGCAAAAATCATTCAACTGGACAGATCACAAGTACCAGCAGTTGGAGAATTAAACAATGTCATCATCCGCCTCTCATCCGACTCTAGGGTTCATCAATGTATTGATATTGTGGTTGTTGACATCCCAGAAGCTTATGGTGTACTGCTTAGTAGAGACTGGTCTAGCAAATTGCAAGGATACTTCGCCACAGATTGGTCTCACTTATGGCTACCTTACAAAGGGAGAAACAACCAAATCAAAGTCGAAAGTGAACCATACATGAAACACACTGTAACTGATTTGGATGCCACAAATGAACCCATCAGCTTCGCCCAGGAGGAACTTGGTATGTGTTTTCTAGATTCCATTTTTGGATGTTACCGACCTCCCCAGTCTGCAGTAGGCCCCGAGGTCCTTTCTGAAATGACACTCGTCGCAGAGGAACAAACTCAAACTGTATCACACCAAGCCGAAATCCCTCCGCAAGCCAATGCCCCCAAGGACCCGGAAAATGATATATGGACATTGTATTACGACGGTTCCAAGAATCTCGATGGTTCTGGCGCTGGCTGCGTTTTGCTTGATCCGCATAAGAAAAAATTCTTAGTCTCTTGTCGACTCGAGTTCCAATGCACTAACAACACTGCCGAGTATGAAGCTTTGATCCTTGGGCTTAAAAAGGCGCTGGATTTGAAGGTAAAATGCTTACGGGTCATCGGAGACTCCGAGATTATCACTTGGCAGGTACGCAACACTATTCACTGTTTGTCTCCACATTTGAAGGCGTATCAGCAAGAGGTATGGCGATTAATTTCTACTTTTGACGCTTTTGGAATTAAGTCTGTTCTAAGAATGCATAACGCAGCAGCAGATACTCTAGCTAATGCTGCCGCCAGGTTTACCCCTTTGAGGGACGGGTTTTCTATTGAAGTTATGTATAAACCATCCGTGCCAGACAATATCACTAATTTGTGTGTTTTTGATGATGATCAACAGGTGCTGGAATTTATGTGCAACTCAGAGATATTCAAAGACGCTGCTATAGATGAAGATGAGCACGACCAAGCTATGCAAAAGGAGTACGAGCAAGTCAAAGGAAACCCCATGCCTAAAGGGGTGGTATCACTGGAAAAGCTTTTTGATCTACAAAATCGGTTCCGTGGGCCCCCAAATGCAAAAGTGCAGAGCTCGATCTTGGCTCATCGACAAGTGAACTTGGGATCAGAAGATAATCCTAAATTCATCAACCTGGGGAAAGACTGCACCCCCCAAGAGGCTCAAGATTTCACTCAACTATTTCGCAAGTATCGTGACGTATTCGCTTGGACATATGAGGACTTACGCACATACGATACTCGAATCATACAACATGTGATACCCATTAAAGAAAATGTAAAACCATTCCAACAAAAGCTTAGGAAAGTACACCCTACAATGGAGCCACTGATTCTAAAAGAACTAAAAAAACTTTTAGACGCCCGCATTATCTTCAAAGTTCGCCATTCCACATGGGTGTCCAATTTGGTGCCGGTACGGAAAAAGTCAGGTGAAATTCGCTTATGTGTAGATTTCCGGAACTTGAACCGGGCCTCGAGTAAAGATAATTACCCAGTGCCCCCTATGGAGCAGATACTACAAGCAGTGTCCGGCTCAGAAATGTTCTCCTTGTTGGACGGATTCTCTGGCTACAACCAAGTACTAGTGGCTGAACCGGACAGGTTAAAAACTACCTTTCGGACTAAGTGGGGAACTTTCGCTTACAGGCGCATGCCCTTTGGATTAATCAACGCGGGAGCAACATTCCAAAGAGCTATGGATATAGCATTCAGGGGTCTTATAGGCCAAAGTGTGGTAGTCTACTTGGATGATGTGACGGTGTTCTCTAAACACCGAGGGGATCATTTGCGTCACCTCAGACAGATCTTCAAAAGATGCAGAAAATATGGTATCTCGCTCAACCCGAAGAAAAGCGTTTTTTGCTGTAGCAGAGGGAAATCTACTAGGTCACATCATAACTAAACAAGGCATTGTCGTTGATCCAGAACGTGCGAAAGCCATTGCTCAGATTTCTCCCCCCAGCAGTAAGAAAGCAATGCAGTCCTTTTTGGGAAAGATCAATTTTGTACGTAAGTTCATATCATATTTCGCCCAGATAGTGAAACCACTGCAGGGAATGATAAAGAAAAATGCTACCTTCAAATGGAATCAACCCGAAAAGGAAGCTTTCGACCAGATCAAGAAAGCTATAGCCGAAGCGCCTTCCCTCCAGAGCCCAGATTTCGGCAGAGATTTCAGCCTGTACACGTTTGCTTCAGACTCATCCCTGGCAGCCGTACTCACCCAAAAGGACAGAAACAATGACGAGCGTCCCATTTCATTCATGAGCACTAGTCTGCAGGGAGCTGAATTAAATTATCCTGAAATCGAGAAACAGGCTTATGCGGTATACAAAGCGGTCAAACATTTCAGACCGTACATCTTGAAAAACCATGTCACGGTTTACGTTCCCCACCCAGCTGTTCGCTCACTGTTCATGCAACAAGAGTTGGGCGAGAGAAGAGGGAACTGGGTTGCGTGTATGCAAGAGTACGACTTAGACTTTAAGCCGGCACGCACAGTTAAAGGACAGGGTTTATGCCAAATGGCTGCAGAGGCTGCAGGTTCCCAAAAGAGTGAAGAAGATAATTGGGAGCAAGAGATTGATATGTACCAAACTGACATCATGCCTCAGGAAAGGAACCCATCTTGGTACTCGGATATCTCGGGATATTTGGCACACGGTACATTGGACCCCGCTCTAAATGCCAGGCAGAAACGTGCAATCAGACTCAAAGCTGCGTCTTACCAGTTAATCCAAGGGAAGCTTTTCAGGAAACATTCCGATGGGGTCATGTTACGCTGTTTGGAATATGATGAAGCTCAGAAAATCTTAACCGAGCTGCACGATGGACCCGCAGGAGGTCATTTCGCCGGAGATACCACTGCCCATAAAATTATGCGTGCGGGTTATTATTGGCCAACCCTTTTCAGAGATGCCCACGCATATGTTCGGAAATGCATTCAATGCCAGAAATTTGCAAGCCGAGAAGCACGTCCGGCTGCTCCTTTGTTGTCAGTAGCAGTAGAAGAACCTTTTCAACAATGGGGTTTGGACGTCATTGGTGAGATTTTACCCCACTCTTCTAAGCAACACAGGTACATTCTGACAGCCACTGATTATTTCACCAGGTGGGTTGAAGCGGTACCATTACGCCAAGTCAACGATCAGGAGGTAATGCAATTTGTCACTCACTCCATCATTACCAGGTTTGGCGTTCCAACTTCCTTAGTATTTGATAATGCAACGTACTTTTCATCTTTTAAATTATATGATTTTGCATTAGAGAATGGAATTGTTCTCAAACACTCTGCAAAGTACTATCCCCAAGGAAATGGTCTAGCAGAATCAACAAATAAAAATCTGATCCGCATCATCAAAAAGACCCTTCTGTCTCACCAATGAAACTGGCATAATGCTCTCCAAAACGCACTTTGGGCTGATCGCGTCACCCCTAAGTCATCAATAGGCACCTCACCATATTTTCTCGTGTATGGGAAAGAAGCCGTCCTCCCACCCAATTTGTCTCTTCCCGCTCTGCAGTTGTCTCAAGAGTGCCACGGTACCCCTTGCCCCGCCTTGCAAACCCGCATTGACACCTTGCTGAAACTAGAAGAGGAAAGGCAGAAAACCCGGGAGAAATTCGCCATCCACCAGAGTCGGATCAAGAAATGGTTCGATAAAAAGTCTGCAGGAGATAAAAAATTTGAAGTAGGAGATCTTGTCCTAAAGTGGGATAAGGCACACGAAGAGAAAGGAAAACATGCCAAATTTCAAGCACTATGGATAGGTCCCTTTCAGGTTAAAGAAAAGATAGGCTCCCATACTTTCCGATTGCAAACTCTGGAAGGAAAAGTTGAGGTCCTCCCGGTAAACGGGCATGACCTCAAACACTACTTTACTTAAAACCCCCTAAAAAAAAAAAAAAAAAAAAAAAAAGAGCTAAAACTCTTTCTCCAACTCTGCAAAGAAAACCTTGTCTAAGCTGCCCGCAACCGACTCACTCCTTGAAGAGGTTCTATGCTGATGAAAGGCCCTTCCCGCCAAAACACGGGGCAGTCAAAACTCGCTTGTGATGGGCACCTAAAAGATAATACACGGTCTTACTAGAGTCTTCAAGCATAAGGAACCACCTAGCGGCTTAAAAGGGTGCAGGCAGAAAAGGTCTTGCATAGCAGCAACCGGATCGTGAGGGAACAGGGCTAACTCAAAAGAATTGCAGGTCATCCGGGAAAAACCCGAGTCCTCATATGAGACCAGGAGCAACCTCTCTGCAAGCAAAATAAGTCGGGATCCCTCATCCGCCCAAGAAAAATATGCCCATCTAAATAAGTGCCACAGGCACATTCTCAAATAAGTGCAATCGCACACAAATAAAGGGTAAAGGATTGAGAAAGGCTTCCTGCGCAGAGAGGTGTTGTAACGACTCCGTCGGGGTACTGACCAGGCTCGCTGGCAGCGGAGCAACGTTCACGACTCCTTAGGCAGTGACTCCGCCGGAGCCGAGAGGTTCGCTGGCAGCGGAGCAACACCATGAGGACGAAATAATTGTACCGGACCCTGCAGTGGCCCAAGGTTTCCCCGACCCTCTCGATCCTGGAAGCGTGAGGAATTAAAATTCAGTTGATTTGCACCCAACAAGCCAAAAGGGCAGGCGACTACGCGGGGTGGCAAAGGAAGGAAAGTGTAAACTCTGAGGTAAAAGAACAAGCAAGTATTAGACCCCTCCCTCCTCCCTCATCGACCCTTCATCAGCAGAGACTCTGAATTCATCCAGTGAATCGCCATTTGTTGTAGCTCCTACAACACCCTCCAAAAATACATAAAATCATAACACACACTTCAAAATTTTTGGAGCCCCCTTTGAAACTAAAGAAGGAAAAAGCCAAGTAAAGTTTTTAAGAGCAAGTTGCTAAGTCGCGGATCCATGATTTTGCGACCCATGCGACCTATGCGACTCTGCGACCCTAAGGTCGCATAGGTCGCCAGGTCGCAAGAGTCGGAAGTCAAGAAATTTGCGACCTTGCGACCCAGCGACCTTAAGGTCGCAAGGTCGCAAGGTCGCAAAATGAAGTATTAAGGGAATTAGCGACTCAGCGACCTTAAGGTCACAAGGTCGCAAGGTCGCAAACTTACAACTTGCGACCTCATTAAGTACTCGCACGTGCGACCTTTTTATATAAGGTCGGGTCGCTAGGTCGCATTTGTAGCTCGCGGCGAAAACTGTGGAATTACTCTGACAGGTCGACTGGCACGTTTTCTTCCGGGTAAGTTGCCTTTTCCTCCCTATGTTTCCCTCTTAAGCATTTCTTGCCATTATTGAGCCTCCCCACGGTCTTATTTATTTGCTGGAAAGGATGTGGGGTTTTCTTTGGAATTTCACCGTCGTTTTGTTTCCCACAAACCCCAAGGTCACCAGTCTCTTGCCTAATTCCTCATGGCTGTGCCTTATGGTCAGTTTAGGCCCTTTCAAACCGCAGACTTTTCCCGTTAGAGAAATATTAGCCGCAAGGTCGCGCGCGCGCGAAACCCCCGGTAGGCGCAAGTGCGACCTGCGACCTGCGACCAGGTCGCAAGGTCGCAAGGTAGCAAAACCCCCACTCTGCGACCCTGCGACCTAGTCGCAAGGTCGTGAGGTCGCGTGTGAGTCCCTTTTGAGGATCAGCGACCCAGCGACTCCCAGAGAGCAGTCAATTAATCTTTGCATGTGTAGACTCTATTTAGCCATTATCATCATGTCTTTCTTATCCTGGGATTCTGTCTTGAATGCAACAGGTGAATTCAGAGCAGACACAGTACCGGTCCTCTCCGACTCTAGCAATATGGCACCCCGGGTATCCCGAAGGAGAAGTAGGCAGGTAGTGGAGGAAGAGTCAGACACAGACATACAGATCTCTCCTCCACCAATATACAGAGACACTCTTTGCGCCTTCGCAAAGGAGGACAACCTTAGGTGGTATGAAGTATACCGCGAGTTCGCCATGCCAGAGGATGAGTTTCCAGAAGATCTCCCGGACCGGGAAGTATACCTGAAAGTCAAGAAGTCCAAATTGCACTTAGCAGGGTCACATCCCGCTATCTTTCCGTGCCCAGAGATGTTGGACTAGATCATACAGAAGACGGATCCGAAGAACTTCACAATCCGAGATAGTGCAGGAAAAGCCTTCGCAACACTGGAGAGCTCAAAAGCACAGGTCTACTACTCGTTCCCCAAACCAGAGGTGAACTTCACCCCAAGATGGTTCTCTGCAAATGAAGTGTCGATGGTTGATACAATCAGAAAATGGTGGGCAGAACCAGATAAATTCAAAATCAAAAAGGACCAGGAGTACCCGGTGGCCAGTCTCTGAGGAAGGTATATAAGTTAGTGGCCGCCATGTTGTGCAGAATTTACGGGCGCTCGGACGCCACCACCTTCAACGGAACATGGGCAACCATCATGGAACACGTGACAGTATATGGCACTCGGTTCAATTGGGCCGGCATATTAATGGGCTCCATGCACACAAATTTGGCTTCAGCTTTAGCCCCAGATGAGGGAGCGCCATCGGAATTCTATATGGCTTCGTATCTGCTAGATGCTGTCTGTGCCCAGCTGCATGTCGAAGGATGGCCGCATAACTGGGACTCCGACCAAACCCAGGCAATACATTTGCAGACCAAGGTATTCTGGGAATCCAGGTACAAGTCAGACATCGAGCAAATCTCTCATATATTCATTCCCGCCCTCTACGGGAAACTATTCGGTCAAGACACCCCATGTATGTCTTGGCGAGCAATGGAGACACTGGGTCAGGTGGCACACTGGTTTCCATTCTCTGAATTCACAATCATCCGAGTATTTGGCTCCTTTAAAGCACCACATGCTCTGCCCAAGTTTATTACCGATAAGGTGCTCATGCAGGAGGTATGTTTCCAGATGACCTCGGGTTTCTCTAACGTCATTTCCAAAGGGAAGAAGAAACCTTGGCCCGCTCTACCTCTCACCATTGGTGCCTATACAGTCAAAGACTCCAGAGAAGTAGCGCGTGAAGGGGAAGAGGTAAGAAGTTATCACTTCAGAAATCTGGATTGCCGGACTTATGACCCAGTCAGGATAGTTCCTGAGCATTGTAAAAGGGCCAATTTCAGATGGAGTTATCAACACGTCGAGCGCCCAGCAGAGGACGAAAAAAGAAACTGGTACAATGCAGAAAGGCATCTAGCTCCAGGGATCGACTTTGACAAAGAAGGAGAGGATCACCAGAATTTAGGAGGCTCTTCTTCCTCCAAAGATAAGAAAGCACAGACCAGTACGGGGCCTGACACCACAGATCAGCAAAGGGAAGCAGAAGCCCAAGCCAAACTGGAAGAGGAGAAGAAAAATAAGGAAGATGAAGAGAAACACAAGAAAGACGCCAGGACAGAACGAAAAAAGAAAACAGAGCAGGAGAAATCAAGGCTAGAAAATGAGATGCTCCAGCTCCAGGGTAGGCCCGCTCAAGTGAATGAGGTCCCACTGGCGGTCAGGAAGGAATGTGATGTGTTGGAGATGACAATGAGGCAAGTATACCAGGAAATGCTCACCCTGAAACAAACAGTGGCCCCATTGGCAGAGGCACGGGAAGAAACCAGGCAGAAACACGAACAGCTCAGGGAAGCCTCGGCAGCCTTGGACAAAATGATGAATTGGACAACACAGTATCATCAAGCTCCCGAACACGTGCCTCGGAAGGATTGGAGTCATACGCAAGAAGCCAAAGTACAAATTCGGATGAGTATGCAATCCAAAGACAAGCTGTCCAAAGATCTGGACAAAGTAGTGTCTGCGTATAATCACCTAATCAGTGGTATCGACTCTATGAACGCTCTTCATCACATTCCATCATTAGGGGCACTAAATGAAACTAAAGACTGGGGGCAGGTAGAGCAGGAAATTCAGTCTTTTCTGCAGCCCGTAAGACAAGCTGCTGCCGCACCAGAATTCGAGGCATCACAAGAGAATCTGAACCGGTTGCTTGTCACTCCAGTGCAAATCTACACCAAGCTGGCTTCTCTCTCAATGCTGATCTCTCAGAAGAAGAAGACTCTAGTGCCGAATGCTCTAGAATGTATGCATCGGATAAAAGAGGAAAGCCCTCTTGTCGCTCCTATAACGGCAGATTACCAGACTTGGAGAGATTTCCTCAAAGGCAAGAAAGTCGACGTTCCAGAAACCTCAATTGCGCGACCACCTCCATAGTTCAAACGCCAAGTCGCAGGTCGCACTTGCGACCAAGTCGCAGGTCGCACTTGCGACCAGGTCGCAGGTCACATTTGCGACCAGGTCGCAGGTCGCAATTTTTGCAAACAGGAAGCTGAACCGTCGGGAAGTTGAACCGTCGGAAAGCCATAAGTGCGTCTGTTGAATCTATAAATACCCCTGTGGGGAACATTGTAAAAGGGGCTGCTCTTTTTGGACTGAAAGGCATTATTGCATTGTAACTGAAGAAGCATACTCTTGATATATGAAATACAATACATGTTAAAACCCCTTTGATTGGATGATGTGTTTAGCTGTGACAACATTGTGTGTATTCTGCATGCAGTTTCAGAATATCTTCTGATTAATGAATCTGTATTATTAATAGTATCATTCATGCACTATAGCTATCTGTGATTGTGTTGATGATGCTCAAGATTATTATTTACTTCATGATGAATGTTAATGAACTATTTTATTAGCATCTCGTTATATCCTTCGGAAAGTTAAGGGATATTCTTGCCACAAAGAACTGTTTCTTTGGCGGTCTGATTATCCTGTATGCATACCTCATAGATGTGTTGCTAACGACACTTCCTGAGTGTATGCATTCTGTCTATTACCTTGCTACGCACAATGTCATATATTGGTTTTATACATCAATCATGTATTCTGTATCGTGTGAATGAGTGTATGTTTGCAGTTTCAATCAGGTTGCTCGAAACCGAAGAGATAGTCATTTAAGTGGTAGCCGGACCCACACCCCGGACGGGATCCCCACTCCAAACGGTTCAAAGTCTAATTGGGACTTTCTATCGGGGAGATCCCCTACTGTTGGCCGGACATATTTTCCCGTCAACAGGTGGGGATTTTATGGATCAACGTAGTAAGTCTCAACAACGTGGAAAGCAAAATCAACATAATAGCCAACAGAATTCAGATACGAACAACTAGTCAGGTAGGAGTAATAATGGCTGGCCGCAGTTTCGATCAAAGTATATGTTTGCAGAAGAAATTGAGAGCATCGTTTGCATGCAGCTTGCTGCAACTCACACTAGTGATCCCTATGTCGATGATTATTATCATCAGGCTGTGCAAGCAAAGAATGCTACTGGTTCTCGAGGAAAAAGTCAATTTGCACCATCTTCTCTACGTGAATTGACGCCTCGAACAAAAGCTATTTCAAAGCCACATGCTTATCAAATTCATACGGTCATGTTGTCGCTAGGCGTAAACCTTGAAAGATGGCCAGTTCTTCCACAACGTCCACACCTGGTCAACACGAATTTTACACCCATCTCGTGGAAAGGAAAATTGTATTTAGTAGATATTAATCGTTGGGTTATCCGACGCATATTCACGGTATCTGAAGCAATCTTGCCTCACTATCGCCAGAGTCGTTTTCCAACTGTAGTCCGACAGATACAGTTGAATCGGCTTGTGGAGCATTACTTGAAGAACGCAAATTTGGAAACCATTCGAAGAACCGCAAAATCAGATTTTGCTGTTGCAGATGCAGTTAATAAGGAAAATAAAATTTATGAAAGGGAAAATTTACGATGAATGAAGTTTTTAGAAACAGGTCGACATCTAAAGCCGGACGGGTTTTCCAAAACAGTGTAACGGTCTATCATTGACGTTAAAGACGGGTTTAGATTTAATTAAATCATAACAAAACGAGTTATAATATATATATATATATATATATATATAATTAATTAAATTAAATATTTAAAAAAAAAAAAACTGTTATAATTTAACTTTATTTAATAAAGTTATTTTATAATTAAAAGAAAAAGAGAAAAAAAAAGTGATCACTCTAAATCCAAGACAATATGGCCCGCAAAATTATACAAGACAACATTATTGGAGAATTATATATGCCAAGGTACCAGTGATGAATGACATGTCTAGCAGATAATCCCAAGTAAATTAAATTGTCGAAAGTTAAGCTTTGAGGACAAAGCTTTTAGAGAAGAAGGCAATGTTATGAATCTAATTCATAACTAATAATAAATATATTCATTAATAGATAAACAGAGATTATGTAAAATAGTCATTAGGTTAATGAAAGGGCATGTCTAAAAGACTTGCCCATTCGTGAAAGGTCACCTGCATAGGTATAAAAGCAGGGCCTCATTGTAACTTTCAATCATCTTATTCATATCATATCAATAAATATTTATTATTATAAATACCTCTTGTGTATTTTTATAATTAAAGCCATTTTTCTATTAAGCCAACAAATCTACAAGTTTTGCTGCTACAGAAACCAAATCTACAAGTTCTGTTGTTACAGGGATAAACTAAATATATGGCTTGCACATTAAGAGTTTCCCTATAGGCCTTAGAGAGAACAATTTTAATGTAATAATGAAGTAAGATTTCAATAATAATCATGCATTTAGTCACGCCATAATAGAAACCATACTTTCAAACATTCACATTCAAAATATCAATGATACAACTATAAACTTGAAAAATTCTCCATAAAAGGCACTTATTTGTATCCTATAACAATGTCTCCATGTGACGTCTCAAAAACCAAAATTTTCTTTGAATTTGGATCGCAATTCATTCTCTCTCTTGGTTAGGTCTGATTGAAACTAAAATAGATATATGGCTTGGCTCTTCCTCCCTATTCCATTCATGAAAAAACAAATATTATTTAACCATTGTGTCCAAGGGTGAGTGTGGGAAAGGGGGGGAATATTGGGTAAAACATACACACACACACACACATATAATCCCATCCAAAAGAAAATAATGCTAATAGTGATCACATCTTTCCCATAAGTAGTGAAAAATACTAGCTCACACTCCCTTAGAGAGAAAAGAATGTAATGTGTGATGATGAAATGAAAATGAGTTAAGTTCTCTATTTATATGAGACAAAAATCCTTAATTATTACAAAAAAATAAAGAAAATACCTAATTGAAAAGTTTTCTTTAATTTTTTCATAAGATATAGGTTATAAGACAACCTCATAGCTCAAAAATATAACAAAAATTCCATAAATTCCCACACATGTGGGAGAAAATTCACCTCAATCATGACATCAAATTGCAAATGAACTCCAAATTCCACAAATAGCTGTCATGTGGGATAATGAGTTCTCCATACTCAAAGATATAACTCCTAAATCATGGGCATGACTCCATACCAAGACATCATCTCCATGGTGCCCAACATCATCATCCAATTGGAAAGAGCGGCGAAGTGGCACCCTTTCACTTAAGTGTTGGGTCTCAAAAGTGAAGTATAAGTCCTCCCCTATAATGAAAATGATTACCACCATCATGTGAGATCGAGAGAAAGTGATGCTCATCAAACGATATCAAGGCCATCCTAGGGGAATCTTCAGTCCACTAGGAACATCATTAATATCTCCACCATCAAGATTAATGGGATTAGTGTTTCAACATATAAGGGTACCTCAACGTGTCAATCATAATGTGGGGTCATCAAGTAGCCCAACGTTGTCCTTTGGATATGAAGCATTGCATAAACAAGGCCATGTTCTCTCTCTAGAATGGGTAAAATAACCTTTGTAATGCTTATTGAGAAAGTAGGGAAATAATCTTAAGAGGCCTTTATTGTTTTGATGAAATAACCTGAAAAAACCATCTCAAGATCAAGTGAAAATCAACACACATTAGGTATAATAACCATATATGCATCCTACTAGAGCATACTTAATGTTGGGGGCACAATAATAATTCATACAAAGCTCACCTTCAAATATATAACTATATTGAGTCCCATAAACAAGTTACCTCATTATTTTAGGTATGGTTAGATGGATAACCCTATTAGGTGTTTCCAACCCACAAGGGGAAGTGAAAACTATCCTTCTAACCATCCCTAACATAAGGAGGTAACTATTTTATGGGACTTTATCTAGTTCAAGGTGTCAAGTTAGCTCACCATTACATAGGTGTGTGTCAAATTGGTGGCAATGGAGTGGGAATGACTTCAAGGTAGGGTGCTCTAGAAAAATGACCAACTATTGTGGTCCAACATCCTGATTGTATAGATGTAAGGAGGGAGAAATGGTGGAGGAATTATTTACCCCTTTCCTTGGCCTTTTTCCACCCCTCTAGTGTGCCTTTTACTTCTTTATGATTTTTTTTTGATGTGGGTGCATAACTCATGATCCAAATATTGATTTTTGAGATTCAGTATCTAATTCACCTTAATGATGAGCCAATTTATCACTCATCAGGGTCGAGACATACAAGAGTTTCTTTATACATGGAGAGTCATGTGCTTGAGGAACTAGATGATGGATAATGATAGGGGTAGAGCTCATGCTAGGATTTTTCCCACACACTAATTAAATATCCCTTCCATATTTTTCATTTAATATTTTTATTTCATTGTGAATATTTGATTCTTTTAACTTTCTTTTAGCTGCATCAACCTCCAAGGAAAATATTTGTGGCCCGGACTCAAAGATGAGGATGAGAGGGTGTTAATCCACGTGACCAATCACCATCAGTATGAAGAATAGATATGGAATACTTGGAAAGATGCAAAGTGGTAAGTATGGAATACCATGGTCACACTATCTCATTCAAATCCTCCCCAATAATGTCCTTCCTAAAACCGTAAGGCCTCAAAAGAGGTCCCATTGGACTATAGTCAAAGACTAACCTCCTAGGTGAAGTGAGTCACAAGAATACAACTAATATCATTCAATCAAACAGTTCAACCATTGGTCCATATTAGTATGTCCAAAACATTAAGTGAAAGAATGTGATTACAAAATGGTTAAATAACCTTCTAATGAATGACCCACCTTCCTCCAAGAAGGAATTTCGAATGGGAGAGAGAAATATTATAGGAGTGAGAATTGGAGGATCTGGACATTATGTCATGTGATTATCATATAGTGTTTTTCGTTGGCTAGGTTTCCAAGGAGGAGAAGATTTTTCTCCTATGGGTTACCCACTTTTTGGTGGGTAACAAGGACCAAAAACATGATGTAGAAATTATTGAGAACTTTGTGAGGCACTAACTTGGATTTTAAGCAATGCTTTTATCTGACTATACCAACATCCTGGTTTTCATAGTTAGATTTATTTTTATCTTTACTATTCCATTTATTTATTATTTTATACTATCCTACTTTACTAAAAAAGGAAGCATTTTCTCAAGTGTAGGAGTATTTCCTGTGTGATCCATGTGTGTAGTAGGATTACGAATGTACTCATATTCAAGTTTGAAGGATATGCCTCTGTAAGTACTAGAATATGAGGAACAAATTCCTTTTATTGATATGGTGCTAGGAGGTATTGATTGATGGAGGAATATTGTAGGTCTACATTTGTTTGGAACCAAGTTTCAACATGATCTCTGTATCTTTCATTCTCATGTTCATTAGAAAATATTTTCATGTCCCATTTGCCATGCCTTGGAGATATTCTAAGGTTCATTGATTTCTCTCTTGAAGGTATTAAATATCTGATGATAAGCATGAAATAAATTCCTCGATCTTAGGCTCTAACGTCTTCTCTCCATCGATTTTTTCCCATGACCCTTAGGTATCTTCTGTAGATTGGCTAGGATGTTCAAAGAAAGATTCTAGATATTCTTCCTAACTTTGGTAATGGATCCGTTTCTCTTCTCTTAGTAACTGAGATTCAAATATGATTTTTATTGTGGTCGAGAGTTTTTTATATGTAGTTGCAAATATGTTTAAAATTGACATTAATATTTGAGAGATTTCTTGGAGTATAATTTCCTCTTTTGTTCAAAAAAATATTTAGCATCCTCCTTTGTTGGCTGGTATGTCTTGTCTTGCACATCGATTAGTGTATGGGGAGGTTCTTACAATACCATTAAAAAAAACTATACCTTAAATAAATAAATGAAATATGCTAAAACAAAATTATTTCAAGGCAATACTCATCATGTACTCATAGATATCATGCTACTAAAATCCTCACCAAGTTGTCTTTTGACATTTATATTTTCCTTTTCTTAAATAAAAAAACAAATAAAACAAACTTATATCAAAGAAGCACATTGTACTGACATATAAAGTTTTTCCAAAAACTCACTAAAGTGAATGTGTCCATATATTACACTACAAAAATTATGAATTGAGTTCGACTTTGAATCTTAGCATTTCTCCTCCCCCAAGTCATAAATGTTGACACAACAAAATAAAATGGAGAAAATGAAAAAACTAAACTATCAATTCTTTGATCCCTTTAACATCTCCCCAACAATGGTGCCAAAAATGTTAGTCAATTAATTATCTTAAATCCTAGACATTAAATCATCGATCTAATAGCTCCTAAACTTATGATATGCAAGGAAAATATATGCAAGATCGTAACCCATCTTATTTTATATTAATAAATAAATTTCAAAAACTACTTTACATCCCAAACTAAAAGAAAATGGAATTAAATGAATTCACAAGAAGTGCTACAGAGGTCTTGTTCACTATATGGAAAATTTAGAGAGATGTTTTGTTGGGAAAATAAGATAGTATTTCACTCAACCATAATCCTAAGTGTTCTGATATCGATTACAAAAAAATCCTAGAGCCAAGTATTTAGTGGGACTTATTCTATTGTAGCTCCTATCAAAGGAAGGGCATACATGTAAATGCAAAGAATAAATTAAATCTATGAGATGTCTCATAACTGGGATGTCAACACAAAGCCTCTTCGCACACACATGATGCAATTATTTCATTTTGACTTTAAAAAGTGTTCATGGAGAAAAAAAAAGAGTTTCAATATTTATTTTAGCCCTTGATGGAGATTTCTTTCCTTTGCAAACAAGAAAAAAACCATAACAAATGAAGAAAATTAATCAATTCAACAATAAAAACACACTAAGCTACAAAATCATGATCAATTCACACCACAACTCTATCTTGTCCTAATGATCTAATGATATGATAAAAATATATAGATATGATCTAAAATTAACAACAACGATAACCCTTGACAACCCCATCCTTTGTTCTTTGTCCATGAATTTATACAAAGAGGAAATGGGGAAGATTGAAACCAATTAACCAAATCAGAACTGTCAAATTGTGAATAACTAACAACATAGCGCCCATTTCATTTTTGGTGGATCTTGGTTGGGGAGTTATCTGTAGTTAACCCAATTTGATCTATTAGCTAACTAGTTGCTCCATTTGGGACATGGTTTGGAAAACAACTACTTTAGGAAAAATACTCTTCAAGTAAATGCTTGTAGCTCCCAAATCATGCACTTTCTAGGAAATCCACTAGAGTGTCACCTCACCGGGATAATTTTGCACATAACCCATGTTGCAGAATCTCCAAAGTATTCCTTGTTGGTCCAAAAATAATTTCTAATGATCCTTACTCATTTCTTCCTGACACAATTTGACTAAAACATTAATCATGAGATGGAGGTGTCCACATTGGATCTAGATAGAAACAAGATAACATAAAGCCATGTCAATGGGTCTAGGAAAAATCCCATGTTCCAAAATTTGACCTAGATTTATGTCGATATGCCAAACTTGTAGGTTAGTTACAGGAACTATATAAGAGCTATAGGAACTGAAATAAGCATAAATTTCATTAGAAGGATTAGTCAAAATACTTCCTAATTCATCCAAAATAGGGGAAATTATGATAATAATTTTTTTAAATATTACGATGGCACATATCTTCAAAAGTATGAGAAAATGTGATAAGAAGAATAAAAAAGAGGGACGAAATAGTCAAAAGGAGGACCGACTGATATTGTAAAATATGTCAAAAAAATGGCCCATGACTTCTCCCCACGCCTACAAAATTTGCATGTCCTCATAAAAAATAGGTATAACTGATGTTTGATCCTTTCAGTTATGCTTGAGCACTAACTATACTTGTACAACAACCAAGGAAATCAAATATAATTCCAATGTGTTGCGGTACATAAAACTTATGCTCAACAAGTTGAGCACTCTTATTTTTTTCCTCTAATTTAAATTATTATGTTTCAGGTTTGTATTGAATGGTATGTTGAAAAAAATGCATCATATACTATGTCTTCACCTTTTCCTAACAAATCAAAACATCAACTAGTATATCAAGGTTTCCTCCTTCGTTCATTCAATCACATTTTTAGTGATTGTAAACAACTAGCTCCCTATACTTTTGATACCATTTCCTATACAATTACTTGTTTTGAGAAGCTAAATTTTCATTTTATTTTAGAATATTTTGACTTTGTTTCTTCAACTTCTCAAACTTCCTACTCTTTCTTTTTAATTTTATAAAACTAAATGAGAAATAGAATGTGAAAATATGGGATGTTGGGATGAGGTTTTAAAAGGGATTTATTAAATTTATTTATGAAATTTTCACTCCCCTATTTGACCAACAAGCCTTTTGTACAACCTCATTGTGATATTCCCACTTAGCACTATTTCTAATGAGAATACAATTTTTCTCAATTTTTATATTTTGGGTCTTTAACTTAGGAGAAAGTGGGTTGGAGGGCCCCACTTGAAATTTTGGTTAAGGGAGTCTCCAACATAGGAGAAGAAAGACAAATTTATTTCTTAGTGGATGGTGGGGGCCACCCCAAAAGGGAATACACACTCATAGTGAATTCACACTCTTGGAGGGAAAAGGAAAGGGGAATTCGATGTATGGGACCTACAAGGGAATAAGGAAGGCTCAAGGATAAATAGAAGGAGAATACATTAGCTTGGGGCTTCTGAACCTTTGACATTTTACACTCACCTAACATGCTTGAGTTGTTGAACCAAGTCCAGAAGGGTTGTTCAGCACACCAAATTTTCATTTGAGAATCTCACCCTACCTTTGGTGTACTTCAATTGCTAACCCAAGGAGGCGATCTACATTATGTGGGAGTTAGCCTAGGGTTTGCTCAGGAAATTCATGGGATTATTATAGAAGATCGAGTGTAGTAAGGGGAATACACATCTCTTGGGAAAGCTAGTTGTGGAGTAGCATAATCATTAAGGCTTCCGGGAGAGACTTAGACCAACATTTGCTGAAGATTTAGAGTGCTAGCTGGGCACAATTTTGGGGAAATTTTGTTGTGACATTGGCTCATCTTTAGAGACTGTGCAGGCTTTCGCAAAGGTGATTTTTATGCCACGCGTGGGAGCCAAGAGGATAGGAAATTTGGGGTTGAACTGAGTTGAGACTTGGGGAGGCATCCAAAGGGGAATTTTGATAAACTTCTCTGAAATTTTGGGGGGATTCAAGCAGTGCCATTTCCAAGTGAGTCAAATTACCTAGTAGTTGGAGGAGCACATGGAAATTGGGGGTAATTTCGGAGGTTGGAACTAGGTCCACCCCTTTTTGGGTTTTTTTGGGTTCTTGAGGAGCGACCAGGGTTAATTTCTCATATTTTTCTAAACACTCTAGAGGGGAAAATCATAATTTCTTTCCAGTCAGTAGTACAATTTTCCAGGACTAGCGTAAAAGCATAAGGGGAAGTACTTTCTATCAGTTGGGTAGCATAATTTCAAACCTGGGGTTGTCAAGCTTGCTTAAGAAAGAAAAGGTGTACACACTCCATTCATATTTGTACTTACCTCATGCGTATATATAATAAAATGGCTTAGTTCTGCACATTTCTTAGCAAAAATTTTGGGTCACTCACTGCATGTTAAACTTTATGTGTGTTAGAAAATTATATATTACAGAGCAATGCAACACATAAAATATGCGGAAAACACAAGCACAAAAAACACATAAAACTAGAGTGACACAAATATACGTGGTTCACCCAGTTTGGGCTACGTCCACCCTAAACAACCAATCCTTCCTTTCTATTATCCAGCAAAATGAAGAGACACAACCTACAAAAGATTCATTGTAATTTCCTTTGTTCTCTGTCACAGTCTCCCTATCTGTTTCTTGCTCTAATAATACACATGCAATACACAACCGCAATACAATACCCTCATACAAGCGAGGGGTTTCCTTCTAGGGAAAAAAACCCTAAAATAAACATAACTTCTACCATAAGATCATTCGCCTAATGAACAACCTATATTGACTAGAAATTACTATACTTTTACAAGGCAATTTTACATATGTTTTTAGCTTCAGAGGCGCTGCCCCCGAAACCCCTCACAAGGGGGGGGGGGGGCTTCATAAAGTCATAGCCACCCCCCACCTAGATCCCCCAGGCAGCATTTAATTACGGTCGGCATTACCGTCCCATTAAGGTACAGGGGTCCAACACTGTGATACAAAATAAACAAGATAATCAGGCTCCACACCCAACAATCTCCCACTTGGAGACTGATTGTAGCAACTGCACCGCTGCTTCATTTGTTGGACAATGACTCCTATTTGGACCTAGTTGTTTCTCATATTCATCGTCATACTTGAAGACCAATTGAAACTGACCATAATCTCAGTTTCTCCCTGGTTACAACTTTTCTTAGCATATCTGTAGGATTCTGGCTAGTGTGCATCTTTTCTAGCTTCAACTATTCATCTTCCAATACTAACCGTATGAAATTGTACTTGAGTTGTATGTGTTTAGTCCTGTAATGAAATTTTGAGTTCTTTTCAAGATGAATGGAACTTTGGCTATCACTGTATAACGTGCCCATATCATTCTTCTTACCCAATTCATCCATAAACCTCTGTAACCAAATCATTTCTTTACTAGCCTCTATAGCAGCAACATACTCTTCTTCTGTTGTTGAAAGTGCAACAACACCTTGGATTTTTTAAACCCAACTGACAGTTGCTCCACCTACAATAAATACATACCCTGTAGTGCTCCTCCTGTTATCTCTGTCACCTTCCATATCTTCATCAACATATCCCTTTAGAGAAATGTTTGAACCACCAAAGCATAATGCTTGACTTTTGGTACCTCTCAAATATCTGAGAATCCATTTCACTGCCATCCAATGTTGTTTTCCTGGATTTTTCATGTATCTTCTTACAACTCCCACTGCATGTGCAATATCAGGCCTTGTGCAGACCATTGTATACATTAAGCTTCCAAGTGCTGATGCATATGGAACTTTAGACATATAATCTATGTCTTCTTGGGTCTTGGAGCACATCTCCTTACTAAGTTTGAACTGGCTAGCAAAAGGTGTACTAACTGGTTTTGCATTCTGCATGTTAAATCTTTTCAACACCTTTTGTATGTACTCATTCTGAGACAATGTTAATTTGGGATTTTTCCTATCTCTAGTTATTCTCATACTAAGGATTTGTTTTGCAGCTCCCAAATCCTTCATTGCAAAGGAATTTTCCAATTTTCTTTTGAGCACATTAATTTCCTGCATATTAGACCCTGCAACAAGCATGTCATCTACATACAATAACAATATAATATAGCTGCCATCATTTTTCTTTTTCAGATAAACAGAATGATCAGAGTGACATCTAGTATAACCTTGTTCAGACATAAACTTGTCAAATTTTAGATACCACTGCCTTGGAGCCTGTTTTAAGCCATACAAGCTCTTCTTTAACATGCACACTAGTTTTTCTTTCCCTTTGACCTCATATCCTTCGGGTTGTTGCATATAGATCTCTTCCTCCAAATCCCCATGGAGAAATTCTATCTTTACATTTAATTGTTCAAGATGAAAATCTTCCGCTGCTACAAGAATTAAAATAGTTCTGATTGAAGTCATCTTAGCAACAAGAGAAAATATTTCATCAAAATAAATACCTTTCTTCTGTGCAAACCCCTTCACCACAATTCTAGCTTTGTACCTCTGTTTTCCTCCATCTTCTTCCTTCGGCATGTAAACCCATTTATTCTGCAATGTAGTTTTATCTACAGGAAACCTGAATAAGTCCCAAGTCTGGTTATGCATTAAGGAGTCCATCTCTTCTTCCATGGCTAGCTCCCACTTCTTCCTGCTTTCAACCTGAATTGCTTCTTCATAACATTCGGGTTCACCAAAATCAGTCAACAATAAATAATATAATGAAGGAGAGTATCATTCAGAGGGTCAATGACCCCGTAGATCTTCCCGACACCACTTTCTGCTGTGTAAACAGAGGTAAAATGCTGTTTGTTGTGTTGTTTTTCTTGTGTTTTTTTATTATTATTATTTTTAGGCACCTTTACTTTTTCTATGATCTCATCAAGAACTGTGTATTCTTTGTTTTCTTTTTCCTATTTCTTTTCCTGCAACTGATTCTTATACAAGACCTTTTCATTGAATATTACATCTCTGCTCCTAATGATTTTGTGATTTTCATAATCATATAAGCGATAACCAAAATCATTAGCAGCATATCCAATAAAGGTACATTTCTTTGATTTTTCCTCAAGCTTTGTTCTGTTTTCTTTATTAATATGGACAAAAGCCTCACAACCAAAAGGCTTTAAAAAAGAGTAGTTTACCTTTTTACCTGTCCATGCTTCCTCTGGAATACCACCATCCAAGGAACTTGAAGGCCCTTTGTTTATTAGATAAACAGCAGTATCTACAGCATCTGCCCAAAATTGTAAAGGCAATCCCGCATGCAATCTCATGCACCTTGCACGCTCCATGATTTTTCTGTTCATCCTTTCTGACACACCATTTTCTTGTGGTGTTCTTGGAACTGTCTTCTCTCTATGAATTCCATGCTCTGAACAGTACCTATCAAACTCTTTGCTGCAATATTCACCTCCATTGTCTGATCTGAGACACTTCAACTTCTTCCCTGTCTCAATCTCAACCAAAGCTTTCCATTTCTTGAAAGTATCAAATACATCAGATTTATTCTGAATACAATAAATCCATGTTTTTCTAGTTGCATCATCAATAAAAGTAACATAATAACAAGAGCCACCGAGAGATGATACCTGAGCAAGTCCCCATACATCTATATGCACAAGCTCCAATTTTTCGCTCTTCTTTTCTTTCCCAACTCTGAGAAATCTGACTCTCTTTTGTTTTCCATAAATGCAATTTTCACAGAAATCCAAATCAACATTCTTCAAACCTGGCAACAAATTTTTTGAGTGAAGAATCTTCATCCCCTTCTCACTCATGTGTCCGAGCCTATGATGCCATAATGCTACATCTGCTCCTTTGGAAGTTAAAGCATTAACAGAGTTAGAAATACCATTGCATAAATATAATGTACCAACCTTTTCGCCTTTTGCTATTACCAGGGCTCCTTTGGTGACCTTCCAAGTTTTATCTGTGAAAGTTGTCACACAACCTTCACCGCCTAACTGCCCTGTTGAAATCAGATTTTTCTTCAAATCTGGAACATGCCTTACCTCCTTTAATATCCATTGGTTTCCATTCTGTTGTTTTACAAGAACTTTACCCATTCCAACGATTGTACAGGGTTTATCATCACCCAAACGAACTTGTCCAGAATCTCCTTGAACATAGTCATGAAAATATTTATTATCAGGTGTGGCATGGAATGAGGCCCCTGAATCTACTACCCAAGAATTAGTAACATTTTTGAAAGAAAGAATCAAAGAATCTTGTAACATATCACTTATCACATTTGCTTCATGATTTTTTTCTTGTTGTGCGTCTCCTTCTTTTCCCTTCTGAGATCTACAATATTTCTTTAGGTGTCCTTTCTTTCTACATTTCCAGCACACTATCCCCGATCTGGACTTGGATCTGCCTTTCCTTGATTTACTGCGATATCCTAAGATCTTTCCTCTTTCCATTCTTCTTCCCCTAGACTCTGCACTCAAATCATTACCCGATGTCTCACGGGAGCTTTTCCGTCACATTTCCTCGCTAAGGATAGCACCGAAAACATCATCAAACTTTAAAGTACTAGATCCAGAGACAGAGTTACTAATGGCCATAACTAAACCATTCCAATTTTCTGGAAATGAGCACAAAAATAATAGAGCTCTAACTTCATCATCAAAGTTTACCCCTATAGAACTTAACTGACTGGTAACTGCATTAAAATCATTTAAATGGTCTGCAACAAATCCACCTTCTGAAATATTCATATTAAATAAACGTTTCATAAGAAATACCTTGTTTGATGCCGAGGGTTTTTCATATAATTTCTCCAATGCCTTAATCAAACCCTATGTTGTTGTTTCCTTCGAAATATTGAAGGCTACCGACGCTGCGAGGCACAATTGTATTGTTCCGAGTGCCTTTCTATTGAGAATCTCCCATTCTTCATTTTTCATAGCTGTCGACTTCTTTGTTTTTCAGCTCAATGGTAGGTAGATATCTTTCTGATACAGATAATCTTCCATCTGCATCTTCCACAGCGAGAAGTTTTGGTTGTTAAATTTCTCGACCCTAAACTTACTATCTTCCGCCATTTCTCCCACTCAAACCAGGAACCCTTCTTTATTGCGAGTTTATTAGCCAAATAGACCTTCGAATCTGATACTGGTTGTTAGAAAAATATATATTACAAAGCAATGCAACACATAAAATATGCGGAAAACACAAGCACAAAAAAAAAAAAAAACCAGAGAGACATAGATATATGTGGTTCACCCAGTTTGGGCTACGTCCACCCCAAACAGCCAGTTCTTCCTTTCTATTATCCAGCAAAATGAAGAGACACAACCTACAACAGATTCGCTGTAATTTCCCCTGTTCTCTCTCACAGTCTCCCTATATATTTCTCGCTTTGAGAATACACATGCAATACACAGCCGCAATAAAATACCCTCATACAAGCGAGGGGTTGCCTTCTAGGTAAAAAAACCCCAAACTAAACATAACTTCTACCGTCAGATCTTCCACCTAATGAACGACCCATATTGACTAGAAATTACTATACTTTTACAAGGCAATTTTACATATGTTTTTAGCTTTGGGGGCACTGCCCCTGAAACCCCCCACCAGGGGGGTGCTCCATAAAGTTGCAGCCTCCTCCCCTGGACCCCCTAGGAAGCATTTAATTATGGGCAGCGTTATCGCCCCATTAAGGTATAGGGGTCCAACGCTGTGATACAAAATAAACAAGATAATCAATCTCCACACCCAACAATGTGTTGCATGTACATTTTTTCTTTTTTTATCACAGTATTTCCTAAGTAGGAATATTACAGTGGTATCAGAGCCCTAATCTTGGATCATTTGTGGGATTATTTCTATGAACCCATAGGACAAACAGAACGTTACCTACCAGAGGCATAGTTACTGGAGCTGAGAGAGAGTTGGAAATCACACCTAAGACTGAGGCCCCAGAACAAGAAGAAAAGGAAGTAGACATGTGGAAGCCAAAGATAAAATAGGAGGAAAATTTTGAGAGCCTCTTGAGGGCCCTGAATGACTTTGCCAAGGGACAGAAGGAGATGTTGGAGGAGATCAAGCAACATAACTGGGACAAGAGCATTCACCGAGAATTTCTATTTGGGGAAAATTTAGGGGTTTCCCACCAGTACGACCACCATTACCATATAACTCACCCACATGCTTTCAATGTAGCCAGCAGAAACACATTGCCCACATTTTTTCCCTGAGGACCGGGTGAGCATGTTGGACAAGATGAGATGCCCATGGGAGGTTATTTCTGGGAGTGGAAATTATGGGGGACACTTTTAAAGCTGCACTATTCTTTCGAGACTTTTCCCAACTCAATAAGAATGATAATTGCAAGGGCGCAGGGGGCTTAGGTACACAAAATTCGGATTTTTATCACACTATTGGGAGGATGTACCTCCCCACTTTTGATGGGTCATCCAAGTGCACGACTAGGGCATGGGCTGAGAAGCTGGACACATACTTTCAACTTAGCTGGATTGTGGAGGTAGAAGCCATTAAAATGGTTACTCTACACTTGAAGGGAGCATCATATGGTTGGTGATTCCATGGGTTGGTGTGTTAGGGCATGCCAATATGAATTCCTAGGAGGACTTCACATGGAGGATTGTGGAGTGTTTTGATAGGAGAGATCCAAAGGCGCATTTCCGAGAGTCGATGCAACTCAAACAAAGATGTAGCCTAGAGCACTATATATCATATTTCTTGAAAGTGTCAGTGATGGTGCCAGATCTTTCAGATGTTAGGAGGGTCTACACATTTGTTGAGGGCTTGAATGAGCCATGGTGTGGGTTAGTGAGGTCCCACAAGCCCACCAAGTTTACAGGAGGTAGTCTCTTGTACTAGGGATTTGCAGGATGCAATCTCCAAGGCCAGGCCACCAGTTCCACCCTAAGCTCCTTTCCCACAAAGGCGTCATGACACTAGGCCTCCACCACAGTGAGACTTCTAGGGGCGTGGGAAGTTGGATGATGAGACCCGGAGAAACCTCCATAGGATGAAGTTGTGCTTCACTTTCAAGGAGCCATGGGCACTAGGGAATAGATGTACCAAGGGAAAGGCCCACTACATATAGGTGTTTTTTGATAGTGAGTCGGAGGATGAGGTGGAGTAGGAGATAGGCACTGGTGATGTAGACAGTGGGGAGACTCACAAATTAGTATATACCCATATTTTGGAGAGGATAGGCATAAACATGGATTCCTTTGATGAATTCTCCATTTTGGTACCACGAGACCGCACCATGTATTATACTGGATATGTCCACAAGATGATAGTGGTTATGGGGAACTATTCGATGATGGGTCATTTATTTTTGGTTTATTTTCCATACATCAATGTAATTCTTGGTGTTCAATGGCTCTACGCTTTGGGGCATGTTATCAATTATTGGAAGAAATTGGAGGTGGAGTTCATCAGACCAGATGGGAAACTTTTTTTTTTGAGAGGCATGCATTCATATCCCCACAGGCAGTGTCAGTGCACAGGATTGAGGCAGGCTTGAGACATGGAGATATAGAGTGGGTTGTAGAGCTCAGGATATTTTATGTTGGGGGTCCCAACCACCACGCCCGCACACTGCAATCTGAGACAGATACCCGACAATGTTTGGAGACATCCCACCAGGGCAGACACCTGACATGGGGATTGATCACACCATTGAGCTACAACCAAGGGTACAGGAAGTCATCACAACCCCATACAAAAATACCAAGGCCTATAAGGATGAGATTGAGCGGGTTATTCAGGAGTTGTTGGAATTGGAGCACATTAGGACCAACTCTAGCCCATTCAATTCATCAATTGCCCTAGTGAAGAAGAAGGATGGTATGCTACATATGTGCATTGAATGCAATATATTAATAAAAGAATATAAATAACGGGTACCCCATCCCCCACATATATGAGCTTATAGATGAGCTTAGAGGAGCCATGTACTTCTATAAGATAGATCTACGTTTAGGGTACCATTATATTTGGGTGAGGGATCAATATACCCAAGACAATGTTCAAGTGTCACTATGACCATTTTGAGTTCTTGGTCATGCCCTTTGATTTGACCAACGCTCCTACTACCTTATAGTATTTCATGAACCACATATTTCGCAAGCAATTGCGCAAATTCATACTGGTGTTCTTTTACGACATATTGATTTACAACATGACATGGGAAGAGCACCTACAACATCTAGAGGAGGTGATTCATATTTTGGAGGGACAACAGTTCTATGCAAAGTTTTCCATGTGTGAGTTTTGGTTGACTGAGATGCTCTAGTTGGGGAATATTATTGGAGAGGATGGAGTGCGGGTGCATGAGGAAAATATTAGAGCCATCCGGGACTAGATACTTCCCCGAAATGTGATTGAGATGAGGGGATTTGTTAGAATTTTCACATATTATAGGAAGTTCGTAAAGGGATTCTCACAACTAGAAAGACCCTTCACAGATCTGATCAAGAAGGGGGAATTCACATGAACATACATGGCACATGAAGCATTTGAGTACCTCAAGGAGCTGATGAGAAGTTTTTCGGTGTTGGCTCTACCTAATTTTACACAATCGTTCACCTTAGAGTGTGATGCATCAGGTGAAGGCATTGGCATTGTATTGTCATAAGGAGGGCACCAGATAAATTTTGAGAGTCGAAAGATCCTTAGTCATGAGAGGTTATACTCGATCTATGACAAGGATATGTTGGCCATCATGCATTCATTGCCCAAATTTCGACAGTACCTGGTGGGAAACATGTTTAGAGTAAAGACTGATCATAACAGTCTTCACCACTTTCTAGGGAAGAAAGGCCTCAATGATAGACAATAGAAGTGGGTTATTAGGACTCAAGCTTGTGATTTGACATATATTATGTCAAGGGAAAGGATAATGTGGTGGCAGATTCCCTATCCATGATGCCCACGAAAATTTCACTCATAAGCATATGCCATGATTGGAAGGCACAAATTTTGGTTGAGTACTCCAAGGATCAACGAGTGTGTGAGATATTGGAGGGTACTCATGGGGCTGAGTGCTACTGGATGATGGAAGATGTTATTTACTACAAGGGGGGAATATTTTTGGTGCAAGGTTCACAGTTGAGGGAGATGATTCTCCATGAAACACATGATTCACCACTGTCAGGACACCAAGGGTTCCTGAAGACTTATAGGATGGTCTGAGAGGCTTTCACGTGGAAGGGCCTCAAGTGTGATGTGTTGAGGCATGTGCAGGAGTGTGAGTCCTTCCAGAGTAACAAGGGATAGTTGAAACATCCTGGTGGGTTACTACAACCACTTGCCATTCCATATGGGAAATGGGAGAGCATCTTGATGGATTTTATCATAGGGTTTTTCCACGGTGCAGGGTCGTGACTGCATATATGTGGTAGTGGAAAGGTTGATTTAGTATGCCCATTTCTTTTCTACCCCACTAGGTACTCTTCTTTGCAAGTTGTGGATCTATTTTTCAAAGAGGTCTTCTGGTTGCATGGTATCCCCAAGACCATAGTAAGTGATAGGGACAACTGCTTCATGGGGGATTTTTGGCAGGAGCTCTTTAGGCTGTTGGGCACAAGTTTCACTCCTAATACCAACTACCACCCCTAGACACATGGGCAGACCGAGGTAGTTAACAAATGGTTGGGGGGTATTTGTGGAACTATGTGACGGGGCAACAACGAGCTTGGGCGAGATGGATACACTTGGGGGAGTATTGCTACAATACTAAATATCACATGTCTATTGGTATGTCACCTTTTCGAGATTTATATGGATATAATGATTTATATTTTGCTGGCCTTGTTTTTGAAGACAACCGAGCCCCAAGGGAAAAATACTGGATACGGGAGAGACTAGACATTCTTAAGGCTCTCAAAGATAACTTGCAGACAACCCAAAACCAGAAAATATGTATGCAGACATGCATTGGGATGAGAGACACTTCGAAGTGGGATACTTGGTTTTCTTGCGTCTTTAACCTTATAGAAAACCCACACTGAAGCATAAGGGGGCCAAGAAGCTAAAACCACATTTTTATGGGCCTTATAGGATGGTCAGGAGGATTGGTCATGTGTGATACGAGCTAGAGATTCCACTGAGAAGCAGGGTGTATAATTTTTTCAATGTCTCATGTCTCATGAAGGTACTAGGAAAAAAAGTGACAACATCTACTAAGCTACCCCCAGTTAGATGATGACGGGCATCTGATTATTGAACCTGAGGCTATTATGGAGACTAGGGATAGGATACTAAGGAGTAGAGTCATCAGGGAGTTTCTGATCAAATGGAAGAACTTACCAAATGAGGATGTCTCTTGGGAAGGTGAGAAGATACTTCAACACCCATCACTACAGTTGCTTTAGGGCAAAAGAAATTTTGGCGGGGAGGACTATGATATTACCACTTAGCACTATTGCTAAGTGAGAATAAATTTTTTCTCAAATTTGGTAGTTTGGGTCTTTAACTTAGGAGAAAGTTGGTTGGAGAGCCCCACTTGCAATTTTGGTTAACGGAGGCTCCAACATAGGGGAAGAAAGACAAATCGATTTCTTAGTGGACGGTGGGGGCCACCCCAAAAGGGAATACACACTCCTATTCAATTCACACTCTTGGAGGGAAAAGGCAAAGGGAAATCAATGCATGGGACCCAAAAGGGAATAAGGAAGGCTCAAGGATAAATATAAGGAACATACATCAATTTGGGGCTTTAGAGCCTTTGAAATTTTACACTCACCTAGCACACTTGATTTTTTGAGCCAAGTCTGTAAGTGTC
Organism: Pinus albicaulis; assembly: GCA_034641835.2. Taxonomy (NCBI): domain Eukaryota; kingdom Viridiplantae; phylum Streptophyta; class Pinopsida; order Pinales; family Pinaceae; genus Pinus; species Pinus albicaulis. The sequence continues at coordinate 586,991,009 of CM076583.1, read as the reverse complement.
GCTTACCACAGGAGATTATCATGCGAGAATATAACCCTACCTTCAGTGGACTTCGAGTGCCAACTCAAGGAGGTGATCTACATTACGTGGGAGTTATCCTAAGCGTTTTCTCAGGAAATTCATGGGATTATTACAACATACTAGGCACAGTAAGGGGAATAAATATCTTTTGGGAAATTTAGTCATGGAGAAACATAATCATTGAGGCTTCTGGGAGAGACTTGGACCACCATTTGATGAATATTTGGAGTGTTAGTTGGGCACAAATTTGGGGGAATTTTGCTATGACATTGGATCATCTTTAGGGACTACGAAATCCTATGAAAAGGTGATTTTTATGCCACACGTGGGATCCAAGAGGATAGGAAATTGGGGGTTGAACTGAGACAAGACTTGTGGAGGAATCTGGAGGGGAATTTTGCTAGCCTTCTTTGATATTTTGGGGGAATTCAAGCAATGTCATTTCCAGGTGGGTTGAGATACCTAGAAATTGGAGGAGAAAATGGAAATTTGGGGTAATTTCAGAGGTTGGAACGAGGACCAACCCTTTTTTGGTCTGTGGGTTTCTTGAGGAGAGGCCAGGTTTAATTTCTCATAATTTTCTGAGCACTCTAGAGGGGAAAAAAATCAATTCTTTCTAGCCAAAAGTACAATTTTCCACGGCCAACGAAGAAGCAAAAGGGGAAGTAATTTATATCAGTTGGGCAGCATAATTTATCACCTGGGGTTGTCAATCTTGCTTAAGCAAGCCCAGGTGCACACACTCCATTCATATTTGTACTTACCTCATGCATATACATAATAAAATGGCTTAGTTCTACACATTTTTTGGCTAAATATGCAGATCACTCACTACATGTTAAATTTTATGTGTTGCATGTACATTTTTTCTTTGTTTATAATTTTATTTCCTAAGTAGGAATATTACACTCGGGCACATGGGATTTAGGATATTTGATGCCATTTGACCTTTTTATAATCTCCACATAATATTTCATAATATATTCACATGATCTCCACTGTCCTACACCTAAGATAAGTTAGTTGTAGATCCACTTATTGGGGATTGATTTTATCTTCTTGTAACCTCTTTCCTTTTGTGAAGGATGAGTTATATGTATAAATATGAGAGAATATCAATGATTTGCAGAGGTTGGAGCTAGGAAGTCATAAGATAGGCTACGTGTCAAGCATATGAATCAAATGTAGAATATTTATATTTTCTCCTTTGATTAATATCAAACAATTTTCTACTCTTTTTCAATGATGTATGTTGACTAAAATTTGGTTCTATAGACTCCTTTATAGTGCTTCACCAAGCAAGGAGGGCTCCCTGTGTAAGGGATGTGTTTCTCTTCTTCTCTTAGTTTTGTTAGTTACAGTTAGTTTCACCATTTATGCTTAATTTAATGCTTCTAGTTCTTGTCAATTGTAGCTTATTTAAGTGTGTGATTTCAATTTCATTTTCTTATAGTTTGGCATGTTTAATTCCTCGAAGTTTGAATTACATTCTCATATTTAATTTTCTTGTGCGTCAATAGAGTTTAGGCTAATCATATAGATTTTCCGATTGAATAAAAAAAATTATTTTCAATCACAAAACTCAAGAATACATTTATAAAATTATACGTTTTAGTGGTTTTATAATCATTTCATGAAAATTATCTAAATGTTTATGAAGATCTATACATAAATGTTTTAGAATTGGAAATGTATTGAGTTAGATAGTTTTCCAATGCTTTCCTAGATTAGAACCTTATTTTCAAGTCACTTTTAATAGATCAAGTTAGAAACTAAGTCCTAGCATATATAGCACCTTATACTCTTACCAACTCGGATTGATGAATTAAATGTAGAATTTTAGTGTAATTGAATATACAGGCACTAAACATTAATAAGTGATAAGATCTAACATTCATATTTATGATATATCTATAAGCTATGCAATTTACGACCTTATGATCAAAGTTATGACATGAAAAGTAGTAGCCATGAAATATATATGGGTACCTTGGGGTGAATAACCTTATTGAAGGGATTGATCTTCGAGACTTGCTTTGTTTTTTGGCTTAAGGAGGTTCAAGCTTCTAATGTTTACTTTCTCCATTGTTATTTGTGAGGCTGATTTAATTTTTCTTCTATTGGTTTTTGGATTCATTCATCACTTTGTTAGACCGATTACTTGGTCCTTTGAGAACATTAGCATGGCTCTTGGGTTCCTATGTTCTTGATTTGTTAGAGCTTATGCTCCTTTAATAGCTTCATGAATTTATTTGTAAATAAGTCTTGTCTTGATTTATAACGATCTCTTCCTACTGAGGATGTTATGCTAAGGTTTCATACCACTTTTAAATTCATTTGAGACTTGGCTTTCTCTACGTTCTTTCTTAGATAAATAATCTCTTCTTCTAATCTTTCATAATTCTTTTCTTTTTCCTTTAACTGATTTACCAAAATATATTCTATTCTTTTGGCCTCTACTAGTTATGTTTTTAAAAGAATTGTTTCCTCGTGATCTTTCTCCTCATAGGCTTGTAGATGTTCCTTCTATTTTCTGTTCTTCCTTCTTATCCTATGTATTTAATTTAAAAAACATGGGAGTTATTCTTCCATTTCCACCTATGTCTCGCACTCTTCATCTTCCAAATATGTCCTTTCTTGATCATGATTCTAATTCTCAATAGTCATGAGAAGCTTCTCATCTTGACTTGCATCAAATTTACAATCATCATCATCTTCTGATGAGCTACTATCTTCTCTGGAATAAAAAAAATTCTAAGATATTTTTCTTTATTATTCCTCGAGGATTTATCTTTTTTTCCCTTTTCCTCATTAATTTTATCTTTATATGGACATTTAGAGGCAAAATGACCTATTATGCCACAATTGAAGCATTTAAATGGTAACTTACCTTTATATTTTTTGAATTATATCTTTAGCTTCCCCACAAATTTAGCTTGCTCCTCATCACAATCATGTCTGGAGAAATTATGATCTCGATGTCCTTTTGATTATTTTAGGATTTGAAGGCTTCTTCCTTTAGTTCTAGTTGTTATTTCTTCGTCCTCATTTCATATGCAATCAAATTCCCATGAACCCCATCCACAATTAGCTTATCTAGTTCTATTAATTCTTCTATGGGAAAAACCTTTGCATCAAGTCTAGAGGGGATATATCTCAACACCTTTTGTACCACTATAACTTCATCAATATTTTCACCAAGTCCTTTAATGGTATTCATAATCTCATTTACTCCGAGGAAGAAATTGGCTATATTCTCATCCTCATTCATTCTTAGACTTTCAAATTACATTGTGTGAGTTTGAAGTTTTGCATTCTTTAGCCTCCCATCTCCTTCATGCCTAATTAGAAGTTTGTCCCGCATACCTTTTGTTAAGTTGTAAAGAATAAATTTAATGAACCTTGATTCTTCAAGGAAAAATAGGATAAAATTCATATCTTTTGCATTATTCTAATTTTTTTCTTATCATCTTCATTAGTTGGAGTTGTTTGAGTTTATAACTACCCATGATAACTGTCCAAAATTCCATAGCAAGACACATCAAGTAGGTCCTAATTCTGATTTTCCAGAAAGAAAAATTTGTTCCATTGAATAGATGAGGTTTTTTTAAGGAGGAACCATCTTGGCTGGCCATTTTCCTTGTAATATGTTCCTTCCAACTATTAGATTGTCACTGGAGGAACCTTCTCTAATACATATTCTAGAATACTGAGGGAGACGACGATGGGGCAGAAGAGGTCTAGGGGGATCAATAGTTTTCAATCATTGCCTTATTTAACACATACATTCTCAATAAATTAAACCATTTACACAATCTTAAGCATATAAATACCATATGACATCAATTTTTAACAGAATACTCAAAATTTTACACGGAAACCCATCCTGGAGAAAACCTGAAAAATTCTTTGTCTCTATTAATGGATGTAAGCACCAACTTACTACTACAATCATTGCAAGAAACAAGTTATATGTGACACCAACCCCCGTTCAATTTTTTTTGAAAAAACCCTTGTGGTTAATTTTTTTGTTGATTCAATCAACTCCCCTTCAATCACTCACTTTTCTTCAGATCTTCAATATTATCTGATTTCAACCCCTTACATCTCTTTATTCTGCTACAACAATATGTTTTTATTTCCAAACATCGCTCTTTATTCCATTTCTTGTTTCATCACTCACACTAATTTTCTAATTCTCATTTTGTTTGACCATGTATTTACTATTTTTTGTTTTCTCTTGTCCACCTTTTACAATGGTTTGGAACCCATGGTTTAAATAGTCCCATTTTATTAACCCATGGTTTAAATAGTCCCATTTTATTAACCCATGGTATTGTGCCTTGAGTATGTAAAATTATTTCAGTATTCAAATCTAGGGTAACATTATCTTTTAGTTTCTTTTTATTTTAGCATTTTGATTCCAAACTTGTGTTGTCTGCAAGCACATTATATGAGAGTACGGTAAAGTTTCTTAAAACTGTAGTATGGATTCCTAGCTCTGAATTCCCATCAACACCATTCATTGGTATTAAAGACCGTGGAGTAGGCGAAGGGGTCAGAATAACGTAAGAAGTGATCAAAATACTTGCAAGGGAAATGATAGTCTCGTGATGACTTCTACAATGACACATTATCCTCATTTATTGAAGACAATCTTATCAAAGCTTCCAATTTCCTCAATATAATTCTGTATGCAACTAGACTGCTAGGTACAACATCACCTTATCGTTAAGAAGAAATATTGCTTGAAAAACCATGAGGTGCCATATTTAAGGTCAAAATATATTACAAACTCTTCTAGCTTGATTCACTGATTAAGAGTAACACATCTTTGTTTTCATCTGGCACTTTTCAAAAGGACTGAAAAAAATATTGATTTCACACAAAAATCACCATAAAATTTGGTTCCTCTTAGGCCATCAGTGAAAACTCGATACATTTATTCTCATATTTAAATGCATTTCAAGCATATGTCATTTCCAATAGCTTTCATTTACAAGAGATTTTGATATTGCAGCAAAAAATCATCCATTAATGTTTTCAACACACTCTTGTATATGTTAAGGTCCTATGATTCATAGGATCAAATGATGATTTTTTATTTTCTAGGAGTGAGCAAAAATATATAGGAGTGAGCAAGCCTAAATGCCACTCAAGAAATAAAATGCATCAATTCATATTTAGAAATTTAGAATAAATGTGTTGCTAGCCAAAATGCCATATTGTAAATAGGACAAGTAGAAATAGCTAGTCTAATTACACTATTAATCGTGATTAGGCTGTAATAAAATAGATTAGGTTAGTGAATATATCAATCACACAACTTAATCGTGATTGAGCTAGGTTAGTTAGTTAATCACACCATTTAGTCATGGTTAAATGACAAAGAAAAGATTAAAAAATGCTTTGCTAATTCAAATGCAGCATTAGTGAATTTATAAGTAGTTTTTAGGAGGTTATTATGCTTTGATTATATTAGTTTAATCAGAAGATTAATCACACTTTAGCACATGTAATAAAGATGGTAATATAATTTTTATGCAAGGTTCAAAAGTTAGAATAAAAAAATCAACGGAGGAGATCTTCCCCCACCTGGATCAATGGAAGGGGAGCGTTTTCACCCCCCCCCCCCTCGATCTCCATCGTGCTTTGTTCGCATGGGGGGGTCCGAAAGGGTTGGACCCACCACCTTACGTGTCGCCCCCATACAATTTCACCCCCCTTCTAAAAAGTCCTCCAACGTTGACCACTCGTCACTCCACCAATGCCCATTTTCCAGGACACCCTTCTTGACCCCACCATCACTCCACTCAATGTACGCCAACTCAGCCTCGCGGACCCCACTCCCACTACCTTCCCTTTCGTTTGATTTTTCCTAATTATATGTCTCACTCTTAATAAAAAATCGCATCTGGTACTCCCCTTCCCACATCAACAATCTGTTACAACAATTAATTCTTTCCGCTACCACTGCAACGGACCCACTCCTCGCTAACAGTAAAATGGTAACAATAATTTAAAATTACTTAATTTAAACATTTTTAAGGCTTAAAACTTCTTTTCCTTTCTATTTTCCATGACCAACATAATTTTACCATCTTTCACTCTGTCACAACATCCAGTAAATCACCCAACAATAGTGATTTGATCACCATCAGACCCCCACCTCAGCATCCATCAGATAAATTCCCTTTCCATGTAATTTCATAGTCCTCATCCTTTTGTTTTGTCTGATATTTGATAATGGCCCCAAAAGGAAAATCCCCCAAGAACAAAGGCAAGAAGCCTGAAGAGAATCCAATGTTTCCCCCTCCCATAGACCTAGATCACCTGCCTTTAGTCGACCTGGGATATAAAATTGTTGAGACCAATTGTGAATTCGAATTGTTCAAACTTCAAAGTTGGTTAAAACAGAAATTTTTAGATCAACAAGATGAATTGGGCTTATGGGACTCTTCCCTCCCCCAATTCATGTTCCCACAGACACATCAATTCTCTAATCTAATCTCCTAGTGTCAAATTAGCTATGTGCCATACCAACGAGCAATTGTGAGCCACAATGGTGAAGTCCTACCCACCATCATAGCCGAAGCCATTTCTCAAATGCTCCAAGTACAAAAACTAGAATTTTTGAAGCCATTGTTAGTACACTCTCTCATAGAGCTCTAAAAAAATTTGACCTTCCCACAGAGAGCTAATATCATCAAAGTATTTCTCCCTGAAGATGCCTAATTTTCCAAAACAAACCCTCCATGCTCATCTTCTATGTTCCCTGAGGTAACCAACCAGATCATCACCATCATCTCATATATCCCTGGTTACCACTCTGATCAATGGGTTGATGAGGCCATTTTTGGCTTCTTGTCAATTTTTACCACTGAGGAGAAACCAGTTGTTTTTAATTACAATGAGTACATTTTAGATGCAATGCATGATCAATTCATTAAGTTTCCTACAAAGGGAGCTTTTAATTACTCGATTATTCTAATTTTCTTGATTATTTATCACCAAGAATACATGCTTCCCTTTTCTTTGCAGAATATGGATGAGCAGGGAAATGCTCAATCAGTTATCCATTGGACCTCCTTAGTGAGGAAAATATCCACAAATTTTACTTTAATAGACAATGTTGATCAGTTCTTGTACACAATTATTTATTTGTTAAAAATTGATCTGGAGCCTACGATAGAAGCAAATATTCAAAAGGTATTGAATCTTAGTGACCAGGTGAAGGCAGGCGGCTGGTATCTATACCAGAAATACATAGAGATCAGGATCTATGGGTGTGAGTTGCCACCTTACAAGCTACCGAAATATGTGCCCATGAGACTTTTCTCATTAGAGTACATTAGGAAAATGATTCATATCAATGAATATCATTTCGTGACAACTAAAAAGAAGGCACAATTTAAAATCAAAGCATGGGTTGGACCATTTGTGTGTAATACCAGAACAACTAGTAAAGAGCCATACTTGATTTTGAAGCAAATAATTCCAAGTTGAGCTTTACTTGGTCTTGTGACCATTTCGGCCTGATTTCAAAGTTGAGGGTGGAGCAAAAAACTACACCCTACACACACACACTCCTCGGCCAAAGATAGAGCAATACATGAACAAAGATCAGTGGGAGGAGAATACACTGCAAGAGGCCGAAGAAAAAACTATATCAACAACCACCTCTCAAACTCCTACACCTCAAGAAAAGAAGGAGAAAAGGATAAGAGAATAAGAATATTCCCGAGTGACAAAAATTTGAGCTAAGGAGTTCCTAATATACAAGAAAAAAAACTAACTAACTCTACACCAGTTTTTCAGCAGGAGAACAAAGAGAAAGAAACAATTGTTATAACAGGTCCTCATGTGCCTACCAGGGATGATGACATCTTCACAGGATCTCCCTTTTCATCAACATCTAAAGAGACTCCAAAAACGCCACAAACAACTGATTTGGCTCAAGACACTGCTGAGCCTAATATTGTTTCCAAGTATAAGGAAATCAAACAAAAGAATGAGATTCTTAAATCCATGACATATACAGATTTCTGGAAGCATATAACCAAATCATATCACATGATTTTATCGGCCTTGACACAGAGCAAGGAAAAATGCAATTTTTCTTCCTTGAGGAAAAAATGGAAACCCCAAGGACATCAACAAATTATAAAGAACATGTATTTTCATTTGATGTAAAGGAAAGCCATCCAATTTCCCAAATGGAAATGCATAAAAAAACCAATGAGATGATGTATTCTACACTAACTAATGCTCCCATGTCAGCTTCCAGATTACAATTATCAGTCAAAGAATACCCAGGCACAACTCAAGTTGGAAAGGATTTCGTCCTTAGCCAAGGATACCAAGATCAAGTCACTAGAAGACTTTGTGATTAAACTGGGATATAATTCAAGTGATGTGAAGGCAGTAGAGGAAATTGTGAAGAGGAAAAATGTTGATATAGCAGCATTGAAGAAACAACTAAAATTTCCCACCACAGAGGATCCACGGGATAAGGAAGTTAAAGATATGGAAAAGGAAAAAAAGGACATGTTCAAGATAATAATTGAACATAACAACCAAATCCGAGACATGGAAGTGGAGCTAGAGAAACTACTCCTAGAAAAAGAGTAGGCATCACAGTTGGCCATAGTTCCACTCATAGAAGTCCCAATTTCAGTTACCGCAACCCCAGGATCATCTACATCAACTTCAACACCAATAAAGACATCAGATCCTGCAAGTGATCTAGTTAAAGCCATGGATAATCTGACCATTCAGGGGAAAGAAATTGCTAAGTTAAAAGCTCAACTCAAAACACTGTTAGAGCAGAAATTAAGAATTGATAATTATTATGTTGTAGAGTTGAAAAAAACACAACAACCCAGTATCTAAGTGGAACAGTTACAAAGTGAATAAGCAATGGCTCAAACTTTGGCACAAGAAAAAGAAAACATATGGGCAGACATCAATGAATCCATCACAGAAATCTGGCCTTCAATTCAAATTATTTTTGAGTAGCAAGAGTTAATACAAAGATCCAAAGAGGAATTAAAACAAATTAAAATAGACTTGGGACATAAACCTAAGGGAGCAACAACCATCATCAAAATCATGAATTCCAAAAACAAAGAAGAATTACAGCAGCTGGGAATTCAAGATAGGACTGAAACTATTTTGGATGCAAAGAGGATGCATACCAAGAGGAACCTTATGCTACAGCTGGACAAAAAATGTTAGAATCTGGAAACAAGAATTCAGAGATTTGATAAGAATATTTAGGTGTTGAACAGGAAAGGACTACCAAGACTGATTAATGTGGGAGACAAGCTGATAAGGTTGAATGAGTACCAAGAAAAACTAAGCACTATTGCCCAAGACAAATCAAGATTTGCAGGTATAAAAGGGAATATCACAGGGAAAGAATTCATGGAGGCCATATAATTCAAATTGTTCATCAGTCATGAAATCAAACATTTGTTCATCATCAAGCCTACATTTCAGAAATACACAGATGTGGACGAGACCTATAGAAAATTAATCAAATTTTCTATACCAACTGAAGACAAATGGGAGAAACTGTGTGAATTACTAGAGTGAAACATATTTTTATCTTTAACAACAAGGAAAACAATGTAACATATTTGGAGGTCCACTCATCAACCATCAGATTGGAAAATAAAGCCGACAACTGCATCAATTTCATATTTCCTTTTTTTGTTCTATTTTTGTAAACTATTTTTATATTTTGTAAAAATATTGAGAGTTTCACTCGAGATATTTTTGATAAATTTTTGTATAAATACTTCAGAATTAGAAGTAATAGAGGGTCAGACTTAAGAAATGACTTGTAATGTAAATCAGCTCACAGAGCCACCATTGATCATATTTTCAGTAATACAGTGCAATGATTACAGGATTATTGTGTTAATTTCATTGGTGAAGTGCATCTCTCTTTATCAATTTCTTTTCTCTTTGTTATCATATGTTTTTATAAAATCTGAATTATTCTAAGAAAACAATGAACATAATTTTTTCAAATGTACACTCTGTCTCTGGCTTAAGAATATTTTTTATGTTTTCCACTAAATATTAAAATCAGAATTCTTAATTGATCTATTTTTAATTGGATTTCTAAATCTTTTCCTCTCCTCCACTCGACAGATGTTAAAGGATTGAGTGAATTTTCCTACCCTGCCCTGTAAGGTTAGCCTGTCAAATTATGTATTTGATCAATTTAAACCTGTGACTCCATTTTCCCAATGGAATATCTTCCCAGTTTTAACCCAACAACACAAAAAATCCAAACCTGAACTTAATAGCTAGCCTAATACCTTCAGTCAAACAAAGTTAAATTATAAAGAGATCCCTCTCTGAAACTGGAAGGGATAGATTACCAGTTTCCAAAGTGGTTCTAAGGTTACCTATGTGATTTTCTCTGCAACCTCAAAAGTAAGAAGTGATAACATCGTGATGACCATACTGGGGAAGAACATACCTTGGTTTGAAAATATGTTTCCCTGGTTAAAAAACGTTTTTCAGTGCATTTAATATCTATATTTTAGAAAATAAATGTTTCAGGTTGTAATCTTTGTACATAGTAAAATTGTGTGTTAAATATTATTTAGGTATAGCTCCTAAAATAATTCATACTGGAGCCCATCCATATCTGAAACCTCCCAAGAACCTGGATAAACCTGAGAAATTGATAAGAAAGAAAAGCTTAACTGAGAGTCAAGGGAGTAGTAGCCCTCTACCAAGAGAAAATTCTCTTCCAGAGAGTTTTGTTAACATAGAATACATTCAATTTAATCTGCCTTTTGAACACGGTTTTTTTAGAACTAGATCTAAAAATTTTGTATCTAAAACAATATTTGATGAGTCTGTGTTAGGACCATACATATCTGAACATCAATCAATAGATCAATATTTTGAAAAACAAACTCTCCAAAAGTTTGAAAAATTAGAAGACCTAGTGATAGACCTAAACCAAGTTGTCCATAAAGCTTATATCCATGAATTAGTTGAACTTTCATCCTTATCAATCTCTTTCCTCTCCCATTCCACAATATTTACATCTTGTTTCCATTAACTTCCATCACTTCAACAATTTCCACTACCTCCCCATCAACATCACAAACCATAAATCAACTTGTTTAATCCCTTCCACACCTACACCTATTACAAGCTCATCTATTGTTCATCCCCATAATCCCATCATGGCAGCTAGGTATGATCCATTAGTTTTACCTGGGAAGCTCCATCATATGCCCCAGGACTACCAAAGTAGGATACCTCAGTTTGATGGTTCTGCCCCAATTACAACTCAAAAACATGTTGACAGGATGAATGATTTATTTAATTTACAATAAATTGATTAATATGATGTTAAAACAAGGTTGTTTGCACAAATCCTGATAGGAGTTGTGAAAAAGTGGTTTAGATATTTATAAACTGCTTCCTTAGCATACCTTACCCAATTTCACCAAAAATTGCTTGCAAGATGGGAAGTAAAGAAAAATACTCTACAAATCCTCTCTAAATATGAAAGGATCAAAATAGCCCTTGGTGAAACGGTCCAAGACTATTGGGCCAGATTTAATAAAGTGTACAACTTCATTGCTGCTGATATAATACCACCTCAAGGTTTGGCTTTAATTAAGTTCCTTGATGGATTTGATCCTGACATGTCCTACCAATTAAGAGAAAGAAATCTTGCTACCCTTGAGGAGATGCAAAAAAATGCAATTAGTGTAGAATATAATCTGTTAGAAAAAAGAGCTAGACTAAAAACTGAAAAGAGAGTTACTATCAAAGAAGAGCCTTCTTCTTCTTCATCTGATGCTAAATTGGATAGCCTAGTAAGAAGCATGGAAATAATGGTATAAAGGAACAATTTAGCTGATAGAACTCCTCCAAGAGAAACTCAAGGGGGTCCTCAAAACAAAAATCTAAACCTTAGGAGGAATCCACCTCAAATCAAACAAAGGGAGAAAATAGGCCCAAATTATCAACAACAAACAATTAGGCCTCCTTTTAAAGAAAAATATGTAGAATAACAAGGGGAATTACCTGAAGACCTCGAAGAGAATTAGATAAATTTGATGGGAATAAATGATAGTGATCCTATTTTCTTAACTCAAGAAGATCAACATATCTTCATACTTTCACAACCTGAAGTCAGTACATCAGAATCCGAAGACTATAAACAAGGATATCATAATGCCATTATGGAAGTACATAAATAATATAATTTAAGGAGTAATAAAAATGTTAATAATCCATCAAAGAAAAACCCTGATACTCCTCCTAAAAAGATCATTGTAGATACACCATCCAAAAAATTATCTGATACTGTTTCTAAAAAATCTCAAGCTGATATTCCTTCCACTATTCAACCTAAAGGAGACCCTCAGAAGGAAAATCCCAAAAGACAAGATCTGAATATCAAGGAAGATGAGAAGCCTCAAAATATTTTCAACATTGAGAATGAATTGGCAAAATCTATAATTTCCATTACCCTCACTGAGTTGATAAACAAGAATGCATACAGAAATCAAGCAATAAAGGCGTTGAAATTAGAAGAAGGAACATACACTGTAAATCTTAATGATGATCAGCCTGAATTTTTATTTGGACCTGAAGTAGAAGGTAAATCCCAGGACGAAGCTTTTCCTCCATTCTATATTAGCCTGAATATTCATGATAAAAATTTTCACAATGCTATGCTTTATTCTGGTTCCTCTCACAATTTGATGCCCAAGGTCAATATGGAAAATTTGGGACTAGATATCACTAGGCCAATATGTATTAATTTGATTCAAGTAAAGTAATATGCTCAGGTCTAATCAAAGATTTGTGTATCAGTACTTTAGCCCAAATCCCAGCCAAAAGCTTAGTTATGGACATTGTGGTAGCTGGAATACCTCCTAAGTATGGCATTATGCTCTCTAAATAAGGGGGGGATTGCAAGGTACCTTACAGTTGGATATGAGTTATGCTACCATTCCTGTATTTGTCCAGTCAAGAAGACTTTACAGAGAAACATTGATGAAATATACGGTTAGTAGTTAATACATACCAAAAAATTTTCCCTTGTATTCAGTCCATTCAGACCTAGACTCTTTTATCTTTGTTAATGATGGAGGTGTAGAAAATCAAATCCCAAACTTAGAAACTGATTTGTGTGATATTGAAGAAATAAAAACAGATAGTGTGAAATTAAAGGAAGAAACTGAGCCTTTATGGAACATGGGATTTGATGGGGTTGTAAGCAAGGAAGGATCATGAGCAGGTGTGTGGTTTTGCAATTCACAAAATAATAAATCAGAAGGTCATTCATATAAATTGAATTTTCAATGTACCAACAATATAGCTGAGTATGAAGCCTTAATCCTAGGATTGAAACTTCTAAAAAATTTAGGTGCCAAAATAATTTCAGCTTGTGGAGATTCTGAACTCATAATCAAACAAATCAAAGGGGAATATTCAGCTAAAATCCAAGGTTAAGGGCTTATAGGAATGTTGTTCTAGATTTCCTTGAGAATTTTGTGGAGTATGAATTATCTGTGATTCCAAGAGGAAAAAATATCCTAGCTGATGGTCTGGCTAATTCAGCTAGTACTTGCAAAATTCCATATCGCCTAAGTCACAAGTACATAGTTGAAGTAAAAAATAGACCAGATGTCCCGGATAATATCAGGTACTGGAAAGTTTTCAGTGATGATCAACAGATTGAAATTTTTTTGCAATCAAAGAATGAATTTGAGTGTGCAAATATAGACATAGATTATGATGTAGATAACAATGTAAATAAAATTGTAAATAAAGTAGAACTGAGTGAATAAAATGAAAATCAAGAAGAGTTAGAAATTTTGCAATTAAAGGATAATGTTTTTCCTAGAGGGTTAACTCCCTTAGAAGAATTATTTGATTTTTACGCCGAAAGGTGTTCCCTTTGTTGGGTTTGGCCGAATGCGTTTTCCGCTGGAGCCAATCACAGAGGTTTGCCATCGTTCTTCGAGCGAATGAGAATGTGCCGTTTGCCGCCTCCTGGTTCGACCTCGCCTGATGCTGCTCTTACCTCCTTCTCCTTCCAGCCAGTGAAATTGTGCCATTTGCCGGCTGCTCTTCTTACCAGCTGCACCTCGCTGTTTCAGGGTTTACGGGCGCACAGTTTCACCAGCTCGCAGTGTTAAAACTCCACGGTCCGATGCAATTGAGAGAGTCGGCGTACCAGCTGCACCTCGCTGTTTCAGGGTTTACCGGCGCACAGTTTCACCAGCTCGCAGTGTTAAAACTCCACGGCGGAAGTCCTGGAGCGTCTTCAAGAAGGCCGCAAAACACCTCGCTGTTTCAGGGTTTACCGGCGCACAGTTTCACCAGCTCGCAGTGTTAAAACTCCACGGTCCGATGCAATTGAGAGAGTCGGCGGATTTCAGAGCCGTTATAGAGTATTTCAGGGCGTCTTCAAGTGTTAAATAGATGTCATTTTGAGAGTCTGGGAGGATTTCAGGGCCGTAATAGAAGATTTCAGGGCTTCTTGGAAGTGTTAGATGTCATTAAGAGTCTCGGAGGATTTCAGGGCCGTTATAGAGGGTTTCAGGGCGTCATGGAAGTGGTAGATGACATCTTCTGTTAGATGCCATTGAGAGGCTGGGAGGATTTCAGGGCGTCATGGAAGCTCTCTGCGGTGGGAGAGCATTTGTTTATTTTACAGAATTTAATAAGTTCCTCCGAGTGACAGAGTAAAGTAGAAAAACGCTTCAGGGTATTGTTTTGCCAATCATGAAAGCAACAGTTTCTGAGTTGGGTTGGGATTTTTTTGGCAAAAAATACCCGCTACAGTTTTGAATTCATACATACATTCATAGGTCATCGGCATTCCTTCGCCTCTTCTCCTCCTTCTCCTCTCAGAGCTTCCTGTGTTGTTGTCTAGTCTCGTGAGGTCTGTGTGTCTGGAGCTCCTTGTAAATGTTGTCTGGTCTATCTTGTTATGTGTTATTTGTTTGGTGTGTCTGTTTGCATGTGTATCTGTTTGGTGTGCTTCTGTTTTTTGAGAGGTGCAGGCAGGTAGCATATCAATTTTAGAATCAGTACAGTCCAGGACTTGATCAAGTGTCCAGGGTATCACGGTATCCAGGGTATCACCAGTATGAATGGCTCTTGGGAGTACCTAGCAATTACCTTAATCAGACATGTAGGATCAGACATGCAGGCAAACCTGTACCATAATCCTATGATGGATGACGCTAAATTTTCTTTGGTATGAAAGACCATGATTCTGGTAAGTTTATTTTCAAATTCTTTGTATCTATATATAAATAAGATTAGCTCAATGTTGAGGAATTGATTTTATTTTAAAAATTTCATCCACACAAACTAATTCTGATTCCTATAAATTATGTTCAGTGCTTTTTTTGTCATATTTTCTTGGTTTTTTAAATCAACCGATTGAGCAGATCTATATCATCTGAGTTGTTTTTTTTTTAATCTGATAACAGACCGTCTAAAAATGGTTAGAGTTACTCTACCCACGTCCGAGATAACATCGTCGCAACCATAATTGACTGTCAATTATCAACCTCAGGTATGCTATTGCCGTTTATTGAGTATGCACTGCAGCCATGAGTCCAAACTGGATGTGATTTGACATTGGTTTGATTGGATAATAGACTGTGTTTTTTCCATGTAGGTTTGGTTTGCTTCAAAGTTTTAGGTGTGATTAATTGTCTGTAAGGAAATAACTCAGTCCTCTGTGAGGTATTCATGTTCCTTCAAATCCTAACCCAGACGATTTTTACCCAAACTATTTATCTGTTCGATTTGTTTGTAATCCTTAATGAAATTGACTTGTCCAATGGTTACTCTTTTGTTATTATTAGTTGGTAATTTGTAAGTCTGATCCTTGATGGGCTGATAAGAAGTGGAACTAGTTTGGACACTGTACCATGTGCGCAGAAGAGTGTGTTTTGGGGTTTCATGTGAACTTTTGGTTCATTCACTTTCAGAATTTGCTATTAGTTTTTCTTTAATTTTAAAGTTGAGAATTTTGCATTTTTGGACTAGTCGTGGACATAAATTTCTCAATATTCAAACCGGTTGCAGTCTTCACTGATGTATTATATTTCCTTTCTTTTTCTTAAATTTCTCAGTGATGGTTGGCAGACATGACTCACTCTTCTGTATATTTCCTTTCTGTTTCTTAAATTTCTCAGTGATGGTTGGCAGACATGACTCACTCTTCTGTGCATTTCCGTACTGGTTGGCAACTATTTCGTAAAGCATACACAAACTTATGGGCATTAGTGTGTTTCTGTGTCTTGTTGGCAAAAACATCTCTCAGAAAGATCATGTAGACATGCATCAAATTTAAGGAAAAAACAAACTTTAAAGGTATATTTTTAGGAAACATAATTGGTAAAAGAGATGGTTATGAAATGATGTGCATTCATAGGAGTCTCATTACTTGCAAATACGATAGGGATCCTAAGATTGGCTGTTGGCCCATAGAGGTACTCAGAAATTGAAAATCTGGTCATTTGTCTTTTTGGGGTACTAGAGGTTAGCATGACTTTGTTTTCCTCTCTTGTGATCCTTTTGCCTGCACATGTAGTTTTGAATGTAAAAATAATGATTTGAATTGCAGAGTATGATGAAGTTTTTGTCGGAGTTTGAAGCCAACTTGGGTATCCGAATCCAGTGCTCACGCGAATTTGAGCCTTTGGGCACTGCTGGTCCACTGGCTTTGGCCAAGGACAAGCTTATTGATGGTTCGGGACAGCCAATTTTTGTATTGAGCAGTGATGTAATCTGCGAGTTTCCATTGAAGGAGATGCTAGAGTTCCACAAATCATGTTGTGCAGAAGCCTCTGTAATGGTCACAAGGGTATGTGCTTCGAATTCTTTGCATTTCTTTTCTTACCTTTCAGTGGGAGAACATGTTCTTCCCTTTATGTTTCATTATGAGTTCTGTTTCTAGATTCATGATGAAAATATTTAATATATTTTTCTAGAAACAAGAGGTTTCAGGGACCTTTCTTTAATTTTGTTTGCCCTAAAACAGCCATGGGTGAATGCAGCTGAGAATAGCAACCTTTACCTCATATCGTCTTGAGGAGATCAAAGTTACATGGCTCCCATTATTCCCTTTGTATCTTATATATCTCAAGGACTTCAAACCCATTGTTTTGTGCAGGTGGATGAGCCATCTAAATATGGTGTAGTGGTGCTTGATGAGGAGACTGGAAGAGTGAAGAGATTTGTTGAAAAGCCCCAGATGTTTGTAGGGAACAAGATCAATGCAGGGATCTACCTTTTAAACCCAAGTGTTCTTGACAGCATAGAACTGAAACCCACATCAATTGAAAAGGATATTTTCCCCAGGATTGTAGAGGAAAACCAGCTTTATGCAATGGTTTTGCCTGGTTTTTGCATGGACATTGGTCAACCCAGAGATTATCTCTCTGGTCTGCATCTGTATTTGGACTATCTTAGGACTAAGTCTGATATGCTTCCAAGTGGCTCTCAGTTTCAAGGCAATGTGCTCATTGATGAAAGTGTCCATATTGGGGAAGGCTGTCTGATTGGCCCTGATGTTTCTATAGGTCCAGGCTGTATACTTGAAGCTGGGGTAAGACTCTCAGATTGTGCAATTATGAGCGGTGTTAGAATCAAGAAGCATGCCTGTGTCTCATGGAGCATAGTTGGCTGGCATTCAACAGTTGGACAGTGGGCTAGGGTAGAGAACATGACTATTTTAGGTGAGGATGTGCATATAGGTGATGAGATATACAGTAATGGTGGTGTGAGTGTATTATTTTTCCTTGGAGGGCAAGTAGAGGAGTATCCCAACATGGAAAACTTGTACAGTAGCTATGGAAATCTCCACTTTCAAATTTGATGACTAATAATTGTATTTTTCTATATTTACAGAGTTCCCTGTGTCAAACAAGGGGGAGTGAGATTCACCATCAATGGCTTCAAATACTTCAACTTGATTCTCATCGCAAATGTGGCCGGAGCAGGGGATTTGGTGAGAGTGAGCGTGAAGGGTAGCCAAACTGGGTGGATTCCATTGTCCAGAAACTGGGGCCAAAATTGCCAATGCAGCGCAGTCCTGGTTGGGCAGAGCCTCTCCTTCAGAATAACTGGCAGTGACCGCAGGACCTCTACTTCCTGGAACATTGTGCCTCCAAATTGGGAGTTTGGCCAGACCTTTTCTGGAAAGCAGTTCAGAGCCTGATTACAACAAATCCTTGAACAATCTGCTGGTTCTCTTTATCTATATATCTATATTTGTATTTGTTAATGGAACAAAGGGATCCCTGCGCGGTTTCTCTGCGTTGACTTAATGTATGGGCTGTAGACAGATAACGAGGCAGATTTCAAGGCTTGGCATCATGTACAGTATATGAGGGATGGGAAGCTTAGATCTATGTTGGGGTGTATTTACTTACAGTCACGTCTGATCCATAGGTTTTACTTGGAGTTAGTGAACATTTTCAAGGACAGTCAAAATATTTTAATTGATATCATTGGTTGGTGCTTCTTTCATTCATCTGGAGCTTCCCTCTCTGCTGGAAATTCCAATAGATGCAAGTATCGTTTAAATTTTTAGGGTGCGTGTTGTGGTCTGCCAAATGGGCAACTCAATCCTTTTTACTACACCTTACTGGGAGAATCTCAGAAT
Organism: Pinus albicaulis; assembly: GCA_034641835.2. NCBI lineage: Eukaryota > Viridiplantae > Streptophyta > Pinopsida > Pinales > Pinaceae > Pinus > Pinus albicaulis. Next base: position 586,972,300 of record CM076583.1, on the reverse strand, counting down.
GGTATTACTGGTCTGAGCTTCGTAAGCAGTAATTGCTGTAGCTTTGGAATGTAACTTTAGTTTGTCCAATGCCAGTCCGTTCTTTGGTACAGTTCTAGTCTTGGCAATTTTTTTAGTAGGATCAATTCACCTTAAGGGTAAGTTTTCCAGGAACAACTTTGATTGGAAGCAAGCTCTTTCTTTGGGTGGCATAACTTTGATTACATGACAAGTGGTGGTGGTGCCAAAAATTAAGTCAGCATTCTTCTATTTTCTCATAGTTACATTTATTGCTCGATTTTTTGGATTTAGATGTAAAGTCACGTATTCCTTTTGTTTAGTATTTCTACTCCATTCGCAAGGTCTTCCTCTTTATGGGTTCTTCATTCCTTACATAGCAGTGAAAAACACCTTGAAAGGAAATATTCTGCATGTATCATTAGTTTGTTTAATTATTGGGCATATAATAATGAAGAAACTATGTATCAAGGGAGTCTTCGATAAAATTACAAACGTTCAAGCAAACTATGATCAGATTATGCCAGTTGGAAAATTGAGTTTTAAAGAAACTGGTTCAAAATAGGCGACATATAAATGCACAATAAACCTTTCTGGGCTATAGATTTCGTGTGGCTAATTATTGGGCATATTATATGCAGAAAATATGTATCAAGGGAGTCTTCAATAAAATCACAGACGTTCAAGCAAAATTTGATCAAACTATGCCAGTTGGAAAATTGAGTTTTAAAGAAATTGGTTCAAAATATCCGACTTATAAATGCCCAATAAACCTTTATCAACCCTAGATTTTCTTCAGATTGGCCCATTGGACTGCTTGATACATGGATCTATTACTGTACACTTTATGACAACGATGTTAGGGACATTCTTCTACAATGGAGGTGTATCATCCAGGAATAAACCAAGTAATTGAAATTGGTATATTTCGCATCCGAAAGTGATCACCTGTGTTTTGTTTGGCATATACTCGATACAAGCCACTTGTCTTTTGTTTGGAATATCCTCAGATCAGCTTATAGGCTTTGTTTCCTTCTCAAGCATAAAATATTGTGGAAAAAAATGCGTCATGGGAGTGTTGAATAAAATTATAAACTTTCAAACAAAATTTAAACTTTGCCAACTGGAAAAAATAGTTTTGAAGTACCAACAGATAAATGGCCAATAAAATTTTCTCTAGTGTGTAGATTTTCTTGATATTTACTTGTCACTGTTTAGTGGCAATGATACATCCACAGTCACAGTGCAAATCAATGGAGGTATTGCCAAGACCTAGGCCCTCGACTTCAACTTCGACCTTACCAACACTCTTCACTGCAACCTTGTCCTTCCTTACTGCAATTCGGCTCACCTGCAATTTCTGCAACTTTTCGCCTCAGAAACATTAAAAGTAATTAAATAATATTTAAAGTTTGAATTTATATATATATATATTTTTTTTAATGATTACATGCTATGATAAAAAAAAAAAAATTTAAAAAAAATGAATAAATTAATAGAAATAAAATAAAATAAAGATAAAATTAAAATTAAAAATAAAATACATAAAAAAAATCTTAATTACAAAAATAAGAATAAAATAAATAAATAAATAGAAATAAAATAAAATAAAGATTAATAAATAAATAAATAAACACGTGTCAACCTAATCTATTCTAATGTGATTTTCGCAAAGACATTTAGTACATTTGCTTCACTCTTTCTAAAATAAAATAAATTACTTTTTAATTGTTTGAGTCAAACTAGCCATTTCAATTTTACACTCTCTACTATTTAGTATTTATTTACTACTATTTACAACTTCAATCAATGTTTTTCTTTTCTGTACACGCTTACTTTTCAAATTGTGATGTGCATATATCATTTCAAATATGATTAACAATAATTTCAAAAAAAAAAAAAAACCGCTTCAAACTATCATGTGCATGTGTCATGTCAAACATGATTAGCAATGAGTTGAAAAAAAAACTTGGAATATTCAAGATATACAACTGCAAGTAGCATACTTCAAAAACTAATTTACAAATATGGTTATTTGACATTACTATTTCCTTTCTTTTTATACCTACAAACCAACATCCTCTCCTAACCTATTTTGTGCCTATGCCTTCTTTACCAAGGAAATAATTCAACATGCCCTATTCCAAAATATATGTTCCATAGGGAAAGCCTTTAAACTACTCATTGTCAAGGACGTATTTGCAAAAATTGCATTTGTAAAATTAGTCAAGCCTAATAAGATTCATCTTAATATCTAAACTTCAAATCAATTTATTCAAGAAATCCATTCTCAAGCAGTTGTAAAATTAGTCAAGCCTAATAAGATTCATCTTAATATCTAAACTTCAAATCAATTTATTCAAGAAATCCATTCTCAAGCAGTGTTTCTTAAACGCTCATTCGCCTCCTTTCGGCGTTCCTTTGCACCACAAGTGCAATTGCTAGTTATGATGTGGCTAAGAAACCTAAAATTGAACCTACTAGAGTTGAAGTGGAAGATTGTAATATAGGAACTAAAGAAGAGCCAAAAATAGTTAAATTGTCAAAATCTTTTCCTTCTGCAGAAAAATAGAAGCACATAGAGATTTTCAAACAATTCATATATGTATTTCCTGAAATTACGGGGATTTAAAGTCCTATGACACTAGAATTATACAACACAAAATTCCTATAAAAGAGGACAGAAAACTTTTAAACAAAAACTTAGAAGAATAAAGCCAATAATTTTACCCCTAGTTGAAAAAGAAGTTAAAAATATATATGATGCCAAAATTATTGTACCATTGAGGTATTCCAAATGGGTGTCAAACTTAGTCCCTACTAGGAAAAATATTGGGGAAATTAGACTGTGTTGATTTTAGAAATCTCAATAAATATTCCCTTAAAGACAACTATCCTTTGCCAAAAATGGACCATATCCTGCAAAAGGTGGGTGGATCTAGGAGAATTTCCTTGTTAGATGGATTTTCTAGTTACAATTAGGTTCTAGTACATCCAAAGGACCAAGAGAAAACAATTTTCACTACACCCTGGGGAACTTTCATGTATGTGAAAATGCCTTACGATCTAATGAATGTTGGTGCTACATTCCAAAGAGAAATGGATATTTCCTTTGTATATGAAATAGGTAGGTTTATAGTCATTTATCTAGATGATATCATTGTATTTTAAAAAAAAAAATGAGGAATAGTTGCTTTACTTAAGGAGAGTTTTTGAAAAATTCAAGAAATATGGTATCTCTCTCAACCCTAAGAAAACATTGTTTGGTTTAGAAGAAGGTAAATTTCTAGGACACATCGTCTCCAAAGATGGCATAAAAATTGACCCTAGAAGAGTAGAAGCAATATTGAAAATAGATCCCCCTAGGAACAAGAAAGAATTCCAATCCTTTATTGGAAAAATAAAGTTCCTTCGAATATTTATCCCAAATTTGGCTGAAATCTTAAAAACAATCACTGACATGTTAAAGAGGGATGCGGAAATAAAATGGCATAATGATGCAAAGGATTCTTTCAATAAATTCAAGAATGAATTAACAACTGCACCCATTCTAATAAGTCCTAATTTTACAAAATATTTCATGATATTTTATTTTACATCTAATCATACCATAACAGTTGTTTTATTGCAAGAAAATGTTGAAGGTCATAAAAAAGCAATTGTCTTTTTCAGCAGAGCATTGAGAGATGCATCTCTGAAATACAATATCATGGAAAAACAAGCATTTACATTGGTTAAAGAACTAAATGATTTCAGGGTTTACATATTACACTCCCATATTACTGCATTTGTCTCTAATGTTATTGTAAAAGATATTTTGACTCAAACCGGTCTTGATGGTAAGAGGGGCAAATGGATTGATGTTATTTTAGAATACGATCTTGAAATTAGACCCAATAAATTGATCAAAGGTCGGGGATTGGAAAAACTTATGGCAAAATCTAATTTCCATGCACTTGATAAAAGTTTCATAGTTGAACTTGATGAACATGAAGAGCAGGAGAATCCACAAATATCAAAGGCCTTTTCTACCTCTCCATGGTATGAAGACATTGTATTTGTACTACAAAATTTACAATATCCTCCAAGTTTGACTAAAACTAAAGCTAGATTTTTAAAATTGAAAGCTATGAGATTTTGTATTTTGGATAATAATATGTATTGGAAATATGCAGGAGGAATTCTACTTAAATATTTACTAAAATATGAAGCAGACAAATTTATGCAGGAGTTCCACAAAGGAGATTGTGGAGGACACTTGTACTGGAACACTACTACCAACAAAATCTTAAGGGTTGGTTTTTATTGGCCAACCTTATTTTCAGATGTCCATAGGAAAGTCACCACATGTCATCAATGCCAAATCTTTTAAGGAAAGAGAAATTTATTACCTCTACCCTTGATAACCATATCAGTTGAAACCGCTTTTCGGCAACGGGGTTTGGATTTGATTGGAGAAATTCATCCCAGTTCCTCAACTTATCATAAGTGGATTCTTACTGACATTGATTATTTCACAAAATGGATTGACGTTATACCTACAAGACAAGCCACAGATGCAGTGATCATTAATTTTTTGGAAGGTGACATTTTTTCTAGATTTGGATGCCCTAACAAGATTATTACTGATAATGCAGTTGCATTCAAATAAAAGAATATGGTATACTTTTGCAACAAATACAACATAAAATTGGGTCACTCTACTACCTATTACCCACAGGGAAATGGGTTAGCTGAGTCCTCTAGTAAAAGTTTGATCAATATCATGAAAAAGTTGATGTAGGATTACAAAAAATCATGGCATAACAAATTGATAAATGATTTGTGGGTTGATAGACTCACTACCAAAAATTCTATAGGTATGTCTCTAGTCCAATTAGTTTATGGGATAGATGTTGTTTTCCCCACCTACCTATGTATCCCTATTTTGAAAGTAATGCAAGAATCAAAAGTTGAGCCTAATGATCTACAAAGGAGAATACACCAAACCATACAATTGCAGCAATCAAGAGAGGAAGTTTACAATAGGACCTAAGTTATCGAAGAATACATCAAAAAAATTTATGATAGGAGAACCAAAGCTGATGATTTTCAGATAGAAGACATGGTATTAAAAGGGGATTCAAGGAACAAGAACAAAGGTAGGGATGGTAAGTTTGATAATTTGTGGAATGGGACCATATAAATTTGATGCTTACAGAGGAAAGAATATATTTTTCTGAAAGATACGTTTGGAGCAGAGCTTCCTGTTGGACCTGTCAATGGCAGAATTCTCAAACATTACTTTCCCAAAGGATAAATCATTTTTTCACTCAAAACATTGTAAATACCATTCTATTTTCTAACTATTAGTATGGGTGGCTTCAATAAAAAATTTAAAGCCCAGGGTGAAGTCCATAAGCTCCTATGAGAGGTTTCCATATCTACAACAATAAAAAATCAATTTAGATACAGAATAAAGACTAAGGACAATGGACCAAGGCTACTGATTTACAACATTCTTGACACCTCCTAGGGAGGATGTCATATCCAGTTGGAGCCACTGTTAAGGTCCTATGATTCATAGGATCCAATGATGATTGGATATTTTATTTCAGCTGATGAATATTGTAAATAATATTGTACTTTGCAAATGATTTACAAAACAAACAAACAAAAAATATTTAAAAAAATGAAAAGAGGGTATAAAAAAAATGTATATGAAAAATAAAAATAGAATAAAAAGGAAAAATGAAAAAACCCCAAAAATATATAGGAGTGAGCTAGCCTAAATGCCACTCAAGAAATAAAATTCATCAGTTCATATTTAGAAATTTAGAATAAATGTGTTGCTAGCCAAAATGCCACCTTGTAAATAGGATAAGTAGAAATAGCTAGTCTAATCACATTGTTTAATCATGATTAGGCTATAATAAAATAGATTAGGTTAGTGAATAAATCAATCACACATCTTAATCATTATTGAGCTATGTTAGTCAGTTAATCACACTATTTAATCATTATTAACTGACAGAGAAAGGATTAAAAAATGTTTTGCTAATCCAAATGCAACATTAGTGAATTTATAAGTAGTTTTTATGAGGTTATTATGATTTGATTAGATTATTTTAATCAGAATATTAATCGCACTATAGCACATGTAATAAAGCTGGAAATATAATTTTTTATGCAAGGTTCAAAACTTAGGATAAAAAATCAACAGAGGAGATCTTCCCCCGCTCAGATCAACGATAAGGGAGCATTTTCAGACCCACCTCGAGCTCTATCATGCTTTTTTTATGGGGGAGGTGTCCGAAAGGGTTGGACCCACTATTTTACGTGTCACCCCCATAGCGTTTCGCAACCCCCCCCCCCCCCCCCCCGAAAATTCCTCCAGCATTGACCGCTCATCCCTCCAACAATGTCCATCCACCAAGAAACCCTTCCTGGCCCCACCATCACTCCACTCATTTTCCACAAACTCAGCCTAGTGCACACAATCCCACTACCTATCATTCCATTTGATTTTTCCCAAGGATCTGTCTCACTCCCAATCAAAAGTCGTTATTTGGCACTCCCTTGCCCACATCAACAATTCGTTACATCAATTAATTCTTCCTTCTCCTGCTGCAATGAACCCGCTCTCTACTAATGGTAAAAAGGTAAATTTAATTTAAAATTACTCCATTTAAACATTGTTAAGTCATAAAAAATATTTTCCTTGATATTTTTCCCGACCAACAGAATTTACCATCTTTCACTATGTCACAACATCCAGTAAATCACCCAGCAACAGTGATATGATCACCATCAGACCCCCACCTCAACATCCATCAGATAGATTCCTTTTCCAGGTAATTTCACAGTCCTCATCCCCCTATTTTTTCTAATATTTGATAATGGCCCCAAAAGGTAAATCCCCCAAGAACAAAGGCAAGAAGCCTGAAGAGAATCCAATGCCACCCCCTCCCATATACCTGGATCACCTGCCTTTAGTTGACCTACGATATAAAATTTTTGAGACCAACTGTGAATTCGACTTGTTCGAAATTAAAATTTTGTTAAAACATAAATTTTTAGATCAGTAGGATGAATTGGGCTTACAGGAGACTTCCCTACCCCAATTCATGCTCCCAAAGACACATCAGTTCCCTCAGCTAATCTCTTGGTGTCAAATTAGCTATGTGCCATCCCGACGAACAATTGTGAGCCGCAATGGTGAAGTCCTTCTCACCATCACAGCCAAAGCCATTTTTCAAATGCTCGAAATACAAAAACCAGAATTTTCCAAGCCGTTGTGAGTAAACTCTCTCACGGAGCTCTACAAAAATTTGACCTTCCCACAGAGAGCTAAGATCTTCAAAGTCTTTCTCCTCGAAGATTTCCAATTGCCCAAAAAAAACCCTCCATACTCATATTCTATGTTCCTTGAGGTAACCAAACAGATCATCACCATAATCTCATATATCCTTGGTTACCACTCTGATTAGTGGGTTGATGAGGCCGTTGTTGGCTTCTTGTCAATTTTTACCACTAAGAAGAAACCTATTGTTTTTAATTACTGTGAGTACATTGCAAATGAAATGCATGATCAATTCATTAAGTTTTTTACAGAGGGATATTTCAAGTACTATGTTGTTCTAGTTTACTTGTTAATTTATCACCAGACATACATGTTTCCATTTTCTTTGCAGAAGATGGATGAGTAGGGAAATGATCAATCAATTATCCATTGGACATACTTGGTGAGGAAAAGCTCCACAGAGTTTACTTTCACAGACTATGTTGATCAATTCTTGTACATAGTTATTTATTTGTTAAAAAGTGATATGGAGCCTAGGATAGATGCAGATATTAAAAAAGTATTGCATCTTAGTGACTAGGTGAAGACAGGTGGCTAATATCTATGCCAGAACTACACAGAGTTCAGGATCTATGGGTGTGAGGTTCCACCTTACATGTTGCCGAAATATGTGCCCATGAGAATTTTCTCATTAGAGTACATTAGAAAAATGATTCATATGGATGACTTGCATTTTCTGACAGCTAAAAATAAGGCACAATTTAAAATCAAAGCACGGGTTGGACCATTTGTGTGTAATACTATAACAGCTAGTAAAGAGAAAGATTTTCTTTTGAAGCAAATTAATCTCAAGTTGAGCTTTACTTGGTATTATGACCCTTTCGGCCCGATTTCAAAGCTGAGGGTGGAGCAAAAGACTACACCCTACACACACACTCCTCGACCAGAGATAAATAAATTCATGAAAAAAAATCAGTGGAGGAGAACACACTACAGGAGGCCTAAGAACAAATTGTATCAACAACCACCTCTCAAAATCCTACACCTCAAGAAAAGAAGGAGAAAAATATAATATAAGAAGAATATTCCCCAGTGACAGAAATTTGAGCTAAGGAGTTCCTAATATACAAGAAAAAACAAAAAAATAACTCTACACCAGTTTTTCAGCACGAGAACAGAGAGCAAGAAACAATTGTTATAACAGGTCCTCATGTGCCTACTAGGGATGATGACATCTTCACAGGATATCCCTCTTCATCAAAATCTAACTATCCTCCAGAAACACCACAAAAAACTGATTTGGCTCAAGACACAACTAAGCCTAATATTTTTTCCAAGTATAAGGTAATCAAACAAAATAATGAGATGCTTAAAGCCACTACATATACACAGTTTTGGAAGAAGAAAACCACATCACATCACAATCTCCTATTGGCCTTTAACACATAGAAAGGGAAAATGAAAATTGCATTCCTTAAGGCAAAAATGGCATCCCCAAGGACATCAACAAATTATAAAGAACATGCATTTTCATTTGATGTAAAGCAAATCCATCCAATTGAAAAAATGGAATTGCATAAAAAAACCAATGAGATGATGTATTCTACACTAACTAATGTTTCCATGTCAGCTTCCAGATTACAGGTATCAGTCAAAAAATACCTAGACATAGCTCAAGTTGGAAAGGATTTCGTCCTTAGCCAAGGATACAAAGAACAAGTCACTGGAAGAGTTGGTGATTAAACTTGGATAAAATCCCAGTGATGTGAAGGCAGTAGAGGAAATTGTGAAGAGGAAAAATGATAATATAGCAGCATTGAGGAAACAACTAAAAATTCCCTCCAAACAGGATCCATAGGCTAAGGAAGTCGAAGAGATGGAAAAGGAAAAAGAGGACATGTTCAATATAATAATTGAACAGAACAGCAAAATCTGAGACATTGAAGTGGAGCTGGAGAAACTGATCCTAGAAAAAGAGTAGGAATCACATTTGGCCATAATTCCACTCACATCAGTCCAAATTTCAGTGGCCATAACCCCAAGAGCATCTACATCAACTTAAACACTAGTACAAACATCAGATCCTACAAGTGATATAGTTAAATCCATGGATAATCTCACCATTCAGGGGCAAGAAATTTCTACATTAAAATCTCAACTCAAAACGTTGTCAAAGCATAAATTAAGAATTGATAATTATTATGTTTTAGATTTGCAGAAAACACAAAATCTCACTCTCAAAGTGGAACAATTAAAAAGTGAATCAACAATGGCTCAAACTCTGGCACAAGAAAAAGAAAATATATGGATAGAGATCAATGAATCCATCACATAAATTTAGCCTTCAATTCAGATTATTTTTTAGCAGTGATAGTTAATACAAAGATCCAAAGAGGCATTAAAACAAATTAAAACATACTTGGGACAGAACCCTGGGGAAGCAACAAACATCATCAAAATATTGAATTCCAAAAACAGAGAAGAATTACAACAGTTGGGAATTCAAGACAGGACTGAAACTATTTTGGAAGTGAAGAGGATGCACACCAAGATAAACCTTATGCTACATCTGGACAACAAATTCTAGAATTTGGAAAAAGCGTTCAGAGATTTAATAAGAAGATGCGGTGTTGAACAGGAAAGGAGTACCAAGAGTGATTGATGTGGGATACAAGATGATAAGCTTGAATGAGTACCAAGAAAAACTAAGCACTATTTCCAAAGACAAATCAAGATTTGCAGGTATAAAAGGGAATATCGCAGGGAAAGAATTCATGGAGGCCATAGAATTTGATTTTTTCATCAGTCATGAAATCAAACATTTGTTCATCATCAAGCCTACATTTCAGAAATACACAGATGTGGACGAGACCTATAGAAAATTAATCAAATTTTCCATCCCAACTGAAGAAAGATGGGAGAAATTGTGTGAATTACTAGAGTGAAACATATTTTTATCTTTAACAACAAGGAAAAAAACGCAACATATTTGGAGGTCCACTCATCAACCATCTGCCTAGAAAATAGAGCCAGTAGCTACATTAGTTTCATCTTTCCTATTTTCTTATTCTATTTTTGTAAATTGTTTTGATATTTTGTAAAGATCTTAAGAGTTTCACTCAAGATATTTTTGATAATTTTTTGTATAAATACTTTAGAATTCAAAGTAATAGAGGTTGGGACTTGTTTGAAGAAAGGACTTGTATTGTAAATCAGCTCACAAAGCCACCATTGATCAGATTTTCAGTAATACAGTGCAATGATTGTAGGATTATTGTGTCAATTTCATTTGTGAAGTGCATCTCTCTTTGTCAATTTGTTTTCTCTCTATTTCTCTATTTCTAATTGGAATTATTAACTGGTCTCTTTTTAAAATCAGAATTCTTAATTTCTATGTTTTTAATTGGATTTCTAAATCTTTTCCTCTCCTTCACTCGACAGATTTTAAAGAATCCTATGAATTTTCCTACCTTTCCCTGTAAGGTTAACCTGTCAAATTCTGTATTTGATCAATCTAAGCCTGTGAATCCATTTTCCCAATGGCATATCTTCCCAATTTCAACCCAAAAACATAAAAAAACCCAAACCTCAACTTAATATCTGGCCTAATACCTTAAGTCAAACAAAGATAAATTATAAATAGAGATCCTTCTATGAAACTGGAAGGGCTAGATTCCAAATTTCCAAAGTGGCTCTAAGGTTACCTCTGTGATTTTCTTTGCAACCTCAAAATCACAGAGTTATAACAGTATACACAAACTTGACCCTTCGCATAGAAATCTTGAAAAGCCCTCACTTTGCATCATTTCAAGAATAATATTAGGCGTTCCATTACAACAAAATGATCAGTCTCTAATAAAGTAGTTTTCTTTTCTAGTGTTGGGAGCATGTAGACAAGCAAATAAAAGTATCCCATGTAAACCAAATTCAATATCTTCCAATGAATTAAGAACTGATATTGAATTGTAAACATGAGAGGAAGTGTATGCCATACACTATTCGATCAGGCTTAATATGCATTCGTGAATTACACTGCGAGGAATAAGGAATATCAAAGCTAAGAGGACTGAATATTTTGGGCTGAAAAATGTGTTAGGGTTCAAGCATGGACGATGAACCAAATGTGAGTGGGATCCTAAAAACAATAGTCCTTGGGTCTCCACCTATCCTTTCTAAATGCAAGACTCTACCCTTCTTAAGACCTACCATTCTTTCCCGCTAAAGCCTTACACATTCATCACCCCACTTGCACTTTAATACTGAAGTCCTCCATGTTACGAATCACAATTTCCATTAGAATAAAACCTATAAGTATTAGTCAACAATCGCATCGCCGAAGATAAAGATCCATAAGAGGGGGTTGGTCGCAAAACACATGGGGAGAATTAGTTTATCCAATGTCCAACAATATCTCCCCCAACGTGAGATAGGTATGTATCGAACTTGTGACCTGCGCTCTAATACCACTTGTTGGGAATCATGATTGTCGTTAGACAAAAACCAACAGGTGTTAGTCAACTATCACATCTCCAAAGATGAGGATCCGCGAATATAGGTGGTTATTCCATGTCGTGAAACACACGTCGAGCATTGGTTTATTCAATGTACAACACTCCACTGAAAATGCATGAGAGTCCTAGCTGAAAGGAACATTATTGTAGAGTCTAGACCATACAAAAAAGACTTTCAAGATCCAATGCTTCAACAAGAACCAAAATAGCCTGATATTTGACATGTTGAGCTGCTTATCTCACAAAAAGATTTTCAATGTCACTACAACCATATATTATGTTCTTCAAGACAAGAAGTAAAATTTTTAGTCTATCATTGGGGAAAACATGAAATAGTTCATAGTAGAGAAGGAATAAAATGTCCATGATTAACCTCTGTTGTATACAAACATCTACCTCAACAAGATCATGTGTATAGTAGAGAGCAGTAAAAAAAACAGGATCATGTGTATAAAGCCTTCATCAATGGAGATTTTTAATACAAATTAATTGGATGTATTAATGCATATAAATTGTTTCTTTTTAACATAATTCACTTACTATTATATAAAAACATGTTGATACATTAGTACACATGTGGGAAATTGACATACTCATAAGTACACATTTGGTATGATGTAACATATATCAAAATGATTCCACAATGCATTAGTAATGGATAACACAATTATTCCATAGTGCATTAATCTAAATGTATAGAATACATCCCATCATTCAATTCGTTCAATATTCCCCAAATCATTTTTAATTTACAAATTTATATTATAGAGTTATTAGAAATCACAGCACTATTAAATTACATATTAATAGACATTTTATGAAAATTAACAAAGTTTTGAATCTTCAAGTTTAAATTTATGTACCATTCAGCCAAAAATGGGACCTTGAAATGTGGACTTCTGAATCCATGTTTTCCTTGATGTAGTCCTCATGAACTTGAAAATTTTCCACGGCTTGACCAAACTCTATTGACTCATTGGTTGACCTTCTAGCTTTTTCCTTAGGTAATTTTCTTCCTCGGAGACCCTCAATTTATAATGAGGCTATACAGTGGATGGGTACACTTGTAGAGTGAAGGTGAGCTCTCAACTCATGAGGCTACCACTCAATAAAAATTCACTCACAACAAAACACTAGTAGTCACTCAAAAGAAAAATAACATTAGGACATCTATCCAGAAATAGGGTGTCAAAAGTGTGTTTCTCATAACTTGTTCTTTCTTTATAAAACATTTTAATAGTTCCACTTGGATTTTCATACAAAATAAATAAAAAAATTAATTGAAATTTATTTATTGTTCACCCATCCAAGTGTCAAAGTTTTATTAGGGATATTATGAAATTAATTTTTTCTTTTTTTCTTTTTAAGGGCTAATTTCTCTTGCCCACATATGTTGCATATTTATTCTCTTAGTTGTCACTTGATCCCAAATTAGGCTCCATATTTTGCTGCTTAGATTTTTAATCAACTAGATTTAACATGTTGGTATCAAATTCTTGTACTCCCCAACTACCCCGTACTTTTTATAAATTAAATCATGGTTAGGTATTTTGATTTATGCATCATCCACATGAGACGTTATGTCATGAATTTATCATTTTCCCGTTTTTCAATTAGTCATTTTTAATTTAAAACACACTTCCTTTTCTTATTGTAAATGTGTAACACCTATTGATTATAATTCAAACATCTATGAGTAAAATAGGGGAACATGGACATGGCGATGGAGGTCACTATTATCTATTAGGTCATCCTATGTTGTGAGACTAATGGTACTGAGGATCAAGGATTCTTCCTTGATACACACCCCTCAGTAAAACCTCATGAGTGACCAAATCTTCAATCCACCCTCATGAAATCGTGAAATTCAAGGTGATGGCATTCTTACATGCTCCAACCCAAATCACGATGAGCCTACTAGGGAATGAAAGCATGTACATTGTCCCAACCATTCCATGAAAGTCCAATTTTCTTCATACAACCACATCATCCATGTGTGGGTCATTTGACCAAGCACTTGACCTATGCCTACAAAACACTAACATGTCATCAGAAATGATAGAATTATATAACATTCACAAATTAAATTCTAACATCAACAATACTCAAATGATTCAAACTAGAATTATTGAGCTAACCCATGCATGTGTTCCCAAGTGATCCCTTGCCACACTCAAACAACTATTAGTAACATCTGATTACAAAACATTCAACACATATATAACATGATAACACATCGTCGAAGTCTTTAATAACTACATATTTCATAACCGTACGCGTATTTATTGACATATAAATAAGTACATCATAGGTATTCATCACATGAAATTACAATAGTCGAATCATCAAATCTGATATTCTAAAAGAATAAGTTTATATCATAGTATTGTCTCAAAATCAAAATAATTTCTATCACACATCTACTAGAGAGGGGCATTAGAATCCTTTCTTGCCCTTTCATATTCACTCATTAATTAAGATTCTTCAATAAATTCCAATATTCATATTTTTGTTTATGATGAAAATGAGAAACATGTCGAAGATGAATATGTCAATAATGATATTATTAAGAGTGATTGTTTTAATTATAAAGATTTCGTTGTTTGATCTTATGCATTGAGTGTCATAGTCCGATTAGCTATCTTGAGAGGTTGAGAGCTTTAATATGTTTTGTGGTTGATACCCTAGATTGGTTACCTCTTTTGTATGCTTCAATTTATTTTTCTACTTGGTCAAGAAGCATAATCAATGACGACAATTTACACATAGATACCATATGTGAAATGCAAACAATTCTCAAGGATTCTCTAACAAGGCTTTCCTTGGAAAAAAAGAACATTGATTGCTACCAATACATTGAGGAAATTAGATGATAGATGGTGTGTCCCTTCACAACATAAAATAAACATTATTTGAACCCTATAATGAGACCAAAAATCAAAATAGAAAATTACCACTGCTAATGGTGTGTCTTCAAGTGCATGGCACATTCACAACAAAAGTTAATTATTGAGTCATTGATAATGCCTTGCATGTGAATAAAGTGGAAGAAAACCTACTTTATGTTTATATATATTCACAAAGTGTATATAAAATTGAATTTTTCTCCAACCACTTTGTCATTAATGATATCTGATATCACTATAAGATATTTTCTTCATGGAAAGTTGACCAAGATGTAGGAGTATACAAGTTTCTTGGATATTTCCAATTCAATCCTACCACAAAATATGTTTTTATGGCTTGATATTATGATAATAGTAGATTATGGCATGCAAGGTTGGGACACATGAATTATGAAAAATACAACTTCATACTTGGGTTAAATATGGTGATCGTTTTTCCTAGTGTTTCAATGCCTAAAAGTGTGTGAAGAATGTTGCTACAAAAACAACACAATGGGACTAGAAAAGGAACAGACATAGAGAGTATAATACCATTACAACTAGTCCATAATTACATTTACGGCCCTGAAAAATCCTATAATCAAAGGACCAAATTACTTGCCACCTTAATTAATGATAGCATAAGAAAGACATGGGCACATTTCCTTAAAATGTAAGAGTGGAGGGTTTGGGATGTTCAAAGTGTTCAAAGACTGGTATGAAAATGAAAATGGGATGAGGATAAAATGTTCAAGGAGTGGAAATAGAGATGAGAAACGCCATAAACATGAGATAAGGCTTCAAATAAATTTTACATACACATCATAGTATAATAGGATATCTAAAACACTAATAGAGCTTTGTTGCAAATTGATAGATGCATGTTGCATTCAAAGGGCTTGAATTAAATTTTTGGATAGAGAAATTGAATGTGTCTCATATATTTTGAATAGGAATTCCAATAGTATGATGGATGTTACTCCACAAAAAATGGAGCTATAGAAATGCTACAATTATTTTTTGTAAGGGATTGGGAAATTTTTGTTACACACATATATGTCATTAGACAACATCCAAGATTAAACCTAAGAGCAAGAACTACATTTTTGTTAAACTAAACAATAAGTGTGATTCCTACAAGTTGTATGATCCATAGATCAATGAAGTGTCTGTATGCATGAAAGTGAAGTTGGATGATGCCTCCTCTCCTTCTAGTTCTTACACTTGTGCAAATATTTCCTCACATGAGTTGGTTGGTTATGTAGTTGATGATTATTTAAGTGCTTGATATGATGATATTGGCATGGATGATGATAATTGTAATGAAAATTTCACACTAATGAATTATAATATTGAGTTGGTTGAAATTTCCTCTTCTCATAGCATAGTTGTGAATATTTTCTCTTCAAATGTTAATACTCCTAATGTCACTTCTAATTAAACATGTAGCAATACAAATTTATTCAAATTTGTTGCAAAAACAATTTATCATGTTTATGCTAATGAATTTTATGAGCTAGAGGTCAAATGGAATATGTTCATGTAGTTAAGATAATGGTTACAGAAGATCTACTGAATTATCAAGAAGTTAAAGCTAAAGAAGAAATAAAAAAATGTTATGAAAAAAGAGTAAATGTATTGATGAAAAAAAACCTTTTAGTTGGTTCCACTTCCAAGAGGTTAATAATTAATTTGTTCCAAATAAATGAATAAAATTATTTATATTTCAAATATGCAAGTTGATATATAGAACAAAGTCAATTGCTATATATATATAATTTCCAATTGCAAAAAGCAGCACCATAAGAATTTTTTCATACAGTTCTTTTATAACACCACATGCATGTTAAACATTTATTATTCAATAGTGGTTTTCAAGAGAAAGAATTCATTTTCTTATTTTAAAATTGATGAAACTTTGACATTATGTGAAACAAGCACCCATACTTTGGAATGATAAAATCAATAAGTATTCTATATAAAGAGAAAAAAATATAAAAATTTATCACAACCAATACGAAAAACAATTAACACCAACTCACCTCCGCATGCCACATATATATATATATATATATATATATATATATATATATATATATATATATATGTATATACATATATATATATATATATATATATATATATATATATTTGATTTTAGCATACATTATTTTCTTGGGATACAAATTTTTCAACTAATGATAGTGTTGAGTCGATCTCAGCTTAAATATTTTCTTCATGTATTTCGAAAATTTTAAATGATATTGTAGAAGTGACTTTACTGCAATTCAGTATGCTATTAATTTATCCATAGATTTTTTTTGATAAAATTTGTTACTATTTCATTTGAAAACTTGTTGGAAATTGGTATTTTGAGTCATTTTAGACTTAATATATGATTAAGAATAGTTTATTTGCAAGTTATGTAATTATGGTGGAAAAAAATCACTTTTTGGAAATAGAAATTCATATGGGGATGGTGATCTTAATGATAGAATTCTAAATATGTTATATGTTTCAAAATGGTATTAATGCAATTATTATTTTAAATAAGAGGAAAAGTGTTTCTTTATTATAATCATGCAGGGTTGAATCTAGAGCAATGAACACAAGAAAATAAATAATATGGAAAATAGATGTCTTGTATGTGTTGGGTATGTGTTATATTATTTGCACAATTAGAACTGAGTGTGATTCATTGAGTTGGGCGTAATGGGGAACTCACAAGGGGCACCCCCTAGCTAGGAGATGATAGCCATCATATGGAGGCCTCAAGGATCCCATGTGGAGCCCTGAGGGGTCTTGTCGAGTGAAAATTCATCAATAGGTTTTATCAAGATGTTTTTTTATCGAGCAATTTTTCTTAATATGGTTTACACTTTTGGCAATTTCATGGCACACGATTTTGAAGTCCATGGTAATGTAATTCCAATTAAGAAACTATGATTATATTATAATCCAAGGTTAATGGATTAAGCAGATATAGATATTGTATTGTAACATTTTAAAGATAGAATATACTGAAAATATTTCTATTTTTCGTGGCTTGGGTTTCCAAGATAAAATCCCTATGTTATATGTGTGTTTGTGTGCAATTGCAGAATTTTTGTTTTTATTAAGGAACTATTTGCATCAATTAATTGTATAGGGTTAAAAACAACAATATGAGCTTGTATTTTCCCAAAGAAACACTATAAAAATTATAAATAATGAAAGTTCAATACAATTACTAAATAATCTAGTTTATCATGTGAACATTAAACATGCAAAGCTAGATGTTCACTACCTCAAGATTCCTGTACATGATGTCACTATAAATTAAAGTTTTATATAAGTCAAGAATGAATAGCAAACCTTTTAACCAAAATTTTTACAAAAGCAATGTTTGAGAAGTTAAGATCTATGCTTTGGATCTACAAGTTCACATTAAGTTATAATCTAATTTGATGTCGCCTTCCACTTCTTTGGATGTACTTTACGTTATTATCTAATAAATATGGAGGGAAGTTAATATGCACAATATTTGGGAGTGACAACCCATGCTATCTTATGTAGAATGTAATTATTAAATTGAATTTTTGTGTAAGTAACGATCCATAAACTGTCGTGGATATTCCATTGGATAGTTCGTCACAACAAATTTGATAATATTATATTTGAAATGTCAAATTATACACTATTACAATTTTATTGGATTTCTGGATTTGTAGATTTACTGTTAATAGTGCATGCATGCGAAAGAAAATTATGAAGAAAATAGAGAATGATAAAATAAAATCTCTCACATACATTTAATACAAGATATGCTCTATAAAACCATTTTGATAGAAAAAACTAGCTAGAAGGTGAGGCCACTCTACTCTCTTTCTCTGAATGAAAATATGGCTATGAGTGAAAATAAGTATGGCTTGTGGCCCATGGGATGCTACAGTGAATAATTCCTCTCTATGTCCTCTATCTCCTATCCCTCTTGGATTTTTTTTCTCAGCTATGGAATAAATGCACTCGAAAGAATGGAATCCCTTTCCTCCTAGTGGCCCGGTTATAACACACCTCGATAGCCTACTAATGGTTAGGTTGACTACCTCAACTCTTAACTAGAGTTACAATATAGACTCTTCTAGAGTATTTTACTTAATAATAATGCGGCTAGCCCATTTTCCTTTAATAATGGGGGTTAACGTGGAATCCTCTTAAATTATGGTGGTCAAAATAGGAAGGTCAACTTCTGATTGGCATAAATTTCGCATACATGCTCTGATTAACCTGATTCTTGAGTTGTTGAAAATAATTCTATGTAGAATAGCATTAAAAGGTGTCACACTAATGTAACAGATTTTACCCCTCAAAAACGTCATTTGATGCCTAAAAACACTCCCAGAAGGTTTCAGACCCTATTTTTCCAAACTAGGCCCCACTAGTAAAAATGGTCCCATGAGATGATTCCTCTAATTTTTCCACTTTGAAAGCATCGAGAGGGATGAAAAACCATAAAATAATCCAATTTGAATCAATTAAATAATGAATGAAAAATATCTCAATCAATGTTTTTATAAAAGAAAAGTTTGATAGGTTAAGATATATATTTTTGGGATGAGAGAAGTTCACATTAAGTGATAATGTGAATTTATGTCACATTCCACTTATTTTGAATATATTTTGTATTGTTACTGAATCAATATGGATGGATTTCAAGATGCATGATACTCCCTAGGGACAAGTTATATGGTATATGTAGCATATAGTGTTTTCATTGATGATAACAAGATGCCATTGATGTCAAAGGGGATGTATGAGAAAGTAACAAAACTCTCTAAGAAGCAATCTGAAGGATATATCTCTTACAGGTTCTCATCAAGTGAATTTGAAGGTATTTTATTTATTTTTTTAGTTTTTTATGTAGTTATGATATCCAAATCATTCTATAAAATACATGATTGTGTAGAGCTCATTGATACTTTTCCAATGATATATATTTCTTTGAAAATCTCCCCTTGGATAAGAAGTTATGGTTAACTGAAAATAAACATTAGTTGAAGGTCAAACTATAGGAAAAAACTCCAATTATTAAAGTTTTAAATAGTGTCCACCTTTCGAGCACATCTATCATTTATTTTCTAGGTCAACAACAAATCTCTGTGAAACTTGCACGACCGTTAACTGCACTAAAGATTTTGTATTTTCTTGCCAATCAGATTGATCAAGATCAACATGGCTAAAATGAATGATGGATGTAGACAAGATTTGCATGATAATTAACGTCTACTATGACCCAATAGAATTGTGCCATGTGGATCAATCCCTCTATGACACCTGGCATAATAAAGTTGGCTAGATATGAGGACATAAGCAACGCGACCCAGACACATGGAAATCAATGATAGGGTGTGACATGGCGACAATGATAGTGTGGCATAACAAGAGGTTTCCACTTGGAAAGCTTATTTGGCATTTTATGACTACTAAAAAGGCTAAAACAGGCTGACATGTGGCACCCCTCATGAGATGCAATGTGGATCAATTACATCATGATGACATCATCAAGAAAATTCCAAGTGACCCCCAGAACAAGGTCACATCGGGAAGGTCACATGGGTGGAATGGTCCAATACTGCAAGTCGACAAGACATAGTCACAAAGGAATAATTGGTTTTTCTCAGATGGTAGTGACGAATATCCATAACAACGTTTTAAAAAGTCCATCAAATTCATATGGGACGTCGGCTCCAAAAAACCCCATGCCACAACCTCAAATATTTTGATCAAAGGAAGTACACAACAATGAAATCTTCATTGATAATCTATTCCAATCTGATCATGAGAAGTTTCATATCTCAGAGATGAAGTTTTGGTGATGGATATGGTTTATTTTTGTTATAGTCCATGTAATTGTTGTGTTGACTCTATGAAGAGGAGTGGTGTTGATCTCTATGGGGATTGGTCACGCATGATTTGGTTATAGGGTCTGACACTTGTGTACTAAGGCACATACGAACCACTTGTAAGGCCTGACCCTTCTACATTGAGGAACATAAAAATTCACTGCAAGGCTCATTATGTGTTGCAATTAATAGTTCATACAAATATGCAACATGTATGTCCATCATCACGTTGATGGTACATATGAAGAGGAAACATGCTTGACCCTTTTCACACTAAAGGTTCATGTGAGTATAAAACTAGTTAGTCCCTCATTGCATTGGAGACATACAATAGGCCATGGGGATCATCTCGCATTATACAAGCACTTACAGAAGGAAACGTCCATATGAGCGACATGACCAACCCCCCATCACACGAATAGCACATGGTTCAAGTCATATGTTCCTCAGTTGAATTCCATCTCAAGTGGCATCAGACAGTGCAATTGGTAGTGGGATGAGTTGATAATGATGAGGTCTCGAGTTTGACCTCCATTGGTTGCTAGGTTTGGTCTATAGTTTTTATTTTTAATATATATGTCATTATATTGTGACTTAGCTTTTTTTGAATAGAAATTTGTAGAACTGGTGACAAGGTGTGTCCATTTTGTAGAAGTGTACCTAGAAAAGGGTCTTCTATAAAACCTTAATTTTTATATAGCTTCGATCATGGTTTTTATGGGCTATTGAGGTTTATATTTCCCCAAATTGAAATTTTAAATAAGCTAGGCGATCAGGACTTAGAGATGAATCTAACCATAGGTTTGTGATGTCCTTTTGGCACATATTTGATGACCGAAATCCCCTTTGTATCTTTTAAGATACTATGAGAAATTTTGCAGTGGTTCTGGATGTATTATGAAAAAAGGTTTCGAGAAGGGGATTGAGGTTTTCGTTGATGAATTGATAGAAGCAGAATATGGGCAACAACATGATATCTAGTGACGGTTATTTATATGAAATTTGTGTTTATATTTATGACAGTGGTTGCACGACATGACATTAGTAATAGTGGAAGGCTATTATAGTGGCAATGATTGCAAGTTGTTACAATGAACGTGGCCCATATAGTGACAGAGATTGCAAATTATAGATGGTGATATTACTTTTGATTTAGTGATATATGATGGCAGTGGATCTGGTTTGAAAATGAAATGAAATATATGTCCATAAGTAAGTTGAAGAATGGGGTTGGTTCCTCCACTAAGGAGCCTCAATTAGGTTTGAACCTAGAGCAAGTTGGAGCCTCAATCAGGTTTGAGCCTAGAGAAAGTTAGATCCTACACATTCTCGAGGTTGAATCCTCAATCATGTTAGAGCATAGAGCATGTTGGAGTCTACTCATCATCACGGTTGGAACCTCAATTAGGTTATATCCTACAATGAGTAGATTATTGCATTCTTTCGAGTTTGATGCCTCAATCAGGTTGTAGCCTACCGCAAGTGGTATATTGAATTTCTTGGAAGTAGTTTCCTCTAGTCGGTTGTAGCCTGCAAATCTATGTAAATAATTGAAGATAAAGAAGAATAATATTGGTGGTTTTTACCCATGTGGATTTCCACCTAAAACTTGTGTTTATTTTTGATGTGATTGTTTCTTTATATGTTATTGATGTGATGGTAGCTTGAAGTTGCATTATTGTAGTTAATGATATGATGCTTATGATTAATTTATATGTGGTTGTTTTATTATGAAAATTTGTGAAGTAGTAAAAGTGATCTCACATCGATTCACACCCCCCCTACCCTCTCAGTGTGACCTTTGGGCCAATAAGAGCTATTTGAGCAGGTTACCTTCGAAACAACTAACTACTGAAGGTAGAAAATAAAGGATATATGGACATGACCAGAGTAGAGGGAAAACCTCCTATGTTTGATGGAACCAATTATGCATTTTGGAAGATAAGGATGGAAACATATCTCATCTCTTTGGGAACAAAATTTTGGACAATTGTGAGGACCAAATATAAAGTTCCTAATGTTATTCCAACAGATGCAACAAACAAGGAACTCTATGTAGATAATGCACAAGCTAAACATGTTATTTTAAGTGTTTTGGTAGAGTTAGAATTAATAAATGTAACACAAATAAATTCAACTCATGAGGTATGGAATAAGCTCCAAACTTATTATGAAGGGGATGCGAAAGTTAAGGAAGTAAGGCTGCAAGTTATTAGAGGTCAATTTGAAAACTTTATGATGGAAGAAGTTGAGGACATTGCATCATATTTTCTTTGAGTATACAATATAGTAAAATCCATTGCAGGTCTTGATGAAGAAGTCTCAAATATCTATGTTGTTTGGATGGTTTTGAGATCACTTCCATCAAGATTCAATCCTAAAGTCTCAACTCTTAAGGAATTAAAAGAAATATACAAGATGTCCATGGATAAAATTCATGGAACCCTCTCAACATATCATCTAAGAATTAAGGAAGAAAAATAGTGAGTCAAAGAAGAAACTTTAAACGTAGCAAAAGAAGATAAAATATAAAACATCAAGAAGACTCTAACTCCGATGAAGATAAAGCTAATTTTGTTTGAAAGTTGAAGAGAATAACTGGAAAGTTCAAAGGTAAGCTTCCTTTAAAATGTTTTTAATGTGGAAGGATATGTCATTATGCATCTAAAAGTCATCATGCTAAGATGAATGATAGTGATGTTGACTTAATATTCAAACCTAAGTATCAAAAGAAGAAGCAAGCCAATAATAATTTTTTTTTACTGAAAAGAACAAAGTGATAGTGAAAGCAATGAAAATGTGACTGATGAAGAAAGGTGTAAAATATTATTCATTGGTTAGAGCGAAGAACCCAAAGTAGAAGTTGATTATGAAGGAGAAATTAAAAGTTCATTGAAGGAAATAAGGACCCTCAAAAAGAAATAAATCCAATTGATGCAGTTGCTTCAAGAAAAAAATCTAAATGAAGACATCATTCTTTCTCTCAAAGTTGAATTAGAAGAAGAAAAAAAGGTAAAGGAGTTTCTATCTAAACAACTAATTGTGAAAGAAAAATGATGTGAAAGACTATAAGAGGAAGTTATCCTCTTGAGAGAAGAATTAGAGTAGCTTAATTCAAATTTTAACAAAGGGACTGAATCACTAGATCTTATTCTCAGCATGCAAAAATCCCTGCTTATTAAGACAGGTCTTGGCTATCAAAATTGTGACGCATCCAATGTATTGGTTCCCCAATATCATCAAATGAACATCATCCCAAGAATATTGATCAGACATTCATATAAACATCCAACAACAACTCTCTTTAAGATACAAAGCAAGTTCTGCTCCAGGCCAAGCATGTTCATTTTAATGACACTCAAAACAATTCCAAGAAAGGGAAGAATTCAAGGAACCAAAATAATGAAAAAGGATATACAGGCAGAAATAATGAAGGGAAGTCAATGAATATTGGTCATCACAAAGCATCCAAAAGCAACAATGAAGCATGCATAGAAGATCAACAAATGAGAATGGCTCATCACAAGTAATCCACTAGAAATAATCATGCAAGTGTTTAACAACAAGGAAACATGGCTCGTCCAAGAAATAACTTTAGAAGGTTGAGATATCCTTTTATGCATGTTACTGCTCAAACTAGAAGGATTCATATAAGGGGATCCTCTAGGAAACTACTAGGTCAGGGAAATAATAGAGCGATATCCCACTGTCACCTCAACTAAGGCTCCCTACTCTTTACGGACTTTCACTGATTGGAGGAGACCCAATAAGATGGAATCATGAGAATATATGGTCAATGATAATCTAAATAGGTGATTCCTAGGCATATTCACAAGAGAGACTTAATCGGATGGGTTGATTTCTTTAGAAGCAAGGTGATGGGCTCTAGAGGAAGGGCCAAGAAGATCGTTAGGGATATGTTTTGAGAGTATGATTGTAAGAATGGTTCCAAGACCTATAAATATTTATACAGACTTTGTTTTTATGTTATCTTTGTGAAATTGGAATAATCAAGTTTCAGGACCACAAAATGCCAAGTGGACCCAAAATTAGGTAAAGGATATGGAGTTGATCAAAAAATCATGTACTTTACCTAATTATGGAAGGTAATAGAATCAAAGAAAGAATCTTATTTTGATAATTTAATGATATGATCCTGATGAGGTTACTATCCAATGGGAAACCAACGGAAAGAAACGATCTTCGAGCTAAGGCTTGAAATATCTCAAGATCCCACCATCAAAAATTCGTGAAATTTGGATGGGATCTAGAGGTTACACCTACACAGGTGTGGGAAAGCGATTCAATTCTTTTGATGGATTAATTGTGATAAAAGTGATGCCCTAGGCGACCTATGGACGATAGGCTTAGAAAAAGAGGGGAAGGTGAGAAAAATAAACTTTGAAAGTGATAAACTATGGATGGTTAGTGCCTTGTCCGTTGGGAGAGATGGATTCCCTATTAAATCCATGAATTATAAGCTCTTTTACTTGATTATTCTAATGATTTTTAGTATTGGAGGGCAAGGGAACACATTGGATCTTATGTAGGATTGCAGGCGGGTCTCCATTTTGGGCTTGGTCTCCCTATATGGGGTATTAACCCTTCACAGGGCCATATTGGCACTTGTAGGGTGAGCATTGAGATCCATGGGCCTCCACCATTAAAGAGAGTACTTCATGGATCCCCAACACCACTCGTTGATTTCTCGTGTTCCACCTTTTGGATGAGGATGACGTACCTAGTTTACCATGCCCAACCAACTCCACGCATGCACCAAACACTTGGCAGATGTTCTAGGGTACATAAGATGTCTCCCGTTGCAGAGGAAGGTCTTATTTCATCACCCTAGCCCTTACATATGGTCTACAATAATTTTTGATCCAATTTGAGACCCAGGTGGATGTCCTTGTGCCACCACACCCACATGGGAGCACCACATGTTCTTTCTTGGAAAACAAGGAGCCAACCCCCTATCCACTATGTTTGGAGTCCAGTTCTTTATCATGGCAGTCGTTGGGATTCATTAGGCCTCCTCAAAGGCCCAACGACTCACTATATTGATCATTCAACGCTCATGAGAGGCCTATTGTTATGTTATTGAGTTATGTTGGTGGGCTTGTCACCAACAGTTTTGTTATTATGCAAATTCTTTTACTTTTGGATTGGGTTATTATATCTTGTGATATTTTCACTATACCTTTTGGAGGACGAGTTTGGATGATATGGATGATTTTTGATGTTTGGATATCTCTCTCTTGTCTTAGAGATTCTCTACTGGCATAATATGATGATTAAATACACTCTTTTATACATGTAAGTATTGTGTTCATGCTTATTCTTGTTATTTACTTTTTTCACATGAATTTTGTTGGGATTTTCGCTATACAAGTCTAAACTTTACTGCTTTTCTATACGAATTGGTGGAGATTGTGATATTTTATAGCGTTACATAATCTCATGGTCCATGTATGAATGATTGAATGTTCCTAGAGGTATTTTATGTTAAATGTGTCTCAAAAAGTCATCATTTATTGAAAATCGAAGTATAAATACCTTGAAGTAGCTGCTCTCATGCTCTAATGCCATGCGAAGTTGTTTGAAGGCCTCCTTGATTCGGTGAACATTTTTGGGACAATAAATTTTCCTTTGAAAGTGATACCACTTGTTGGGAATCATGATTGTCGTTAGACTAAAACCCACAAGTGTTAGTCAATGATCACATCTCCAAAGATGAGGATCCGCGAATATAGGTGGTTAGTCCATGTCATGAAACACACGTCGAGCATTGGTTTATTCAATGTACAACACTCCACTGAAAATGCATGAGAGTCCTAGCTGAAAGGAACATTATTGTAGAGTCTAGACCATACAAAAAATACTTTCAAGATCCAATGCTTCAACAAGAACCAAAATAGCCTGATATTTGACATGTTGAGCTGCTTATCTCACAAAAATATTTTCAATGTCACTACAACCATATATTATGTTCTTCAAGACAAGAAGTAAAATTTTCAGTCTATCATTGGGGAAAACATGAACTAGTTCATAGTAGAGAAGGAATAAAATGTCCATGATTAACCTCTGTTGTATACAAACATCTACCTCAACAAGATCATGTGTATAGTAGAGAGCAGTAAAACAAACAAGATCATGTGTATAAAGCCTTCATCAATGGAGATTTTTTAATACAAATTAATTGGATGTATTAATGCATATAAATTGTCTCTTTTTAACATAATTCACTTACTATTATATAAAAACATGTTGATACATTAGTACACATGTGGGAAATTGACATACTCATAAGTACACATTTGGTATGATGTAACATATATCAAAATGATTCCACAATGTATTAGTAATGGATAACACAATTATTCCATAGTGCATTAATCTAAATTTATAGAATACATCCCATCATTCAATTCGTTCAATATTCCCCATATCATTTATAATTTACAAATTTATATTATAGAGTTATTAGAAATCACAGCACTATTAAATTACATATTAATAGACATTTTATGAAATTTTACAAAGTTTTGAATCTTCAAGTTTAAATTTATGTACCATTCAGCCAAAAATGGGACCTTGAAATGTGGACTTTTGAATCCATGTTTTCCTTGATGTAGTCCTCATGAACATGAAAATTCTCCACGGCTTGACCAAACTCTATTGACTCATTGGTTGACCTTATATCTTTTTCCTTAGGTAATTTTCTTCCTCGGAGACCCTCAATTTATAATGAGGCTATACAGTGGATGGGTACACTTGCAGAGTGAAGGTGAGCTCTCAACTCATGAGGTTCCCACTCAATAAAAATTCACTCACAACAAAACACTAGTAGTCACTCAAAAGAAAAATAACATTAGGACATCTATCCAGATATAGGGTGTCAAAAGTGTGTTTCTCATAACTTGTTCTTTCTTTATAAAACATTTTGGTAGTGCCACTTGGCTTTGCATTAAATAATAATAATAATAATTGAAATTTCTTTATTGTTCACCCATCCAAGTGCCAAATTTTTATTAGGGATATTATGAAATTAATTTTTTCTTTTTCTTTTTTTTTAAGGGCTAATTTCTCTTGCCCACATATGTTCCATATTTATTCTCTTAGTTGTCATTTGATCCCAAATTAGGCTCCCTATTTTGCTACTTAGATGTTTAATCAACTAGATTTAACATGTTGGTATCAAATTCTTGTACTTCCCAACTACCCCGTACTTTTTATAAATTAAATCATGATTAGGTATTTTGATTTATGCATCATCCACATGAGACGTTATGTCGTGAATTTATCATTTTCCCATTTTTCAATTAGTCATTTTTAATTTCAAACACACTTCCTTTTCTTATTGTAAATGTGTAACACCTATTGATTATAATTCAAACATCTATGAGTAAAATAGGGGAACATGGACATGACGATGGAGGTCACTATTATCTATTAGGTCATCCTATGTTGTGAGACTAATGGTACTGAGGATCAAGGATTCTTCCTTGATACACACCCCTCAGTAAAACCTCATGAGTGACCAAATCTTCAATCCACCCTCATGAAATCGTGAACTTCAAGGTGGTGGCATTCTTACATGCTCCAGCCCAAATCACGATGAGCCTACTAGGGAATGAAAGCATGGACATTGTCCCAACCATCCCATGAAAGTCCAATTTGCTTCATACAACCACATCATCCATGTGTGGGTCATTTGACCAAGCATTTGACCTATGCCTACAAAACACTAACATGTCATTAGAAATGATATAATTATATAACATTCGAAAATTAAATTCTAACATCAACAATACTCAAATGATTCAAACCAGAATTATTGAGTTATCACATGCATGTGTTCCCAAGTGATCCCTTGCCACACTCAAACAACTATTGGTAACATCTGATTACAAAAAATTCAACACATATATAACATGATAGCACATCGTTGAAGTCTTTAATAACTAAAAATTTCATAACCATACGCATATTTATTGACATATAAATAAGTACATCATAGGTCTTCATCACATGAAATTACGATACTCGAATCATCAAATCTGATACTCTAAAAGAATAAGTGTATGTCATAGTATTGTCTCAAAATCAAAATAATTTCTATCACACGTCTACTAGTGAGGGGCATTAGAATCCTTTCTTTCCCTTTCATATTCACTCATTAATTAAGATGCTTCAATAAATTCCAATATTCATATTTTTGTTTATGATGAAAATGAGAAACATGTCGAAGATGAATATGTCAATAATGATATTATTAAGAGTGATTTTGTTAATTATAAAGATTTCGTTGTTTGATCTTATGCATTGAGTGTCATAGTCCGGTTAGCTATCTTGAGCGGTTGAGAGCTTTAATATGTTTTGTGGTTGATACCCTAGATTGGTTACCTCTTTTTTATGCTTCAATTCATGTTTCTACTTGGTCAAGAAGCATAATCAATGACGAAAATTTACACATAGATACGATATGTGAAATGCAAACAATTCTCAAGGATTCTCTAACAAGGCTTTCTTTGGAAAAAAAAAAAACATTGATTTCTACCAATACATTGAGGAAATTAGATGATATATTTTGTGTCCCTTCACAACATAAAATAAACATTATTTGAACCCTATAATGAGAACAAAAATCAAAATATAAAATTACCACTGCTAATGGTGTGTCTTCAAGTGCATGGCACATTCACAACAAAAGTTAATTATTGAGTCATTGATAATGCCTTGCATGTGAATAAAGTGGAAGAAAACCTACTTTATGTTTATATATATTCACAAAGTGCATATAAAATTGAATTTTTCTCCAACCACTTTGTCATTAGTGATATCTGATATCACTATAAGATATTTTCTTCATGGAAAGTTGACCAAGATGTAGGAGTATACAAGTTTCTTGGATATTTCCAATTCAATCCTACCACATAATATGTTTTTATGGCTTGATCTTATGATAATAGTAGATTATGGCATGCAAGGTTGGGACACATGATTTATGAAAAATACAACTTCATACTCGGGTTAAATATGGTGATGGTTTTTCCTAGTGTTTCAATGCCTAAAAGTGTGTGAAGAATGTTTCTATGAAAGCAACACAATGGGACTAGAAGAGGACAAGACATAGAGAGTATAATACCATTACAACTAGTCCATAATGACATTTATGGCCCTGAAAAAGCCTATAATCAAAGTACCAAATTACTTGCCACCTTAATTAATGATAGAATAAGAAAGACATGGGCACATTTCCTTAAAATGTAAGAGTGGATGGTTTGGGATGTTCAAAGGGTTCAAAGACTGGTATGAAAATGAAAATGGGATGAGGATAAAATGTTCAAGGAGTATAAATAGAGATGAGAAACACCATAAACATGAGATAAGGCTTCAAATAAATGTTACATACACATCATAGTATAATAGGATATCTAAAACACTAATAGAGCTTTGTTGCAAATTGATAGATGCATGTTGCATTCAAAGGGCTTGAATTAAATTTTTGGATAGAGAAATTGAATGTGTCTCATATATTTTGAATAGGAATTCCAATAGTATGATGGATGTTACTCCACAAAAAATGGAGCTATAGAAATGCTACAATTATTTTTTGTAAGGGATTGGGCAATTTTTGTTACACACATATATGTCATTAGACAACATCCAAGATTAAACCTAAGAGCAAGAACTACATTTTTGTTAAACTAACAGGAAGTGTGAATCCTACAAGTTGTATGATGCATAGATCAATGAAGTGTCTGTACGCATGAAAGTGAAGTTGGATGATGCCTCCTCTCCTTCTAGTTCTTACACTTGTGCAAATATTTCCTCACATGAGTTGGTTGGTTATGTAGTTGATGATTATTTAAGTGCTTGATATGATGATATTGGCATGGATGATGATAATTGTAATGAAAATTTCACATTAATGAATTATAATATTGAGTTGGTTGAAATTTCCTCTTCTCATAGCATAGTTGTGAATATTTTCTCTTCAAATGTTAATACTCCTAATGTCACTTCTAATTAAGCATGTAGCGATACAAATTTATTCAACTTTGTTGCAAAAGCAATTTATCATGTTTATGCTAATGAACGTTATGAGCTAGAGGTCAAATGGAATATGTTCATGTAGATAAGATAATGGTTACAGAAGAGATACTGAATTATCAAGAAGTTAAAGCTAAAGAAGAAATAAAAAAATGTTATGAAAAAAGAGTAAATGTATTGATGAAAAAAAACCTTTTAGTTGGTTCCACTTCCAAGAGGTTAATAATTAATTTGTTCCAAATAAATGGATAAAATTATTTATATTTCAAATTTGCAAGATGATATATAGAACAAATTCAATTGCTATATATATATATAATTTCCAATTGCAAAAAGCAGCACCGTAAGAATTTTTTCATACAATTCTTTTATAACACCACATGCATGTTAAAAATTTATTATTCAATAGTGATTTTCAAGAGAAAGAATTCATTTTCTTATTTAAAATTGATGAAACTTTGACATTATGTGAAACAAGCACCCATACTTTGGAATGATAAAATCAATAAGTATTTTATATAAAGAGAAAAATATATAAAAATTTATCACAACCAATACGAAAAACAATTAACACCAGCTCACCTCCGCATGCCATATATATATATATATATATATATATATATATATATATAATTGATTTTAGCATACATTATTTTCTTGGGATACAAATTTTTCAACTAATGATACTGTTGAGTTGATCTCAGCTTAGATATTTTCTTCATGTATTTCGAAAATTTTAAATGATATTGTAGAAGTGACTTTACTGCAATTCAGTATGCTATTAATTTATCCATAGATTTATTTTTGATAAAATTTGTTACTATTTCATTTGACAACTTGTTGGAAATTGGTATTTTGAGTAATTTTAGACTTAATATATGATTAAGAATAGTTTGTTTGCAAGATATGTAATTATGGTGGAAAAAAATCACTTTTTGGAAATAGAAATTCATATGGGGATAGTGATTTTAATGATAAAATTCTAAATATGTTATATGTTACAAAATGGTATTAATGAAATTATTATTTTAAATAAGAGGAAAAGTGTTTCTTTATTATAATCATGCAGGGTTGAATCTAGAGCAATGAACACAAGAAAATAAATAATATGGAAAATAAATGTCTTGTATGTGTTGGGTATGTGTTATATTATTTGCACAATTAGAATTGAGTGTGATTCGTTGAGTTGGGTGTAATGGGGAACTCACAAGGGGCACCCCCTAGCTAGGGGAGGATAGCCATCATATGGAGGCCTCAAGGATCCCATGTGGAGCCCTAAGGGGGCCTATCGAGTGAAAATTCATCAATAGGTTTTATCAAGATGTTTTTTTATTGAGCAATTTTTCTTAATATGGTTTACACTTTTGGAAATTTCATGGCACACGATTTTGAATTCCATGGTAATGTAATTCCGATTAAGGAACTATGATTATATTATAATCCAAGGTTAATGGATTAGGCAGATATACATATTGTATTGTAACATTTTAAAGATAGAATATACTGAAAAATATTTCTATTTTTCATGGTTTGGGTTTCCAAAATAAACTCCCTATGTCATATGTGTGTTTGTGTGCAATTGCAGAATTTTTGTTTTTATTAAGGAACTATTTGCATCAATTAATTGTATAGGGTTAAAACAAACAATATGAGCTTGGATTTTCCCAAAGAAACACTACAAAAATTATAAATAATGAAAGTTCAATACAATTACTAAATAATCTAGTTTATCATGTGAACATTAAACATGTAAAGCTAGATGTTCACTACCTCAAGGTTCCTCTACATGATGTCACTATAAATTAAAGTTTTATATAAGTCAAGAATGAATAGCAAACCTTTTAACCAAAAATTTTACAAAAGCAATGTTTGAGAAGTTAAGATCTATGCTTGGGATCAACAAGTTCACATTAAGTGATAATCTAATTTGATGTCACCTTCCACTTCTTTGGATGTTCTTTGCGTTATTATCTAACCAATATGGAGGGAAGTTAATATGCACAATATTTGGGAGTGACAACCCATGCTGTCTTATGTAGAATGTAATTATTAAATTGAATTTTTGTATAAGAATCCATAAACTGTCGTGGATATTCCATTGGACAGTTCGTCACAACAAATTTGATAATATTATATTTGAAATGTCAAATTATACACTATTACAATTTTATTAGATTTCTAGATTTGTGGATTTACTGTTAATAGTGCATGCATGCGAAACAAAATTATGCAGAAAATAGAGAATGATAAAATAAAATCTCTCACATACATTTAATACAAGATATGCTCTATAAAACCATTTCGATAGAAAAAAATAGCTAGAAGGTGAGACCACTCTACTCTCTTTCTCTAAATGAAAATATGGCTATGAGTGAAAATAAGTATGGCTTGTGGCCCATGGGATGCTACAGTG
This sequence comes from Pinus albicaulis, assembly GCA_034641835.2. Taxonomy (NCBI): domain Eukaryota; kingdom Viridiplantae; phylum Streptophyta; class Pinopsida; order Pinales; family Pinaceae; genus Pinus; species Pinus albicaulis. Next base: position 586,939,274 of record CM076583.1, on the reverse strand, counting down.
AATAATTCCTCTCTATGTCCTCTATCTCCTATCCCTCTTGGATTTTTTTTTCTCAGCTATGGAATAAATGCACTCAAAAGAATGAAATCCCTTTCCTCATAATGGCCCAGTTATAACACACCTCGATAGCCTACTAATGGTTAGGTTGACTACCTCAGCTCTTAACTAGAGTTACAATATAGACTCTTCTAGAGTATTTTACTTAATAATAATGCAGCTAGCCCATTTTCCTTTAATAATGGTGGTTAACGTGGAATCCTCTTGAATTATGGTGGTCAAAATAAGAAGGTCAATTTCTGATTGGAATAAATTTCGCATACATGCTCCAATTAATGTGATTCTTGAGTCGTTGAAAATATTTCTGTGTAGAATAACATTAAAAGGTGTCGCACTAATGTAACACATTTTTACCCTCAGAAACGTCATTTGATGCCTAAAAACACTCCCAGAAGGTTTCAGACCCTATTTTTCCAAACTGGGCCCCACTAGTAAAAATGGTCCCATGAGATGAGTCCTCTAAATTTTCCACTCTTAAAGCATCGAGAGGGATGAAAAACAATATAATAATCCAATTTGAATCAATTAAATAATGAATGAAAAATATCTCAATCAATGTTTTTATAAAAGCAAATTTTGATAGGTTAAGATATATATTTTTGGGATGAGAGAAGTTCACATTAAGTGATAATATGAATTTATGTCACATTCCACTTATTTTGAATATATTTTGTATTGTTACCAAATCAATATGGAGGGATTTCAAGATGCATGATACTCCCTAGTGACAAGTTATATGGTATATGTAGCATATAGTGTTTTCATTGATGATAACAAGATGCCATTGATGTCAAAGGGGATGTATGAGAAAGTAACAAAACTCTCTAAGAAGCAATCTAAAGGATATATCTCTTACAGGTTCTCATCAAGTGAAGTTGAAGGTACTTTATTTATTTTTTTTAGTTTTTTTATGTAGTTATGATATCCAAATCATTCTATAAAATACATGATTGTGTAGAGCTCATTGATACTTTTCCAATGATATATATTTCTTTGAAAATCTCCCCTTGGATAAGAAGTTATGGGCAATTGAAAATAAACATTAGTTGAAGGGTCAAACTATAGGAAAAAACTCTAATTATTAAAGTTATAAATAGTGTGCACCTTTCGAGCACATCTATCATTCATTTTCTAGGTCAACAACAAATCTCAGTGAAACTTGCATGACCATTAACTGCACTAAATATTTTGCATTTTTTTTCCAATCAGATTGATCAAGATTAGCATGGATAAAATGAATGATGGATGTAGACAAGATTTGCATGATAATTAATGTATATTATGACCCAATAGAATTGTGCCATGTGGATCAATCCCTCTATGACACTTGGCATAATACAGTTGGCTAGATATGATGACATAAGCAACGCGACCCAGACACATGGAAACAACCATAGGGTGTGACATGGCGACAATGATAGTGTGGCATAACAAGAGGTTTCCACTTGGCAAGCTTATTTGGCATGTTATGACTACTAAAAAGGCTAAAACATGCTGATATGTGGCACCCCTCATGAGATGCAATGTGGATCAACGACATCATGATGACATCATCAAGAAAATTCCAAGTGACCCCCATAACAAGGTCACATCGGGAAGGTCACATGGGTGGAATGGTCCAATACTACAAGTTGACAATACATAGTCACAAAGGAATAATTGGTTTTTCTCAGATGTTAGTGACGAATATCCATAACAACGTTTTAAAAAGTCCATCAAATTCATATGGGACGTTGGCTCCAAAAAACCCCATGACACAACCTCAAATATTTTTATCAAAGGAAGTACACAGCAATGAAATCTTCATTGATAATCTATTCCAATCTGATCATGAGAAGTTTCATATCTCAGAGATGAAGTTTTGGTGATGGATATGGTTTATTTTTGTTATAGTCCATGTAATTGTTGTGTTGACTCTTTGAAGAGGAGTGGTGTTGATCTCTATGGGGATTGGTCACGCATGATTTGGTTATAGGGTCTAACACTTGTGTACTAAGGCACATAAGAACCATTTGTAAGGCCTGACCCTTGTGCATTGAGGAACATAAAAATTCGCTACAGGGCTCATTATGTGTTGCAATTGCTAGTTCATATGAAAATGCAACATGTATGTCCCTCATCACGTTGATGGTACATATGAAGAGGAAACATGCCTAACCCTTTTCACACTAAATGTTCATGTGAGTAGAAAACAAGTTAGTCCCTCGTTGCATCGGAGACATACAATAGGCCATGGGGATCATCTCACATTATACAAGCACTTACAAAAGGAAATGTCCATATGAGCCACATGACCAACCCCCCATCACACGAATAGCACATGGTTCAAGTCATATGTACCTCAGTTGAATTCCATCTCAAGTGGCATCAGACAGTGCAATTGGTAGTGGGATGAGTTGGTAATGATGAGGTCTCGATTTTGACCTCCATTGGTTGCTAGGTTTGGTCTATAGTTTTTATTTTTAATATATATGTCATTATATTGTGCCTTTAGCTTTTTCTAACTAGAAGTTTGTAGAACTGGTGAAAAGGTGTGTCCATTCTGTAGAAGTGTACCTAGAAAAGGGTCTTCTATAAAACCTTAATTTTTATATAGCTTCTATCATGGTTTTTATGGGCTATTGAGGTTTATATTTCTCCAAATTGAAATTTGAAATAAGCTAGGCAATCAGGACTTAGGGATGAATCTAACCATAGGTTTTTGATGTCCTTTTGGCACATATTTGATGACCGAAATCCCCTTTGTATCTTTTAAGATACTATGAGAAATTTTGCAGTGGTTCTGGATGTATTATGAAAAAAGGTTTCGAGAAGGGGATTGAGGTTTTCGTTGATGAATTGATAGAAGCAGAATATGGGCAGCAACATGATATCTAGTGACGGTTATTTATATGAAAGTTGTGTTTATATTTATGACAGTGGTTGCAGGACATGATGTTAGTAATGGTGGAAGGCTATTATAATGGTAATGATTGCAAGTTGTAACAATGAACGTGGCCCATATAGTGACTGAGATTGCAGATTGTAGATGGTGATATTACTTTTGATTCAGTGATATATGATGGCAGTGGATCCGGTTTGAAAATGACATGAAATAGAGGTCCATAAGTAAGTTGAAGAAGGGGGTTGGTTCCTCCACTAAGAAGCCTCAATTAGGTTTGAACCTAGAGCAGGTTGGAGTCTCAATCAGGTTTGAGCCTAGAGAAAGTTAGATCCTACACATTCCCGAGGTTGAATCCTCAATCATGTTAGAGCATAGAGCATGTTGGAGTCTACTCATCATCACGGTTGGAACCTCAATTAGGTTATAGCCTACAATGAGTATATTATTGCATTCTTTCGAGTTTGGTGCCTCAATCAGGTTGTAGCCTACCGCAAGTGGTAGATTGCATTTCTTGGAAGTAGTTTCCTCTAGTCGGTTGTAGCCTGCAAATCTATGTAAATAATTGAAGATAAAGAAGAAGAATATTGGTGGTTTTTACCCATGTGGATTTCCACCTAAAACTTGTGTTTCTTTGTGATGTGATTGTTTCTTTATATGTTATTGATGTGATGGTAGCTTGAAGTTGCATTATTGTAGTTAATGATATGATTCTTATGATTAATTTATATGTGGTTGTTTTATTATGAAAATTTGTGAAATATTAAAAGTGATCTCACATCGATTCACACCCCCCTGCCCTCTCAGTGTGACCTTTGGGCGAATAAGTGGTATCTGAGCATGTTACCTTTAGAACAAATAACTGCTGAAGGTAGAAAATAAAGGATATATGGACATGACCAGAGTAGAGGGAAAACCTCCTATGTTTGATGGAACCAATTATGCATTTTGGAAGATAAGGATGGAAACATATCTCATCTCTTTGGGAACAAAAGTTTGGACAATTGTGAGGACCAAATATAAAGTTCCTAATGTTATTCCAACAGATGCAAAAAACAAGGAACTCTATGTAGATAATGCACAATCTAAACATGTTATTTTAAGTGTTTTGGTAGAGTCAGAATTAATAAATGTAACACAAAGAAATTCAACTCATGAGGTATGGAATAAGCTCCAAAATTATTATGAAAGGGATGCGAAAGTTAAGGAAGTAAGGTTGCAAGTTATTAGAGGTCAATTTGAAAACTTTCTGATGGAAGAAGTTGAGGACATTGCATCATATTTTCTTTGAGTATACAATATAGTAAAATCCATTGCAGGTCTTGATGAAGAAGTCTCAAATAGCTATGTTGTTTGGATGGTTTTGAGTTCACTTCCATCAAGATTCAATCCTAAAGTCTCAACTCTTAATGAATTAAAATAAATAGACAAGATGTCCATGGATAAAATTCATGGAACCCTCTCAACATATCATCTAAGAATCAAGGAAGAAAAATCGTGAGTCAAAGAAGAAACTTTCAACGTAGCAAAAGAAGAGAAAATAGAAAACATCAAGAAGACTCTAACTCCGATGAAGAATAAGCTAATTTTTCTTGAAAGTTGAAGAGAAAAACTGGAAAGTTCAAAGGTAAGCTTCCTTTCAAATGTTTTGAATGTGGAAGGATATGTCATTATGCATCTAAATGTCATCATGCTAAGATGAATGCTAGTGATTTTGAGTTAATATTCAAACCTAAGTATCAAAAGAAGAAGCAAGCCAATACATATTTTTTTTTACTAAAAAGAACAAAGTGATAGTGAAAACAATGAAAATGTGACTGGTGAAGAAAGGTGTGAAATATTATTCATTGGTTAGAGCGAAGAACCAAAAGTAGAAGTTGATTATGAAGGCGATATTAAAAGTTCATTGAAGGAAACAAGGACCCTCAAAAAGAAATAAATCCAATTGATGCAGTTTCTTCAAGAAAAAAATCTAAATGAAGACATCATTCTTTCTCTCAAAGTTTAATTAGAAGAACAAAAAAAGGTAAAGGAGTTTCTATCTAAACAACTAATTGTGAAAGAAAAATGATGTGAAAGACTAGAAGAGGAAGTTATCCTCTTGAGAGAAGAATTAGAGTAGCTTAATTCGAAGTTTAACAAAGGGAATGAATCACTAGATCTTATTCTCAGCATGCATAAATCCCTGCTTATTAAGACTAGTCTTGGCTATCAAAATTGTGAAACATCCAATGTATTGGTTCCCCAATATCATCAAATGAACATCATCCCAAGAATATTTATCAGACATTCATATAAACATCCAACAACAACTCTCTTGACGATACAAAGCAATTGCTGCTCCAGGCCAAGCATGTTCATTTTAATGACACTCAAAACAATTCCAGGAAAGGGAAGAATTCAAGGAACCAAAATAACGAAAAAGGATCTACAGGTAGAAATAACGAAGGGAAGTCAATGAATATGGCTCATCACAAAGCATCCACAAGAAACAATGAAGCATGCATAGAAGATCAACAAATGAGAATGGCTCATCACAAGTAATCCACTAGAAATATTCATGCAAGTGTTTAACAACAAGGAAACATGGCTCCTCCAAGAAATAACTTTAGAAGGTCGAGATCTCCTTTTATGCATGTTACCGCTCAAACTAGAAGGATTCATATAAGGGGATCCTCTAGGAAACTACTAGGTCAAGGGAAATAATAGAGTGATATCCCACTGTCACCTCAGCTAAGGCTCCCTACTCTTTACGGACTTTCACTGATTGGAGGAGGCCCGATAAGATGGAATCATGAGAATATATGGTCAATGATAAGCTAAATAGGTAATTCCTAGGCTTATTCACAATAGAGACTTAATTGGATGGGTTGATTTCTTTAGAAGCAAGGTGATGGGCTCTAGAGGAAGGGCCAAGAAGATTGTTAGGGATATGTTTTGAGAGTATGATTTGTAAGAATGGTTCCTATACCTTTAAATATTTATACAGACTTGGTTTTTATGTGATCTTTGTGAAATTGGAATAAGCAATTTTCAGGACCACAAAATGCCAAGTGGACCCAAAATTAGGTAAAGGATATGGAGTTGATCAAAAAATCATGTACTTTACCTAATTATGGAAGGCAATGGAATCAAAGAAATAATATTATTTTGATAATTTAATGATATGATCCTGATGAGGTTACTATCCAATGGGAAACCAAGGGAAAGAAACAATCTTCGAGCTAAGGCTTGAAATATCTCAAGATCCTACTGTCAGAATTACGTGAAATTTGGATGGGATCTAGAGGACACACCTATGCAGGTGTGGTAAAGAGATTCAATTCTTTTGATGGCTTAATTGTGATAAAAGTGATGCCCTAGGTGACCTATGGACGATAGGCTTAGAAAAAGAGGGGAAGGTGAGAAAAATAATCTTTGAAAGTGGAAACCTATGGATGATTAGTGCCTTGTCCATTTTTATCTACCAAGACCACATCGCTAACCTTGTATTCCCTCCTAGGCTTCCATTTCTTGTTTTCTTTGTGACTTGGTTGCTCGAGGATACCGACTTCTTTTGAAGGGAGAATGAGGGAAGGTTTTTCAATCTCACATGTTTTTCAATATGGAATCAGTCCTGGCTTTACCACATGAGTAGGGTAGGTAGGATCTCTATAAAAAATGAAGGCAGTTCCATCAAACTGCGGAATAGAGGTATATGACAGGTCCATTTGGAGACGAACCCTAATAGTGGCTCCCCACTTACTTGATAGCAACATCCCCCAAACATAATGGATATATATGACCAAAAAATACATAGAAATGATATATTGGGGTTCATAGCCAAGGAAACCTTAAGATATTTTCTGATGCCCTCTACTTCAACAGGTTGGGAGTTAAAACCAAAGACACTTTTAATGCTTCGAGTGATGCTAAGAACCAATTGATTCATGACATTTAATGGCATGATATTTTTGGAAGCCCCTGAGTCCAATATACATTTATGTAATAGAAGGTCATTTATGGCTAAGGTAAGCATGAATGGCTCATGTCCTAGGTTTAGGTCAGCAAGGTGAATTTTTTGTGATTCTTCGGGTAATTCTTCCTCTTCAAATCCTAGGGATTTATTTATTTGCCATTTTTTTTGGGGACATTTCATAATCCCCTTCAATGGAATTGGTATAGTAATTTTCTCTATAGCATTCTCTAGGTCAATGCCAAGTCTGAACTCTTTACCTTTATCCATTTTGATGTTTTCTTTCTTTTGAGGATCCTTTTTGGAATTGGATTTCTTCGAAGGATCCTTCTTAGGGGGTTAATTAGGGAGAGACTCTTTGGAAGAGATTTTCTTGGGAATTGAGTCATATTTGTTGGTTTCTTTGGAGGTTGCAAGGTCTTTGTTGATATCCTTCCTTGAATATTGAACCCCTTTGAATCTTCCACTATCATCAGCATTGAGGATCAAATTTTTCGTATCTTCTTTAATAGTGACCTCACTAATGGGAGGATGATTATATGATCCTGTTAGCAAAATGTTAAAGGCATCATATTTTACAAGGTTATATTTCTCATCAACTTCTTCATCCTCACTTTCATCCTAATGACATTTCTCACCCTCTGAAGATGAATCTTGCTCCACAACATTTGTTGGGGCCAGATTATTTGGGACTTGGGATGAGCTAGGCTTGTCCTCCTCATTCTGCTTCCTAGGGAAAGGCTTCCATTTTGGAATATAGCTTGATTTTTGGGCCCTTTCCAAGGTGGTGAGCTTTTTCATGTAGAGCCTCTCTCGTGAATTCATTTCTTTGTTGATATTTTCCATTCTCTTAAGAATCATTAAAAGGGTTTCTTCATGTTCATCCTTAGATTTTCCCTTTTTGATATCAACCTTAGCCTTATGGTGTTCATCAACATCTATTTTGGAAATACACAAGTTTTGCTCGACTTCCATAGCTATATATTTGGCCTCAGTCAAGGTATTTGGTTTCTTATCCCTTATTGCATTACTAAGGTGGCCACCCACTGCTTTGATAAATTTTTCAAGTATGTTAGAATAAGGGGGCCTCAAATGGTTAGGGATGTCCCTAACTATCCTATCAAACTTTAGGATGAATTCCCTAATGTACTCCATTCCCTTACTCATTTGATATAACTTTTAAATGTTGAAAGTTACTTGTGCATTACATGACCATACCTTTCTGAACGTACCCTCAAATTGATAAGAGTTGTCAATGCATCCTGGGGAAATACTAAAGTACGATTCCATTTCCTATCCTTCAAGAGACAAATAAAACAAAATAATTATTCTATCATCATCGAATATCAACCTAGGGGAAAATTTCCAATAGAATTCTTCAATATGGTTGTGAGGGCTTGTGGTAGTATCACCTTTGAACTTGGGCAACCAATTATAGTACTTCTCAGGTAAGTGTTTAGGGTCATCACTCAAGTTCAAAGGGGAAAAGACACTAACTAAACAATTTTCACTTCTAGTCATTTTGGATTGATATTGGCTTGGGTCAATGCTAGAACCAAATGCCATATTTGGGGTGGGATAATATACCTTTTAAAATTCAGGGAGAAGGGCGATTTTGATAGCTGATGGGGACATTTCTCCCCTTTTTGCTTCGGCCCTATTCAGAGGAGGAATGTTGTCACCTTCAAGAAAACTACGGGTTTTGAAAATGAATGCAGTCACCAGAGGGAGTTTTGAAATGTTGTTTGAGAATCAATCCCTCAATGATTCACTAGGGAGGCAGACCTGCTTCCTCCCCGGCAACGGAACCAAAATGTTACCGCTCAAACTAGCAGGGGTCCTAGGAGGGGATTCTAAGGGGAAACTACTAGGTTAAGGGAACCAATGGAGCGATATCCCACTATCACCTCAACTAAGACTCCTTTCTCCTTACAGACTTTCAACGATGGGAGGAGACTCGATAAGATGTAATCACGATAATATAAGGTCAATGATAAGATAAATAGGTGATTCCTAATACTATTCATAAGATAGACTGAATTAGATGGGTTTCTTGCTTTAGAAGAAAGGTGATGGGCTCTCCATGAAGGGCCAAGAAGATCCTTAGGGATAAGTTTTGAGAGTATGATTTTTAAATATGGTTCCTGTACCTAGAGATATTTATAGGCTTGTATTTTATGTGATCTTTGTAAAATTGGAATCAACAAGTTGCGCGACGACAAAAGGCCAACTGGACCCAAAATTAGGTCAAGGATATGGAGTTGATCAACCAAGGATGTACCTAAGCTAATTAGGGACGGGAAGAGGATTAAAGAAAGAATATTATTTTGATAATTTAATGTTATGATCCTGATGAGGTTAGTAGCCAATGGGAAACCAATGGCAAGAATCGATCTTCAAGCCAAGGCTTAAAATATCTCAAGATACAACTGTCATAATTTTTTGAAAATTGGAGGGGTTCTAGAGGATACACCAATGTAATTGTGGAAAAGATCAAATTATTTTGATTCCTAAATCGCGAGAAAAGTGATGCCCTAGGTGACCTATGGAGGCTAGGCCTAGAAAAAGAGGGGAGGGTGAGAAAAATAAGCTTTGATAGTGATCACCTATGGAGGATTAGTGTCTTGTACTTTGGGAGAGATGGAGTCAAGGAGAATTGATTATTCAGAAAAATTTCGCCTAATCAAGGGGTCCTTCAAACAACTTCATGTGGAATTAGGGCATGAGAGAAACTGCTTCAAGGTATTTATAATTTTATTTTCAATAAATGATGACTTTTCGAGATGAATTTAACAAAATATACCTCTAGGATCATTCACCCATTCATACATTTCCCATGACACGATTCAACATTATAAAATATCACAATTTCTACCAATTCGTATAGAAAAGAAGTAAATTTCATACTTGTATAGCAAAAATCCAAAAAAAATTCATGTGAAAAAAGTAAATAAAATTTATAAAAGAGTATATTCAATCATCATATTATGCCAATAGAGAAGCTCCAAGACAAGAGAGAGATATCCAAACATCAAAATCAATCCATATCATCCAAACACGTCCTCCAAAAGGTACAACAAAAATATCACAAGAGATAATAACCCAATCCAAGTGACGATGAATGAGAGAGAATACCTCTCTTCTATTTATACAATCCTCTAAGGGATTAAAATGGCCTAATTTGGAATAATAATACCCCCAAAGTAAAATAATGTGCACAATTACAATACTTTTAGTGACAAGCCCACCAAAATAACTCAACAACATAACAATAGGCCTATAAAGAGGGTTGAATGATCAATATAGTGAGTCATTGGGACTTTGGGGAGACCTAATGAAGGCCAACAGGTTCAATTATGAAGAAATGGACTCCAAACATAGTGGAAAAGGGGTTGGCCCATTGTTTTCCAAGAAAGAACCTGTGGTTCTCCCAAGTGGTTGTGGGAGCAAAAGGACATCCTCATGGGTCTCCAAGTGGATAAAAATTTTCTATAAAAAAACTGTAAGGGATAGGGTGATGACATAAGCCCTTCTTATGTAGCAAGAGACATACTTTTAACCCTAAAACATTAGCCAAGTGTTTGGTGCTGTGTGGAGTCAGTTGGGCATGGTGAATCAGGCACATCATCCTCATCCAAAAGGTGGAACACAAGCAATCAACGAGTGCTGTTGGGGATCCATGAAGTACTCTATACTATGGTGGAGGCCCATGGCTCTTAACACTCACCCTACAATTTCCAATATGGCCCTCTAAAGGGCTAGGACCCCGTATAGTGAGACTGATCCCAAAATGGAGACCCACCTGCAATCCTGCATAATATCCAATGTGTCCCCTTGCCCTCCAATACAACAAATATTTAGAATAATCAAGTAAAATAGCTTACAAGTCATGGAATCAATGGGCCACTTCATGGTGGCATGCCCTTCCATAGTGGGTTGTGGCATGTACAAGTGTCTCCAAGCTCAATAGATGGTTAATAAAGAACCCTATTAGGCGGTTTCAACCTTTAAAGGGGGTGACATATCCATGTTACATCCCTAAAGTGGTAGGTGGAAAATGATATAATAATGGAAAGGAGTGGGGATCATGGGAAATTATCTAGACCACATGTCATGGAACAATGGTATCTATAATAGGGGGATCCCACACTTGGGTATATTAGTGTAGGAGGGAGAAAATTGCGGTACATGAGTTACCCCGACCTTTGTTTTTCCACCCTTATTATATTCCTTTTTCCTTTGATTTATTTTTCTTGATAACTACTCGGGCCTCCAGGGGACAAGAGCATGCTTTATAATATGTAGTAGTGGATACCACCTTAAGGTGGGGTAGTTCATCACCCACCAGGGGTTGGGGAAATATTGGGTTCCTTAATGATGGAGGGGGCACATATATGGCCCATAGGAACTAGGGTGATGGCCAAGAGTAATGGGTAGAGCTCATGTTCGTCTTTTTCCCAGGTGATAAATTTGTATGTCCCAAACATATATCGTATTTTGTGGTACATTTCCTATTGAGAGTGGCCAAATTATGTTTTTTCTTTTCTTTTTAGCTGCATCAACCTTTGGGGCATCGTTTCAGGCCAGACCCAAGGTGTGGACATGAGGAGGGGGAGGCTAACTATATGTGGACCCAATGGACACCTGTGGACGTGGATGGGAAAAGAGATGAATGGGGCTAAAATTAGTGGGAGGGGGGTGATGTATATGGTGTCAGGAAATGAAACCAGACAACTGAAATCGTGCTTTTTCATGTAGTTCCAACACTAAATCTAATGGCCCGTAAAGGAGATCCCATGGGACTAGGATAGAAGGGTAACCACAAAATTGGGTAGTGGAGACAAGAATATAGATCTAATCCACTCTCTCCTCTGAGTACCCCCACCAATCCATGCCCAAAAGTGCCCATGAAAAGTAAGGAAAATTAATCAACTCTACCAATTAAAATCCATACCTTTGGGGTTGGGAGACCCACCTTCAAACATAAAATCATAAGAAGTGAGTGAGGGACCATATGGCTGGCTCAGGTGGTAGAGGAAATGACACAAAGAGATTTATGGTGGCTACAAGGGGCTGCTAGCTGCTGGCTAAGGACCATATAGGAGAAAAAATTTCTCTTATATACAGTACCCATAAGTGGTGGGTAACATCTGGCTCCAATTGGGGCATAATCTCTCAGGAAAGTGCACGAAGCTACTCGAACGAGAGGTAATGAGAAAACCAACAATATCTTGGTACTGCGAACCTATTCCCTGCACACATCGAAGACCAGGAACATAGGGAAACATGTTTCCGTGGTGTCTTATGGTAACCCATGCTTAGTATTATGCCGTAAAAATCAACAAGAAAGTAAAATGAAAATTTAATCTAAATGAAACTAATCTATCGTGATAAATATCATATGATGTTAGTTCTAATGAGAAAATAAGCATACAATGCATCATAATCTAATATTCATATGGTACAATATCAAGTGTCAAGGAAAGGGGTGATACGACTCAACTTGACCGATTGCAGGCAAAGTTCATCATTAAAAGTTTGAAATATAGTAATAATATTCCCCAACCTTCTTGGGAATATTGAAAAGCATTGGATTTTTATCTACCAAGACCAAATCCCCAACCTTGTATTCCCTCCTATGCTTCCATTTCTTGTTTTCTTTGTGACTTGGTCGCTCGAGGATACCGACTTCTTGTGAAGGGAGAACAGGGGAAGGTTTTTCCATCTCATGTGTTTTGCAATATGGAATCGATCTTGGCTTGACCACATGATTAGGGTAGGCAGGCTCGCTATAAAGAATGGAGGGGGTTCCATCAGAATGCGTAATATAGGCATATGAGAGGTCCATTTGGAGATGACCCCCAATAGTGGATCCCCACTTCCTTGATAACAACATCCCCCAAAAATTAGGGATATATACGACCGCAACATCCATAAGAAATGATATATCGGGGTTCATATCCAAGGAAACCTTAAGATATTTTATGAGGACCTCTACATATACGACTTTGGATTTAAAACCACAGACAATTTTAAAGCTTCGACTGATGGTAAGACCCAATTGCTTCATGACATTTAATGGCATGATATTTGCGGAAGCCCCTGAGTCCAATATACAATTATGTAATAGAAGTTCATTTATGGCTAAGGTAAGAATGAATCACTCATTCCTGGGTGTAGGTTGGGAAGGTGAATGTTTTCCAATTCTTTAGGTAATTCTTCCTCTTAAAAGCCTAGGGATTTATTAATTTTCCATTGTTGTTGGGAAAGTTTCACAATCTCCTTTAATGGAACTGGTATAGTCATTTTCTCTATAGCAGTATCTAGGTAAATTCCAAGTCCAACCTCTTTACCTTAATCCTTTTTTATGTTTTATTTCTTTAGAGGATCCTTTTTGGAATTGGAATTATTCAGAGGATAATTTTTAGGGGGGATCTTCAGGGAGAGCTTCTTTGTTAGGGACTTGCTTGGGAATTGAGTCATATTTGTTGTTTTCTTTGGAGGTTACAGGGTCCTTGTTGATATCCTTACTTGAATATTGAACCCCTTTGAATATTCCACTATCATCAGCATTGATGATTGAATCTTTCTTATCTTCTTTAATACTGACCTCATTAATGGGAGAATGAGTATATGATCCCCCTAGAAAAATGTTAAAGGCATCAGATTCTACAAGGTTAGATTTCTCATCGACTTCTTCGTCCTCACTTTCATCCTCATCACTTTGTTCACCCTAAGAAGATGAATCTTGCTCCACAACATTTGTTGGGGCCAAAGTATTGGGGACTTGGGATGAGCTAGGCTTGTCCTCCTCATTTTTATTTGTAGGGAAAGGCTTCACTTTTGGGATATAGCTTGATTTTTGGTCCCTTTCCAAGGCGATGATTTTGTTCATGTAGATCTTATCTTGTGAATTCATTTCTTCACTGATATTTTCCATTTTATTGAGAATCATTAAAAGGGTTCTTCGTGTTGATCCTTATATTTTCCCTTTTTGATATCAACCTTAGCCTTGTGGTGTTCATCAACATCCATTTTGGAAATCCACAGGTTTTTCTCGACTTCCACAACTATATATTTGGCCTCAGTTAAGGTCTTTGGTTTCTTATCCATTCAATGCATTAGTAAGGTGCCCACCCACTGCTTTTATAATTTTGTCAAGTATGTTAGCATCAGGGGGCCTCAAATGGTTAGGGATGTCCCTAAATATCTTATCAAACTTTAGGATGAATTCCATAATGTCTTCCCTTCCCCTACTTCTTTGATAGAACTTTTCAATGTTAAAGGCTCCTTGTGCATCACATGACCATCTCTTTGTGAACATATCCTCAAATTGATCAAATTTGTCAATGCATCCTGGGGAAAGACTAAGGTACCATTCCCTTTCTTGTCCTTTAAGAGACAAAGAAAACAACATAATTATCATATATTCATCGAATATCAACCTAGGGGAAAGGTTCCAATATAATTCATCAATATGGTTGTGAGTGCTTGTGGTAGCATCACCTTTGAACTTGGGCAGCCAATTATAGTACTTCTCAGGTAAAGGTTTGGGGTCATCACTCAAGTTCAAAGGGGAAAATACACTAACGAAACACTTTTCACTTCTATTCATTTTGGGTTGGTATTGGCTTGGGTCAATGCTAGAACCAGATGCCATATTTGGGGTGGGATCATTGACCTTCTCAAATTCATTGAGAAGGGAATTTTTTTATAGGTGATGGGGTTGGTTCTCCCCTTTTTGTTGCATCCCTGCAAACTATGGGTTTTGAAAATGAATGGAGTCACCAGAGGAATTTTTGAAATGTCCTTTATGAATCAATCCCTCAATTATTCACTAGGGAAGCAGACATTCATCCTCCCCGGGAATGATTCCAAAATGTTACTGCTCAAACTAGCAGGGGTCCTAGGAGGGGATCCTAAAGGGAAAATACTAGGTCAAGGGAAACAATGGAGCGATAACCCACTATCACCTCAGCTAAGGATCCTTTCTCTTTATGGAATTTCACTGATGGGAGGAGACTCGATAAGATGGAATCATGAGAATATATGGTCAATGATAAGCTAAATAAGTGATTCCTAGAGTTTTTCGCAAGAAAGACTCAATTAGATGGGTTGCTTGCTTTAGAAGCAAGGTGATGGGTTCTCGAGGAAGGGCCAGTAAAATCCTTAGGGATAGGTTTTTAGAGGATGATTTGTAAATATGGTTCCTAGACCTAGATATATTTATAGAGTCTTTTATTTTATGTGATCTTTATAAAATTGGAATCAACAAGTTGCGGGACCACAAAAGGCCAACTGGACCCTAAATGAGGCCAAGGATATGGAGTTGATAAACCAAGGATGCACTTGATCTAATTAGGGAATGGAAGAGGATTGAAGAAAGAATATTCTTTTTATAATTTAATGTTATGATCTTGATGAGGTTACTAGCCAATGGGAAACCAATGGAAATAATTGATCTTTAAGCTAGGGCTTGAAATATCTCAAGATCCCACTGTCATAATTTTTGAAATTTGGAGGGGTTCTAGATGACACACCAATGCATTTGTGGTAAAGAAATAAAATTATTTTGATGTATAAATCGTGAGAAAATTTATGCCCTAGGTGACTTGTGGAGGCTAGACCTAGAAAAACAGGGCATTATAGGCCATTTTGTCACATCCAATCAAAGTGAGCCTCCTAATGGGATAAATAAACATCTTATTCCCCTTGTCATCATCTTGCACAAACCTCTAGGCATGTACCTTTCATCCCTCAGAATTTGAACCCTAAACTGCCCTATTTGAGCCAGTTTGAGCACCAACGCTCCCTACAAGGCTACTGGGTTGAGCTCACCATGCTCCCTACAAGCCTACTGGGTTGCGCTAACCTACAAGTTGCTCCCATGTGTCCAACATTGTTCACCGGAAGGTAAGCCTCCTTTGCACCTGTGTTGGTTCTAGAATTTTGGGAGAATGACCGAGATTCTAGAAGCTTCACCTTCTAGGAGTTTCCATAATTTTCTTCAACTACTTACCTTGGATTGACATTCAGATCCTATATTAACCTACTTTGGAGTTTTCACCACTTATCCTTTGATTACATCCCTCCATCAAAGGTGGATCTAAAGCCCTAGAATGGTAATTGGATGAGAATTCCCAACTTACATGTCTCTCCTATATATTTACCCTCTCATATGCTAGAGGTAATGGTTGGATTTGGAGAGTGATTTTGCCCTTATGTTGTTGCAATAATTAGTTATCATCTCATGCATAGGGTGACTGGAGGTGTTTATTGTTACAAGGAAAGGACGAGTTAACAACTTGGAGGAGCTCTTTTACAAGATCAATTGCCAGTTATGCTTGTAATCTCCTTCTATTTATATTAATTCAAATAATTATTTGTTTTCCTATATGTGATGTTGATTCGCTTATTTCAATACCATGTTGATATATTGAACAAAGTATTTAGATGATAATGCATACATCTCGTAGTTTCTTGGCTTGTGTCATCTGACTGTGAAAGATCTAATTTTGGCATTCGGAGTTGGAATTGGAGCCTCCAAGCTAAAGAAAGAGAAAAGTGAGCAACAATTTCCAGGTAGGCCTCACTCCATCATCTATTTACTTTAAGGAAAAGCATTGGATTCCTTGTCTCTTTGTTGTTCTAGGTTGACCAAGAAACCTAGGGGAGATACCGTTTTCTGCAATTGTAAATCCCATATCACTAATTGGCGACCATACTAGGGAATGAAGTATTCCCTTGGTGGTTTTCCTTGTCCGTTGTGTTTGATTACCTCATTGAAAGTCCTTTGTTGCATCATCCAAGAAAGAACAGACCTAAGAAGTGGTTCACTTAACCCTTTTTGAAATTTTTGTGTCGGAAACCTCTTGTTCAAGCCCAATGCTACCCCAGTGCCTCTGACAAAGCATTGCACCTCACCCTGGCTCACTCTTTCCCAGTGTTGCAAAGCACTAGTGCCTTCTCTGCATTAGTGTTAGTCCCTATTTTCACACAAGGTTTGCCTTGGTTTTTACTCCTCTCATCCAGCAGCCTACTTCTAGTTGAGTTTCCTTGGGTCTTCAGTGCCTTATGGTCTCTCTAAAACCCCCATTCAGTTTTCATTTGTGTTTGTTTACCTTTGATAAGAATTGGTTTCAATTTTTCTTTTTTCTTATCGTTTAGTCGCTTGAAAACTTAATTTGTTTGATTGATGAGAGCTTGGATGAATTTTTGTTTGAGTCCTCATTTTGAAAAGTGTAATTGAATAAGTAATTGAACATTTTCATCTTAGTTTTCTTCATTTCGAAAATTAAGTGTGGTGAAAAGAAAAAAATTGCATTTGGAATTTAGGGTTTTGCATGTGTGTTAGATTAGGAACAGTCACATATAAAGGAATATTGCAACCCGCATCTTGTTTGTTGCATATTCTGTGTTGCATCTTGATTTTTTCTTACCTTCCTTAGCTATATTTTCATTGAAAGAGAAAATATTCATGTTTTCTCATGCTAGATTCGCATCCTAGGGTATTCAGGTTACATTCGTGGTGAGCACTAAAACTATAACTTAATCAAAGATAAACTGTAAATTTATTGAATCAACCTAAGGAGCATTTGTAAAATTTACGCAAACATTTAGAGGTCTAGGTTAGAGACATGTTCTGGTGTCGTTAAACATAAGAGATGTCATTGTTCTCTAGCGTTGCATTCAGGGGGTGAAATCTCATTCCACGTACATAAGTGTATAGGATCATTCTCCAAGTACCTTTGGGTATAACGAACGACACTCCACGCATGAAAATTATATGGGAATGATCTCATCGAACGGTTACACAAGACATCACTACTACAGACTACACTCCCACATATCGTCGAGTATATTTTTGGAGTCCCCTATAGGTTTCTATCCATCCATAGGTAACCAAGTCTTCTGCCTTGTATACCATGATACACTGAACAAAACATTCGGGGATACTGGCTTCCATACATTAAGTCCCTAGTTTTCCAAGGTGTATATTGCAGTTCATGGTTGCTTGGTAATCCTTTATCCATAGATTTCCCTCTTTTTTATTTATTTCTTTTTGTGTTAATAAATTTATCATCCAACGTGGAATAACAAAATAACTTTCATCGTCGTTCACGTAGAATGAAAAATAAGCCTCCTCTACCAACAGAGGCTACTCCTAACTGACATCAGAAACATAAGAAAACACAAACTACCAAAATAGGAACTTCATGCACTACTTATGGTTCTCTTATTGATACTGTATTGCCATAATAAAATATTCCTTTGAGTTCTGAACCCGAGATTACATCTAACCCTGTTGGTGACACTGACACAATTGAAATAGAAATACTTGAGGTCACTAAACCTGACCTTCTTGAGTCAAACACCTTGTTTCCTAAGGCCATTGAACCTAAGGATCCTCATCCTTCCTCGCCTAATTCAACGGGACCTTCCTCTTCTCTTCCTTTGTCTCAGATGAAACCAATATACCTTGGGCCTGATGGTGAACCTATTCCATACGCACTTGTGAGTATTGAAGAGATCTCTCAAGAAGAGCCTCATCCTTCTTATCCCTTTCATTGGGAAGGACTTAATTTGTATCAAACCAATCCTTTTTTCCTCTTAAAACTCTGACAACACCTCCTTTACCTGATTCTTTGGGCTTACCCAAAGATCTTTGGCAACAATCTTCCTTGGGATTGTCAACTATGTATAGATTTGATTCAAACTCCCAACTCGTGTCGACCACTATGGTTGAGACATCAAGTGTTGCTTCCTCATCCATATTTGCGACATCATCAAAAGCTCATTTATATGGTGGCCTTTCCATCCCACCTAGTTATCAGTCATTATCTGGTAACTTTTCTGGTGCGACCTCAAGTCCTTCGACATCCCCCATGTCATCTAATTCAGGAATAATGTTTGGTACTTCTCTTATAAATTCCACACAGTCTGCTCCTCTTCATCCGACTATATCTAAAATATAGAAGCGGGTTGGTCCTTACATTAGTGGACAAAGATACCCTCAACAACCTAACTCTCCTTATGTTGGGTACCATTCATATGGATCACAGTTTCCTCTGTCATCTTCCACTCCTTATGCAAGGGGGAAACTTGTTGGTTGTGTACCTCCTTATGGTAATCTGCCTAGTTATGGTCCAACTTATCCTAGAACGACTGCTAGCGTTTGTAAACCTACTTCCCCCATTCAACATGGCTCATTTTGGGATCGATTGTTGAATCCTCAAGCTGCATAATCCTCATCAAAAATTCCTTTTTATCCATCAACACCTAAACAAGCTAAAATATATGTGATCCAACCTTTACATACTATTCTTATGGTATCTGGCCCTTCGTAGACACTACATAGTCAAATTGTACAAGGTACCTCATCTTCTCAACCACTTGCACAAAGTTCTCCTCAAGTTATGACGGGTCAAATTCTTCAGAATTTGGCGCAGTCTCAACCGAACCCATCATACCAAAGGGAAATACAGAACACTATCGGGAAACAATATGGACCTCATCACACACCTTTCCAAGGCCAACAAATTTAGACCCAACCATTCCAGCAACTTTATCGTCATCCTGGGACTGGGAAGCAAACTCACTTGTATGATGGTTATCAGAATCCTACATATCCTGGAAACTAGAACCCTCCTTATCTAGGCATGCAAGTTCCCATTTCTTAGGCTATCCTTTCTTACCTAAGTCATCCCCCTCTGTATTTTAACCGACAATTTCCTTTTGTGGCTACTCTCGAATTACCTGATTTAACTCGGCTTACTAACGACCCCATCACTAATTTTCCATGGTGGCCAATTATTCCCACCAAGTTTCCATCTGATATACCAAAGTTAAATGGGATTCCTGGAGAAGACCCATCGATGCAAGTCATGACATATCATCTATGGTGTTGATCCAACCCCCTTAATGATGATTCCATTCAACTTCATCTTTTTCAGCGACGGCTTATAGGTACTACAACTAAATGGTATATTGAATAACCTCAAGTGTCGTTTCACGATTTGAGTACTTTAGCCACCACATTCATCACACATTTCAAGTTTCCCATCATATACGAAACTGGAATAGAACTATTGAATAACTTCAAACAATCAGATTCCACTCACATTTTGGATCACATCCATGAGTGGAGGCACTGTCGTCAGTTGGTCAAGATATTTTTTCATGATCAGTTGTTGGTAGAATGGTTTTTCAAGTATCTGTTAGCTCCTATAAAAAAATATGTGGCCAATGTTGGAGTCGTGACCGAAGAGCAAGTGATTTCCCGTGCTCAATATCTAGATTTTGTTTATACCCAATCGAGCATGCTCTATGATAAGATACCAAATGCTCTTCGACCTTCAAACATTGTTCCTCTTCCATTAGGGGAATTTTGAGGTCTAAAATGGGCCTCCTAAGGAAATTATAAAATTATAGTGGAAATAATAAAATAAGATTTGATTACATCATCAAATTTTAGAGGGAAAAAATAAAAAAACTACTTTTTCAACTTATCTCCCAAAGTTTTTACTCAAATTTCGAGCTGGAGTACTCATTGGATGAAAAATTTAATTCCTCATCCAGGGAGTACCCATGTTGCATACTTTTGATGGGTCCTACTACACAAAAAATGAGAAATACATGAAAAACGAGATTGCAATCACGTTTTTTATGTATTTCTCATTTTTCATATTGCAGGGTCCATCGAAAGTATGAAACATGGGTACTCCTTGGATGAGGAGTTAAATTTTGCATCCAACGAGTAATCCCGCTCGAAATTTGAGTAAAAACTTTGGGATATAAGTTGAAAATACGAATTGAAAAAGTAGTTTTACATTTTTATTATTATTTAATATTTTTACCCTTTTAATTAAAAAATGGTGAATCATCTCCCATGGTTAACATCATCATCTTGAATCCTATTTGTTCTTAAAAAGTTTATTTTTTCTGTACATTTTTCTTAGGAGGCCCATTTTAGACCTCAAAATTCCCCTAATGCACCTGGTAAAGAATCTCATGTCGTTGATGGCATTATTGGTTCTTCCAGTTCACAGTCAGTGAGTAAACCATATGGTATTGATTTTTCCACTCCTGCTCAAAACCCTCAATCCCACCCTCCTATGGATTCTACTTCCGAGATAAATGTCATTTCATCTGACAAGGGAAAATCTCAATAGAAACTTGGAAGCAATAAGAAAGGTAAAGGTCAGAAAAAGAAAGACTCATCACTGCAAGATAAACAAACAAATTCATCTTCTAATGAGAATCGAAAGCCTCGATATCCATGCTTAATTTGCAACGAGGATAAATTTACACATGATTGTCTGCACCACACTGAAGTGAATCAGTTTCTTAAGTCATCCACTTATCCCGTTGTGTTGACTGACACGTTTCCAAATCTGGAAACTGATATGGTTTCCCGAGACCCCACTTCTTCTAACACTATTTTGATGCTTTCCTCCTCAAAGTAGAGATCCAATGTTTTGGTGGACACTCGGAAAAAATACTATGGTAATGTGAATCCACCAAATGGTTAGGATACTGATCAACCTTCCAGTTTGGCTCCCACCTCATTTTATTTTGTTCTGCCTCCGAAATTGGAAATCAAGCCTCTGAAGGGTGTTATTCATAAGTCTACTTACAACCCTCATTCAAGAGCTGCCCAAAATTACAATGTGGTTGAGGACTTGGCTCAATATCCATTAGCCATGTTCACTCTTGAGGTGTTGCAAAACTCCTCTTCCCAAAAGAATCCCTTATTGTCGGCTATCAGATGTATGGATCCATCGGATTCGAACCTAGTGGTTTTCTCTCATGAAATATATACTCTTCGACTTCTAGCTCAATTAGAATTTATGACCAAGGTCACTGTCCATGGAAAGAGATTTCATCTTTCCATTTTGGACAAGGGAGCATCGACCTGCATCATGTCTATGTCTTGTTGGAAGGCGATTGGTTGACCTCAACTGAATCAATCGACCAGCACGTTAAAAGCCTTTAATGGAAGGACATATACAACTTGTGGACTATTAAATTCCCTCCAAGTGGAACTTGGGGGAAAAACCATCTCTGTTGATATTGAAGTTATCGACAGACCTCTTGATTATAATCTTCTACTGGGATGTACATGGGTTTACACTATGGCTTTCGTTGTTTCGACCTACTTTCGCATGATCACCTTCAATCATAAAGGTGGGATCATAGCCATAGATCAACTCAACTTCTTTGCCTATGATTCAATGTTACTACAAGTGTCCCTCTTGTAGGGGAATCCCTACATTCCTATCAGCATGTTAGAGTTGGATTATTGAAGGACTTATCACTTATGGGAACTTTTTCCCTCCCTCCTCCTCCCCCGTCCAATTCCTCACCTATGATTCCTTATATCAATATGATATCGGCTTCTACGATTCGGGCCGATCCATGGGTTGTACTGGATGAAATTGACATCCAAATTTTAGGTGACCAAATTTTTCTCAACCTTTGAGCAAGATTACGAGCTATTCACTCGGCTTGTGCGGCCCATACTTTTTCTTCGATCAATTGGGTACATCTATCCCTGGATTATGGCATGCCCTATGATCCTTTCTTGCATATATTCTCAACTGACAAAAGCATCATGGAGATCATGATGCCATAAGACGCACCATGGGATAAACATCATCATCGTTCCCCCCTTCCCGATTCCGTAGAAGACAATCTAGGTGGTTTGTATCTACCTAATTTAATTGAATCCTCTATGAATTATGTTTCCATTCATGAGATTGAATATGAAAAGAACCTCTTGAATATCGAAGAAACCATTCCTCTCTGTGTTGTTTCTAGTCGACTGTTTGGTTTCGTTATCTCCAAGCAAGGAATTCGTATTGATCCTCTCAAAGTCCAGGCAATTGCTAATTTTCCAGCACCCACCTCCTTAGTTCAATTACAAAAAATCCAAGGGAGAGCTAACTTCTTGAGGATATTCGTCCCTAATTATGCCGATTTGACCAAAGGATTTACTCGCTTATTGAAGAAAGGGATTCCCTTCCATTGGGATGACGTTGCGTAGAAAGCGTTTGATGCCTTGAAAGATGTACTGGTTCTGACATCTCTTTTATATCCCCCTAACTATCATCGCGACTATTTCCTATATCTCACTGCCACCATCTCTACTATATCTATGGTGTTGGTACAAGAAGACAACATTGGGACTGAACATCTCGTTTACTATCTGATTCAAAACCTCAATGATATCAAGATCCAGAATACTCATGTCGAAAAGTTGGCTTTGGAGGTCATTCAAGCCACCAGATATTTTTCCATTACACCTTGCTTTGGAAAAATACGGTCGTTTTATATTGCAACCCAATGACATATATACTATCATGCTAATTGTTAGGGGTGAAGTACTCAAAATGGATAGTTATTCTCCAAGATTTTGACCTGGAATTTATCAAATCCAAGTCTAAGAAATCCCTAGTTTTCTCCGAACTAATGTGCGATCTTCCCTCCCTTGATGCTGAATCTACAGATGAAGATTCAATCCCCGACAAGTCATTTTTTTTGATATCATCATATGAACCATGGTATGGATATTTCATAATATATCTCCATACCAAAAATTTCCAAACTAATACCTCTCTCTCTAAGCAGCGACATATCTGTTACCAGTCTTAAAATTATCTGATTATCGGTGAAACCCTTTACCATCATGGTATCGATATGTTATTACAAAGGTGGCTCACCCTTGAGGAGGACGAGAAAGTTTTGAATGATTTCCATTCAGGAGCATGTGGCAGACACTTATCTAGTTATGCTACCGCGCAAAATATCTTACACGCTGGCTACTTTTGGCCCACCATTTTCCAGGACTGTATCTTTGCAGTCCATAAGTGTCATGCTTGCCAGATATATGATTGAAAATTTTGTGCTCCACCTGCTCCACTCCATCCCATTGTCGACGTTGGCCCATTTGTGAAATGGGGTATCGAATTTATGACATGTAACCCTCATTCAGCCGAGGGGCATGATTATATCATTGTCACTGTTGACTACTTTACTAAGTGGGCCGAAGTGATTCCTACATTCAATAACACTGGCGAAATGTCCGCATACTTCTTTTTCAACCACGTGATCACTAGGTTTAGTGTTCTGCAAGTAATAGTCATAGATCACATGAATAATTTTTAGAATCATATGATGACCGAATTAACTGCCAAATTGGTACTTTCATATGAAAATTCCACTCCCTATTATCCTCAAGCTAACAGACAGGTTTAAGCTATCAAAAAATTTCTTAAGACTATGCTTCAATGCATGATAGGGGTCCATAAATCGAATTGGAACTTGCTTCTCTATGTTGCCTTGTGGGAATACTGAACCTTAGTAACGAATGTTATCAGATTCACACCATTTCAGTTAGATTACGGGCTGGGAGTGATCCTTCCGATTGAGTGTGAATTTCCATCACTGAAACTAGATATCGAACTTCTCATTGCTACCTCCACAGAAGAGGAGTGCCTTTTACACTTGACTCAATTGGATGAGACCGGATGCAATGCCACTTTGGGCAATGAAGCTCATAAAATATGCATCAAAGCGCAATATGAAAAAAGTTTCAAGCCTAGAGTCTTCTCAGAAGGAGATATGGTACTTTTATATGACTAGGAGGCCGACAAGTTAGGCCTATGAAAGCTCCAACCTATGTGGCTAGGCCCATACATTGTCAAATGTGACCTAGAAAAATGGGCTTACAAGTTAGCCGATCTGGATGGAATTCCACTGTCACAGCCTAGAAATGGGTTATATCCCAAAAAGTACTATGCTTGATCCCATGCGTAGTAAAATATGTGCATATTGTCTATAGGTGTGTTGAGTTTGTTTGTAGTGTGTTTTTCAGAGTTTCCCATGGTTTTTGTTGATCCTTCTTTACTTTGGTTTGCAGATGTCAACCTCTCTCGAACAGTATATTGGTTATGTAGATGGTGCTAGCCGTAGTAATCAGAACCTATCCTCCATAGCATGGGAAATCTTTGCTCCAAATGGCGAGCTAGCGGGTATGCGATGGATTTGAATTTTCCGCTCTACTAACAACATCACTGAGCATAACATAGTAGTAGAGTTGTTTTCTGATGCTATTTGACATGGTATCCATTGTATAGTCATCAGGCTTGACTCCTAGCTCGTAGTACTACAACTCGTGAACATATATTCAGTGAGGAATCTCGCCATCCTTCGTATGGTTTTGAGAGTGCGTCTTTTAGAAAAACATTTCAACTTCATACAATATGAAAAATTTTATAGAATTCTAAACACTTTAGCATATTCCCTAGCTAATTTAGTTTTAGACAGACATTTGCAACGAATGTAGGTAACTTTCAATTAACATCACATTACAGTGAAAGCATAATATGAACTAGGAAACATTGAATATATATGTGTGTGTGTGTGAAAGAATAATAGGAACTAGGAAACATTGAATATATATATATATATATATATATATATATATATATATATATATATATATATATATATCTGTGTGTGTGTGTGTGTGATAAGTTTGGTTTTACAAAATGTGTGTCTCGAGACACATATGGCTACATCACTCATTTACAAAAACTACATGCAAACATCTAAGTAGACAATCAGTGGTGCTCATGATAAAATGACACTGCACGAGCTATATTGTGTAGCAATCAACCAATATGACTAGGTACCCCAATGGTATGTCACTGAAGTTGCAGTGGAAGCTGATTGACCACGGTCTCATAAATCCCATGGGTCAATTTGTCCATGTGGCACTCTACCTCCGATAGGACCTCCTCTACCTCAAGATCCCATAGCGCATCCCATCCCATCGCAACAACCTGTACTAGTCCCACTGCCTCCTCCTATGGCTGTCTCTCTGTGTGATAGAGATATGTAGCACCCATTGGTCGAACATGTTCAATTCCTGCATGAAAACATAAAATAGTTTAGTCTCAGGAACACGAAAAAACACAAAAAATGTAAAACTTCATAAAATAAATGGGTCAAAATTTCTTACTTGTAGCATCCCTTTTCTCATCCTCAAGAAACATGAGCTCGGAATCATCACAAAAATCCATCCCTACGTAAGGATACTCATCGATCACGATGAACTGTGTGCGTATCCATCCAAACAAGGTTGGTGAAAAGATGATCGTTGATGGACCTGCATGTCTAGCCATGTGGTCTATCCACCTCTTCATCTGTGGGACCCTCAAATTGAAGGGCTTAAGAATAATTTGTTGAGGCTACAGTAATGGTACCCACTCTAAGGAAAAAGAGACCAATATGGCACCATAGCCGAAGTTCTTCAACTTCCCCTCCTTTTATTTAGTAAGTTGTTTCTTCAAGTTGACCAAGACACCCTCTCTCTAGTTGAATATTGTCAACACTAGACATTCTACCTTGTACTGCTTGTATGATATTCTTTCCACATGTAATGTTGAGCTTCCTACCAATATTGATATGATGAAAAAGATCGTTCTCAAAGGTATTTGGGTCACATCCTCGATTTTAATCTTTCAATCCCTTATAGGCACGACTTGAGGTCTGCAATTGATATGAATGTAATATTTCACCGTCTCGCCACCATTTATTATGCCTAGAGGAGAGATGGGGGCACCTTGCTTTGACAATCCCTTCAAAAAGTAAATATCATCTACCTGTACCTTGAGTAGATTCTCCCTATAATTGAACACATGTGCCAGAACATCCCATGAATGCACAAGGTACTTTAACAACTCTGTTTCCTGCCTCATACCGGGAAGCCACAAGAATTTCAACAACTCACAATTTCTAAGCATCCAAATGGTATCAGGGTCGTTTGAGGCATCCATGTCTTGTGCTTCATGCTCTCTTTCTCTCCATATAAATGACATTTTGTCATAATGGGTACCTGAAACTTCAACAAAGGACTCATTAGACTATTTTCTATGCAAAAAACTTGGCGAAATTTCAGGCAAAAATGAGAACAAATTTGAGAAATGTGCCCAACGCACCCGAGGAGGCTTAGAAAGAGCGTTGTACCTTTTTCTGCAGTGTTACACTTCCTAGGTGAAATTCCTTTTTCGACACAAAGGGGGTGCGTTGGTCCTAGGGATTTTTTTATGAACCCCAGGGGACTTAAAAAAATTGAAATTTTTTCATGAAAACACAAAAATCAATCGTGGAAAGATAGAGAAAGGTCTTAGCTCCTACCTAGATTTGACATCACTTGAAAAGGTTCCCTGGATTGGTCACAATCAACTGCAGAAGATCGAGGGCAAAAGGGCTCCAAATATTCACTGTTGAAGGTAAAGTGTGAAATGGTAAAAATGAAATGTCATTTTAGATATTTATGGTCATTTTCTCGTTATTTTATTCATTTTAAACATTTTTACCTAGATATGCTTCATTTTTACTATGAAACAGGTATGTTTAATCCTTCTTGTGGTGTTTTGAGCAGGATGATAGTTGTTAGCATGTTTTTACTATGTTGTAACATGTTACTTTAACCACAGAGTAAACTTTTATCTCTTTTTTGGACTCTATAAACCAATGAAAAAGTAACCCCATGGATTCTTCTTTCAACTCTTTTTAGACTCCCAAAATACGAAAATATTGTCGAACACTTTTCCATTCAAGCTCGTAAAAGTAAATGAAAAGATGTCTACTCAGTGTAAGCTTAACCCTTTTCTGGACTGAGATAGACTAACTACGAAAAAATAATACCATAGTCAAGCATGGCTAAGAGGTTCTCTTGAGTATTATTTTCTACCTTTTCGGGCTTAAGAGACTGTCTACAAAAAGGGACACATGGAGTTTTCTTTTCCGCCTCTTTTTCAAACTCTCTAAATATGAAAAGGATGTCGAGTTTTACCTTCACTGGACTCGTTAAAACATCAAACAGTGACGGACTTGTCGAACATGACAAGGAAAAACCACTCATTCTCAGGGTTCGTTAAAAATACTCAGAGGGATTCATCCAAATAATGAATTTACAGATCAAACATATGTTATCCTCCTCATGCTTGTTAAAAAATAAAGAGGTACTGACCAATATGGTTGGGGAAATTGGGAAATTAGGGGATTCCATCTTTTCTAAATGGCAACAAGTTTCCCTTGACATGAAACTTTCCACTTCATCTCCGTGGCTATTGGGTTGGGTAATCTTCTTGTCTTTTGGTTATCATACCATTTTTCTATCCCTCCATTTCGGTTTTGGGTCAATGATTCCAACTCCATTCAGTGTCGTTATGTGTTCAAGAGAAGTCCATTAAGGTTATATTTTCTACAATACGCTTAAGCCTGCATTTCATGTCTGCGTTTCCTGATCTAGTTCCATATCAGCATTATTCTGATCATTATGTCTCAATCATGATACTTGTTTCATGTCATTGATGGGGGATACATCAAGGCCCTCCTGTGACAGTTCACTTCCTATCGACATCAACACATCATCTAGGAAGTTGACTTAGAAACACCCCTTTGGTACCTTGGTGCTTGCATACATCAATGTCAATTTTCCTCGCTCTCGACGACAAGTTTACATCAATGGCCTTTGACCAAAATATTCTTTGTGGTGTTCTACATTAACTCATTTACTCACACCATACCGATTGTACCATTGTACCTTGAGAGTCATTAACATCATTTGAGGTTTCACTCACGTGTGTTAATGGATTACATCATTTTCCAGTAATCCGGTGGTGTGTACCATGTTTGACTTCAACTCATTGATTCACATGGATAGACTCGTATGTTAGTTCGTCATTTGAACAAGATAGAATACCCCAGATCTAGCTTCATCCATCCGGACTGCGATTTCAGGAGTTATACAAAGATCACAATGTATGATGGTCGTGATAATATAGATAATCATCCAGTATGATTCCATTAGTTGCATCTATGGACGTGTCTTTTGATCATTATACATGATATGTTAGCTTATGAGATGAGTATGGGTATGCCCCCCTCAGCATTCAGATGTCATGATACTTGTATTGTAATAGATGATGATCACCAGTTGTCCATGATCCCTACTTGTCACAAGGTAAATCAATGCAGTCATCAGTCACTATTTTTGACTTTGTGCTTTAGGGAGAATTATTTTATAGGCCATTTTGTCAAAGTGAGCCTCCTAATGGGATCAATCAACATCCTATTCCCCTTGTCATCATCTTGCACAAATATATATGCATGTACCTTTCATCCCTCAAAATTTCAACCCTAAGCTTTTTTATCTGAGCCATTTTGAGCACCAACGCTCCCTGCAAGCCTACTAGGGTGCGTTCACCTACAATTTTCTCCCCTATGGAAAACGTTGGTCACCAACATGTAAGCCTCCTTTGCACCTATGTTGGTTCTAAAATTCCATGAGAATGAGCGAGATTCTGGAAGCTTCACCTTCTAGGAGTTTCCATAATTTGTTTCAACTACTTACCTTAGATTGACATTTAGATCCTATCTTACCCTACTTTGGAGTTTTCACCACTTATCCTTTGATCATATCCCTCCATCAAAGGTGGATCCAAATCCCTATAATGGTAATTGGATAAGAACTCCCATCTTACCCATCTCTCCTATATATTTACCCTCTCATATGCTAGAGGTAATGGTTGGCTTTGGAGAGTGATTCTACCCTTATGTTGTTGCAGTAAGTAGTTATCATCTCATGAATAGGGTGATTGGTGGTGTCTATCATGATAATGAAAGGACGAGTTAATAATTTGTAGGAGCGCTTTTACAAGATCAACTGCCACTTACAGTTCTAATTTCCTTCTATTTATATTAATGCAAAGAATCTTTGTTTTCCTATATGTGATGTTGATTCGCTTATCTCAATACCATGTTGATCTATTGAATCATTAGAGGGAATTTCAGCCTAAAAGTGACCTCCTAAGGAAAAATCATAAAATAATAGTTAAAATAATAAAATAAGAGTTATGAATTTTGGAGGGAAAATAATAAAACTACTTTTGTAATTGTATTTTTGGCTTATCTCCCTATAGGTATACTCAAATTTCAAGTGTAGACACTCTTTGGATGCAGAATTAAATTTTTCATTCAACAAGTACCCATTATGCATACTTTTAAGAAGACCCACATTGATAAAAATTGCAGATGCGTTAAAAAAACGTGCTGAACCCACTTTTTAATGTATCTACAATTTTGATCAATGTGGGTCTTCTCAAAAGTATGAAAAATGGGTACTCGTTGGATGCAAAATTTAATTCTGCATCCAATGAATGTCTAACTTGAAATTTGAGTAAACCTATAAGGCGATAAGCCAAAGATACACTTAAAAAAGTAGTTTTTCTTCTTTTCCCTCCAAAACATTTACATGTACCTCTTTTTAAATTTAAATGATTTTGATTGGTTTACATATTATGACATGGAAATTACGTGAAAATTTCATGGGCGCTTTTATGCTAAAATTTCCGCTAATGAGAGTATTTAGATGATACTACATACATATCATAGTTTCTTGGCTTGTGTTATCTGACTGTGGGGGATCTAATTTTGGCAATAAGAGCTGAAATTCGAGCCTCCAAGCTAAAGAAGAGTGAAGTGAGTGACTGTTTACAGGTAGGCCTCACTCCATCATCTATTTACTTTAAGGAAAAGAATTGGGTTCCCTGTCTCTCTGTTTTTCTAGGTTGACCACCAAACCTAGGGGATATACCTTTGTTCGTAGTCGTAAATCTTGTATAACAAAGGGTAGGTTGATAAAATAAGCTTTGAAAGTGATCACCTATGGAATATTAATTCCTTGTCCTTTGGGAGAGATGGACTCAAGGATAATTAATTATTCGGAAAAACTTCACCCAATCAAGGAGGCCTTCAAACAACTTCACGTGGCATTAGGGAAAGGGAGCAACTGCTTCAAGGTATTTATAATTCGATTTGAAATAAATTATGGATTGTCGAGATGCATTTTACATAAAATAACTCTAGGAAAATTCACCCATTCATACATGGCCCATGACATGATTCAACTATAAAAGATCACAATTTCTACCAATTCGTATAGAAAAGCAGTAAATTTCATACTTGTATAGGGAAAATCCCAACAATATTCATGTGACAAAAGTAAATAAAAAGAATAAGCATGAAAACAACAATTAAATGTATAAAAGAGTATATCCAATCATCATATTATTCCAATAGAGAAGCTCCAATACAAGACAAAGATATCCAAACATTAAAACTCATCCTTATCATCCAAACTCGTCCTCCAAAAGGTATAGCAAAAATATCACAAGAGATAATAACCTAATCCAAGTGATGATGAATGAGAGAGAATGCCTCTCTTATATTTCTACAATCCTCTAAGGATTTTGAATGGCCTAATTTGGACTAATAATGCCCCTAAATTAAAATAATGTGCATAATAACAATACTTTTTGTGACAATCCTACCAAAATTAACTCAATAACATAAGAATATGCCTCTCAAGAGGGCTGAATGATCAGTATAGTGAGTCATTGGGCCTTTGAGGAGGCCTAATGAATCCCAACGGGTGCCATGATGAAGAGCTAGACTCCAAACATGGTGGACAAGGCGTTGGCCCATTGTTTTCCAAGCAAGAACCTGTGGTGCTCCCAAGTGGGTGTGGGGGCACAAGGACATCTTCATGGGTCTCCAAGTGGATCAAAAATGCTTGTAGACAATTTGTAAGAGATAGGGTGATGACATAAGCCCTCCCTATGCAACGGAAGACATCCTATGTCCCCTGTAACATCTTCCAAGTGTGTGGTGCATGTGAGGAGTCGGTTGGGCATGGTGAACCATGTACATCATCCTCATCCAAAAGGTGGAGCACGAACAATCAACAAGTGGTGCTAGGAATCCATGAAGTACTCTATACTATGGTGGAGGTCCACCTGCAATCCTACATAATATCCAATGCATCCCCTTTCCCTCCAATACAACAAATATTTAGAATAATCAAGTAAAAGAGCTTACAAGTCATGGATTCAATGGGGCACTTCATGGTGGCATGCCTTTCCATAGTGGGTTTGGGCATGTACAAGTATCTCCAAGCTCAATAGAGGGTTAATCAAGGATCCTATTAGGTTGTTTCAACTTTTAAAAGGGGTGACATGTACATGGTACATCGCTAAAGCGGTAGGTGGAAAATGATATAATAATGGAATGGAGTGGGGTCATGGGAAATACCCCTGACCACATTTCATGGCATAAGAATATCTATAATAGGGGAATCCCACACCTGAGTATGTGAGTGTAGGAGGGAGGGAATCTTGGTACATGAGTTACCCCAACCTCTATTTTTCCACCCTTATTCATATTAATTTTTCCTTTGATTGATTTTTCTTCATATTTTCTCAGAGCTCCATGGGGATAAGAGCACAATGTGTAATATGTATCAGTGGATACCCCCCTAAGGTGGGGAATTTCATTTCCCACCAAGGGTTAGGACAATCATGGGTTCCTTAATGATGGAGGGGGCTTATCTAGGGCCCATAGGAACTAGGGTGATGACCATGGATAAGGGGTAGAGCTCATGTTTAGGTTTTTCCCACGTGCTAAATTTCTATGTCCAAACCGTTTTTTTCATTTTGTGGTGTATTTCATGTTGAGAGTGGCCAAATTATTCTTTTTATTTTCTTTTTAGCTGCATCAACATTCAAGGCATCGTTCCATACCTGACCCAAGGTGTAGACCCGGGGAGAGGGAGGAAAACCCTATGTGGACCTAGTGGACACATGTGGAAACAAATGGGAAAATAGATGAATGGGGCTAAAATGAGTGGAATGGGGGTGATGTATATGGTGTTGGGAAGTAGGATTATGCAACCGAAATCAATATTTCTCATGTAGTGCCAACCCTAAAGCTAATGGCCCGTAAAGGAGATCCCATGGGACTAAGATACAAGGGTAACCACGAAATCAGGCAATGGAGATAAGAATACAGACCTAACCCAATATTTTTGCCAAATCCCCCCACCAATTCATGCCCAAAAGTGCCCATGAAAAGTAAGGAAAATTATTGAACTATACCAATGAAAAGACATACCTTTGGGGTCAGGAGGCCCACCTTCAAACATACAATCATAGCAACCATATTCCTAGCTCAAGTGGTGGAGCCAATGTAACATTGATCTATTTGGTGGCTGCAAGGGGATGCTAACTATAGGTTGAGGACCATCTAGGAGAAAATTTTTCTCCTATATACAGTACCCACAGGTGGTGGGTAACAATGGCCAAGTATCAACATAAGTTCCTTGGTTATTGTTTCTCATGCACAAGGTTTGGACACAAAGCACATGATTATAGAACCTATGATGTGGTAAAGTATAGAGGATATGATCAGGTACCTACATGGGGACATGTGGAACATATCAAGAGAATACCCCAGCCATTTCTGAAGGTATTGAAGCTCCATGTTGAATGTGTGAAAATTTCAAATCTGAAATCCTATTGCAGCAACTGGAATTAATTATTCTAATTATTAATTAATTTAAAAATTTATTTTTTATGGAAAATACCAAATTAATCATACTGCATCCTTCAAAAAATAAACTGCAGAAAAATAATAGCGTTGCAAACTGAGAAAATCTAGCACGCACACACACAAACACATAAAAATGACACCGTTACTTTTGTATAAATGTCCCTGGAAAAACCTAGCTTGGGAAAATTGGTGTAGGAGTTGAGGGTTTTTATTATTATGCAGTAGTGAGAAAATTTCTGAGTAGAACTGGATGCCTAAACTAGAAATCCACTACAGGAGAAATTGGCCACAAAAATTAGTGAGACAAATTTTGTCTCACCCGACGTTGATCCAGCTCTGAAACTAGCTCTGAATGGAATCCAAAAAATCCCTGCGTCGGCCTCTGCGTCAAGCTTGTGCAAGGACTAGAACGCTCTACCTAGAACTGCAACAGATCAAGCCGTTTTCCCAATCCAACCTTTGAGAATGACTCACTGGCACCTTCCAGAAATATTCTCGGCCTACAACAACTAAATCAACCCCCTGTCTAGCCAAATTAAACTTTGCCTCTTAAGCTCTCATGCTGCTTCTATGAAAAATCACTGAGGAAACTCGGCCCCCCTGTAGCTGACTCTCTAAATTTGGAAAATATCCATTGGACTCACTGTCCCTGCCCCTCACTGTCTCTACTTCCTCCTGAAGCTAGAATTCTCTGGTAGCTGACTTCTAATACTTTGTAAAATTTAATTCTCCAAGTGTCTCTGGTATCTCTAGTGTATTCTCTAATTTCCCATCGAATCCCTCTTATAATTCTCTATTGGAGCACCAACGACCAAGATTAAAACTTAATCAAGGGATAAGATCATCTTGGAGATGATCCTTGTGAGTCTCTAGAGAATTCTCACCTTGACTTAATTAATTTTGAATAATTAGCGATATTCCTTAACTTTAGACTTAGGAAATATTTAAAAATCGGTTAATAATATGATTAAGCCATATTTAGGTGGAATTTATAGAAACAATTTATGGGTTTTGGATCTCTCATGTATTCTAGCCTCTCCACCAAATTTCATGGCTGGAACACATCTAATGCTACAAAAAAATAACACTCCCTCTTAGCGAGAATTGTGTTCTAGTGTTGCACACCCTGCCACAACACCATGTCTCTATATAATCCTCTATCACGATGTTGATGTCTGGATGTTTTTTCCCACCAGCCACTGGGCAACTTTGATGTTGCATCTGTACTGTGGCTGACACTACATAAGTCTTCTGCCAACCCTGCATCTGCACTACAAATCCCTCTCATATGTTGCTGCTGCAACTGCAACAACTACAACTGGGAAGCATCTGAAATATTGAATCAATTGTGTTCAGTATGATGCATCTATCTCACAAGTCTTTGACTTCTACTAGCCTCTGTACTGTCACTAAAGAATTTTCATTGCTTCAAACTCTGCACTGAGCCATCTCTTCTATTGTCGACACTGCACTGCGCTCAGCATTTCACTGCTACTAGTCTGCAACTATCACTTTCAGTACTAATTGCATCAAATTCCACCAATCCATCCTGCTATTCAATATTGTGGCCTCCCATGTAGCCAGGTAATGATCCATGAGGTTGACTCCTCAAGAAGCCTACCTAATCTTTGTAGCTCTCTGGGGATACAACTCCAAGTCACTCCTGGAGGTAAGGATTCCAACATCACGAAGTCTTCCTCCAACCCGGAGGACAACTTTTCGATCTTAGTTGGTGCTGCCTGCTGGTCCTGCTTCTCCTTCTTGTCCTTCTTCCTGAGAGGAAATTGCATGCTCTAGTGACCGAGCTAACCACATCTAAACCACTTGAATTTGACATGTTCTTCTTCTTCTTTCTCTGCTCCCCTTGCCCTTACTAGGACTCTTTGATGCGAGGGCCACATTCTCCTCCTCCTTCACTAATCTGTATGACCATCTTGATGTAAATGTGCTTGAGAGTGTATGATTTGCAAGTGTTAAAATTGAGTTTTTGAGAGCTTTTATGCTAATTTTTAAACACATAAAGCATGAAAATAAACTCTAAAATATACAGAAACAATAGCCAATTACACCATAAAAATAACCACAACAAAACAAATGATTAAGGAGTTCACCCCTCCTGGGCTACATCTCCTTGGTCTAGTTTCCAATGGCTTGGCCCTCTTTTGTTATGCTCAAAATGGTGATTACATACATTTACAGTGCTCAAATGGCTTCAAAACCTATTCCATCATCTCTAGAACACCCAAAAATGCCTGTCTAGCCTATTTTTGCTCCAAAATTGGTAAAAAACTGAAGAAGTTATGAGCCTCCCAAGTTTTGCTACTAACCGCACCACAAATTCCCCAAAATTCGGATTGGTCCTACAATTTCGACCCGTTTTCGGCTAACTGAGAAAGAAATTTCTAGAATTCTAGGTGAATTTTTCGGATCATTAATTTTTACAATGCCACCCAAAATACAACTTAAAAACCATTATAATATGGTTAAATTTATTTATTTTTAATAAGAATTTTGTTGGTTATACTAACTGTCGGCGGTCAGGGGGGTAGTGTCACATGGGTCGTTACAGTGACAATTTGGGTGGGTGGCTTATCCCCCATCCCCCTGATTCTGGTAGTATGATCGTATGCATTAACATGGGGGGGGGGGGGGGGGCGCGTGGGGGGGCCGCTAAGCCCTGGCCCCTTACCCCAAACCTCTGGCGTGTTAACTTTATATAAGATTGTAGACCATAGTTTTAATAACGAGCACCATGTCCCAATGGTTGGGCGGTGTGCTATTTGATGTGAGGTCACCATGTTGAATCCTATGGAGTGTTAATCTCGGACCTTAACCAATTTTGGTGGCCCACGTGCTGCCATGTGGCGGCCTCCGGCTAGGCCACATGGCAGCATGTGGTTGGCCACCAACCGACCAACCAAATTCAACCAAACCATAACCAATCAGGTTCAGAAAAGTGGCGAGGAAATATTTGCCTAGAAAAAAAAAAGTTCGACTAACCAGGAGAGGCCACGTGGTAGCCTACCACTGGCCCAAATTTTGGCCTAATCACCTGTCATTTTTGAAAAAAATGCTTGTTTGGGAAAACGAACATAACACGTTTCTGGGAGCATACGATGTTGGTTTTCCACGAAACGAGTTGTGTTGGATTCACAACGACAATATTTACGCGACCGTTTAAGTTCCACACAATTCCAAAATCTTTCATTTTTTAGCATAATTTTGAGCACCTGATCATTCACCCCATTTGTTCTGCTAATGTTGTTTCCACTAATGGAGCTATTTAGCAGAGCTTGCCTCAACTCCTCTTGCTTCAAGCCAGACCACATATTTTCCCATTCTCATAGCTTATCTCTTCCCAATATACTTTGGAAAAAAACTTGCCACTCCTCAGAGACACTGTTTAGTGCCAACCTCACTAGCTCTGTTGGTTGAGGTGCTACCCCAACAACTGCAAGTTAGTCTTGAACCTCCTGAATCTTGGTGAGGAAGGGATGTATGCCTTGGCCCTTTTGCATCTTTTCTTCCAGGAACATATTCTGCTGCTCGAAAGTACCCCGATATAGTGTGGAGAGAGAATCCCATATCTCTTTGGCAGTATCCTTGCCAACTAAGTGTGATACTATATGGTCTCAGATTCCATCCAGTATCAACCACTTCACCTTCGCATTTCTTTCTTATATACGTTTATCTAATTCACATCCTAGGGAACTACCACAACACTGTCAATGTAGAGCTTCATGCCATATTCATCCAATAGGAAGGACATCCTGGCCTTCTAGATGACATAGTTGGAGGAACCCTCCAACCTATCCTAATCTCTAAGCCCCGTTGTGTCCATCTCCAATCTAGTCGAAAACTCCCTCTTTCCCTTTTCTCGACTGCTTCTCTACTACTCGCTATCCCTTCTAGAATGCATAGACCTGCTAGTTGACACTTATAATCCACCTCATAAAATTGAACTTTTGAGACTCGATGTCCCCTAAAATAAATTTTCCTTCTGTGTGTGCTTTTATTTTCCACTCGACATTGGTTCTACTACTGAAAAACCCTCTGCATCCAACCAAGGAATATTCTCAGTGAAAATTTGGGCTGCAACTACTCCCTCTAACTATTGGAATCACTAACCCTGATAACTCGAATTTTCTGTAGACTTGCAATTCAAAATCAAATTTCTACCCCAAAAATTCGACCTTCCTGTCTCGGTACTACGATTCATCTGAGAATTTCGACATGCTTCTCCCACCTAACAACGAAATTATCACCTCCACTTCTGACCTTCGTGACTTATCACTCATGCTATGATACCATGTGAAAATTTCAAATCTGCAATCCTATTGCAACAAATAAAATTAATTCTTCTAATTATTAATTAATTTGACAATTTATTTGCTATGGAAAATACCAAATTAATCACACTGCAAACTTCACAAATAAACTGCGGAAAAATAATAGTGCTGGGAAAAATATCCCCAGGAAAACCCAAATTGGGAAAACCGGCGCAACAACTGAGGGTTTTTATTATTATGTAGCAGTGAGAAAATTTCTGATTACAACTGGATGCCCAAACTAGCAATCCACTACAGGAAAAAATGCACACAAAAATTAGTGAGACAAATTTTGCCTCACCCAACATTGAACTAGCTCCAAAACTAGCTCTAAATGAGCTCCACAAAACCCCTGCATGAGCCTCTGCGTCAAGCCTGTGCAGACACTAGAACACTCTGCCTGGAACTGCAACTGATCAAGTCATTAGCTCAATCTAGCCTCCGAGAATGACTCACGGCACCTTCCTTAAATCTTCCTAGCCTACAACAACTGAATCGACCTTTTGTTTGACCAAAGCATAGTCTGCCTCTCAAGCTCTTGCGATGCTTTAGCGCAGTCTCACAGAGGAAACTCGACCCTCTTGTACCTAACTCTCTGTATTTGGAAAATCTCCTTTGAACTCACAGTCCCTACCCCTCATTGTCTCTACTTCCTCCTGAAGCTCGAACTCTCCGGCCACTGACTGCTGCTACTCTATAAATCAAATTCTCCAAGTGTCTCTGATATCTCTGGTGTATTCTCCAAGTGCCCATCAACTTCCTCTTATAATCCTCTGTTGGAGCACCAACAACCAAGATTAAAACTTAATCAAGGGATATGATAATCTTGGAGTCGATCCATGTGAGTTTCTGGAGAATTCTCATGTTGACTTAATTAATTATGACTAATTAACCATATTCCCTAAGTTTAGACTTAGGAAATATTTAAAAATCGGTTAATAATCTAATTAAGATCTCTAGGTGGAATTTCTAGAAACGATTTCTAGGTTTTGGAGATCTCATGTATTCTAGCCTCTCCACCAAATTTCATGGCTAGAACATATCTGATGCTAAAAAAAAGTAACAAAATCCCACATACGTCACAACGAAGGCCATATAGCACAAGATTGCAAACTCAACTCTAGATGGTACTACAAAGGACTTCTATAAATTTTGATAGGTGGAGAAGAGGTTGAGGAGGACCTCGATTATGTCTGATTCCTCATATCTAATCCTTTGGAAAAAGCTTCTTCAAGATCATTATTTGTCAAATCAAAATTTGAAGAAACAACTATTATATGAGGGAAATGATTCTTACATTGATTAACATGGCATGATGATGATAAGTAAGGTTGGTAGCAAGCATGTTCAATCTACAAGCCTCTAGGACAATGAATCTTGCATAATTTATTGATGATACCTCAGTTGTAAAGAAAGGATAAGTGAAGTTGTCATGTTTCAATATGCAGTGATGCTAGGTACTATGGATAATAGAAGCATGGTCTCAAAGGGAGACTTTAACAATAAAACAATGAAAGCATGGTATAAGGGGGATATTTTATAGTGCAACAATAGAATCCATGGTCTTAGGGGGAGACTTTAAAATAACAATAATGAAAAAATGTTTTAAGGGGGAGACTTTATAATGCGACAATAGAACCATGGTCTCAAGGGAGTACAAGAACACTTATGTGCACTAGTTGAAGCATAGTCTTCATGGGAGACTCGGTCAGAATAACAACATAGAAGGAAGAAGGAAGCATGGTTCAGTCAGGGCCATGGGATCATCCAGGAAGCATTTATGGATAGATACTCATGCAAGATCCTCAACATGGAATTTTTCAACATATATCCGATAGATTACATAGATTGATACAATGGCATTAATAAAGGAAGGTATTTAAACAGGGAGACATTGCAAACATTTCATTTTCACATGGGGAGTTTTTTTATTTGTTTGACATCAAATGACCATCAATGTCTAATGGTGTTGCCATCAATGACAAGGGGGAGGTTGTTGCGTATAATTTTTTCATTGATGACAACAAGATGTCATTGATATCAAAGTGGATGTATGAGAAAGTAGCAGGACTTTCTATGAGACAATATGATAGATATATCTTTTATAGGTTCCCATCAAATAAATTTGAAGGTACTTGAAGTTATTTTAGTTTTTGTTGTAGTTATGATATCCAAATGAATGATTACATAGAGCTCATCGATACCTTTCCAATGGTATATCCTACTTTGAAAAAATAATCTCGAATAAGAAGTTGACTAGTTGAAAGGTAAAACTATAGGACAAATGCCAAGTATTAAAGTGTTAAACAGTGCACACCTTTCAGGTGCATCTACCATTCATTGTCCATGTAAATGGAGGATCTCAGCGAAACCTGCACGATTTTAACTGCGCTAAAGTGTATGCACCTTCTTACCAATTCAATTTCTTAGGATCAACATGGCTAAAATGGAGGATGTATGCATACAAGAGTTGCACAATAACATTTGTTTATGACCCACTGGAATTGCAACACATGGATCAATCTCTTTGTGACACCTGGCACAATACAATTGGCTAGATGACATAAGCAATACAACCTAGACAGATGGCAATCAACCATAGGGTGTGACATGGTGATAATGACAGTGTGGCACGACACATGGCATAGCCATAGGTTGCCATGCTAAAAGATTATTTGGAATGTTATCACTGGTGAAATGTGGCGCCCCTCACAAGTTGTCACATGGCTTAATGACATCATCAGGAAAATGCCTAGTTACCCCCAGGATAGGGTCACATTGGGATGGTCACAAGGGTGCACTGGTCCAAGACTACAAGTAGACAAGACATGATCATAAAGGAAGAATTGATTTTGGTCACATGGTAGCGTCGACTAAACATAAAAGCATTTTAAAAGCTTTGGTAAATTCGTATGGGACACCGGCTTTGTGAAACCCCAAGCCACAACCTCAATTATAAATAACATTAGAGGAAATTTCAGCCTAAAACTGGCCTCCTAAGGAAAAATAATAGAATAATGGTTAAAATAATAAAATAAGAGTTATGAATTTTGGAGGGAAAAGAAGAAAAATACTTTTTTTAATAGTAATTTTGGCTCATCTCCTTATAGGTTTGCTCAAATTTCAAGTGTAGACACTCATTCGACATGGAATTAAATTCCACATACAATGAGTACCCATTATGCATACTTTTGAGAAGACCCACATTGATAAAAAAATGAAGATACATTTAAAAAATGTGTTGAACACAATTTTTTAATGTATCTGCAATTTTAATCATTGTGGGTCTTCTCAAAAGTATGCATAATGGGTACTCATTGGATGTGGAATTTAAATCTGCATCCAATGAGTGTGTACACTTGAAATTGAGTAAACCTATAAGGAGTTAAGCCAAAAATACAATTAAAAATTTAGTTTTTCATCCTTTCCCTCCAAAATATTTACATGTACCTCTTTTTAAATTTAAAGAATTTTGATTGGTTTACATATTATGACATGGAAATTACGTGAAAATTTCATGGGCACTTTTAGGCTGAAATTTCCTCTAATGGACCTTCAATCGAAGGCAATACAAAACAACGAAATCTTCATTGATAAATTATTCTGATTTGATCATCAGAAGTGTTGTATCTCTAAGTTTAAGTTTTGGTGATAGTTATGGTTCCATTATTGTTTTGGCCCATGTAATTGTTAGATTTACTTTGTGGTTCAAGGTCAAGGAGAAATGTTGATCTATATGGGGATTGGTCACACATGATTTGGTTATAGGGTCTGACACTTGTGCACTCAGGAAAATAGGAATTGATTGCAAGCCCTGGTCCTTATGCACCGAGGCACACACGGATTAGCTACAAGGTCCATTATGTGTTGCAATTTATGGATCATACGAGTAGGAAATAGGCTTGTACCTCGTTGTACTGAAGACACACAATAGGCCATGGGGGCCATCTTGCATTATACATACACATACAAAATGACACGACCATATGAGCCACGAGACTAGACGCACACCACGTGAATAAAATATGATACAAGTTATATGTAGCTCAGTTGAATTCCATCACAAGTGGCATAATATAGCACAATTGGTAGTGGACCAAGTTGATAATGCCAAGGTCTCAGGTTTGACCTCCACCAATTACCAGTTTAGGTATGTAGTTTTTATTTTATATATATATATGCCATTATGTCGCACTTCTAGCTTTTTATGACTGACATTTTGTAGAACCGATG
The DNA here is from genome assembly GCA_034641835.2 of Pinus albicaulis. NCBI lineage: Eukaryota > Viridiplantae > Streptophyta > Pinopsida > Pinales > Pinaceae > Pinus > Pinus albicaulis. Next base: position 586,897,360 of record CM076583.1, on the reverse strand, counting down.
ACAGAATATATCCATTCTCTAGAAGCGCACCCAAAAAAGGGTCTTGTGTAGAACCCTTAATTTTTATATAGTTTCTATGTCTTTTATGAGATATTGAGGTCTATATTTTTCCAAATTGAGTTTTGGAAGAAGTTGGGCGATTAGGACTTAGAGATGAATCTACTTAGAGGTGTGTGATGTCCTTTTGGCACTTATTTGATGTCAAGAATCCCTTTTTTATGTTTGAAGAGACTACGAGTAGGGTTGCAATGGTTTTGGATGTGTTATGAAAACAAGTTTTGAGAAGGGGATTGAGTGTTCCGTTAATGAATTGATAGAAGAAGAATATGGTAAACAACATGATAGTTAGTGACAATTATTTATATGACAATTGTGGTAGTATTTATTACAGTGGTTGCAATACTTGACAATGGAAATGATGGCAAGTTATTATAGTGGCAGTGATTGTAGGTTGTGACAGTAAATGTGGGCCATAAAATGACAATGGTTGTAGATTGTAAATGGTGACATTACTTTTGATTCAATGACATATGATGAAAATGGATCCAGTTTAAAAATTATATGAAATAAATGCCCACAAGGAAGTTGAAAAAAGAGGTTGGTGCCTCCACTGACGTTGGAGCCTACTCATTCTCGAGGTTGGAGTTTCAATCAAGTTGGAGCACACCATAGGTTCAATCTTACTCATCATTGAGGTTAGAGCCTCAATCAGGTTGTAGCCTACAATGAGAAGTTGCTTGCATTCTTTCGAGGTTGGTGCCTCAATAAGGTTGTAGCCTACTAGAAATGGAAACTTGCATTTCTTGGGGGTAGTTGCCTCCAATAGGTAGTTTCCTCCAACATGTTGTTGCATATGACTCTTTATAAATAATTGAAGATAAAGAAGAAGATTGGTGGCTTTCCACCTAAAAATATGTCTCTTTGTGATGTGATGGTAGTTTGATGTCACATTATTGTAGTTGATGATACGATGCTTATGATTCACTGCTATATGGTTGTTTGATTATAAAAAGTTGTGAAATAGTAAAATTGATCTCACATCGATTCACCCCAATGACACACACACACGCACACACACATATATATATTTGTGTGTGTGTGTGTGTGCGCGCATCAGAAAGTTAGTTTTATATAAATAGTAACTCATTTTTTTACTTGAAAACAACAAAATACAACAAACCTTAATGGCATATTTTAGAAGATTCACTGATTAATGTCCCACACTACTCCCTCCCTTGTGGACTCCCATAAATGTTTTAAGTATTTAAGCCAATATGTGATATTTTGTTTTATTTTTTCTCGATGCATCTAGAAAGTTAGTTTTGTATAAATAGATAACCCATTTCTTTACTTGAAGACAACTAAATACAAACATAATGACTGAGAATATGAAACACTCTTGTGGATATAATAATGTACAAGTTTTGTTTTGAAGCTTAATTATAAATATTGGAGCATAGAACCCACTATTAGTCTTTTGTGTACATTTTGTTCATAATTTCTTCGGTTGATTATGCATCACTAAATTATTGTTCATGCTAATGAAGTAAAGACAATGGAGATCCTCTCTACATAATTCCTACAATTGAGGCCTCCTTTTTACACATTGATTTCTCCTCTAATATAAGAATTAATTGAATCTTATAGTCATCTTTCTTCAATCTCAAAATGTCTATTTAATCACTAGATCATTGCATCCATTTGATGGACTAAAATTCAACAAAAGATGCAAGGCTTATCAACAAATATTCTAAATTAATGGTTAGAATTTTGGTTACATTGTTAACCTTGTTGAATTCTTCTACTAGGCAAATAGGTTGACATCATTTACGATCAATGCTGTTATTCTCCATTTCTTCAATTTTTTGGTTAAGATCGCCATCCCTTGTATAAATGTGAATTATTTGGTTTTTGCAAATCCTCTAAACTTTGAAATAAACATTGACCTCTTTATCAAAAATGATTTATTCTTTCTATTAAACCACAAAAACAAATGATATGTTGAATCTTCTAGATACATTGTAATTATTGAAATTTATTTCTCTTCATCACTTGGTAGATACAACACCAACTACTTTTCAATTTCATTAACTCAATTTATGTTCCTTTTATATTGACCATTAAACATTATATTTCATATTTAGGAGTACCATTCTACCATCATTATTGACATGGTTGATTTCACTACCATCCTTGTAAACTTTTGAATGGTTCTTTTCTCCACTAAATAGATGGTCACTTTGTGATAATTAAATAGTATGTTTAATTGGAATTAGAAAAAGAACATTATAAAATTTCAAACTTTATGTTATGTGGGATGGGATATTAAGGCCCCTAAGAAAACATTTTATTTATTTTTCTGCCACTCTTTTTTTGAAGTAATAAATATGACGTAATTATTAACACTGTGAATTAACATATAAAGTTTTATATCAAACTCAATGATTTGCACAATTGATAAGACACTTACACAAAGGCCACAAAAGGTTTCTACAATGACTCTTGTCCAGTTTTCGAGGTCACCCAGTGACCTCATTTGTTGACAATGGATCTATCATCCATCTGAAAAATCCAAACGTGATGGGGGAGGTTTCAAATGTGATGTGAGTTACACACCAATGTCATTATATCAACGTAGATGCATCTCAACTCCAGATCTATCAAGCGCCGAGAGAGATCAAATCTCTTGAGGTGCAAAACTTTCCTCAAGTTTTGCACTCAAAATAGAGGTTTGCACCTTGAGAGATTTGATCTCTCTTAGAGGTTGATAGTTATGGAGTTAAGATGGATATATGTTGGTTGTAATATGTTTATACATGTATTGGTATTAGCATTTATTATGTATATGGAAAATATATATCACTGAATATGAAAATACATTAACAAATTCATTCGCCTAGCCAATAACAATGTTTAGAGAGTCAATTTGTTGATAGGGTTATGGTATATTATAAAATTATAATTTAATATTTTGACCTATTATTATTGTTATTATTTAGAGTCGCGGTCTAATGAAACATATAAACCGACTTAGTACTATGCAAAACCAAACATAAAATTGTACTTTTGTAGGTCTGACAATGATTGATTTTTTTGTGGATCACAACCCTGACCCTAAAATTATAACTTAATATAAGGGCTTTAAAAACTCAATACAGATAAATATCAGTGTTTTTTACCCGAAATATGTGGCTAGTTGAATTCTTCATGGATCACAACCCTGGTCCTAAAATTATAATTCAATATAAGGGTTTTAAAAAATCAATACACAGAGGTTATAATGTTTTTTACATAAATATGTGGCTAGTTGAATTCTTCATGGATCATTGCCCTGGCCCTAAAATTATAATTTAATATATGGGTTTTAAGACCCCGACCCTAAAATTATAATTTAATATTTGGGTTTTAAGAACTCAATACACATTTAGGTTATAGTGTTTTTTTACATGAAACATGTTAGTTGAATTCTTCATGGATCACAGCGTTGACCCTAAAAACTATAATTTAATATAAGTGTTTTTAGGTTATAGTGTTTCTTTACATGAAACATGTTAGTTGAATTCTTCATGGATCACAACGTTGACCCTAAAACTATATTTTAATATAAGTGTTTTAAAATCTCAATATACATATAAATTATAATGTTTTCTACCTAAAACATGTGGCTTGAATATTGTTCTAAAACATGTATTGTTCTGAAACATGCGGCCACTGTATGAGTTTTGTTACCAAACTTGTCCCTCCATGGCTTGCCTCCAAGCTTGTCTAAATGCTTGGTTTAATTTTTTTAATTACAAAACTGATATTTAAAATCAAATTTATTTCTTTGAGTAAAAGTACAATTCATTGAAATTTTATGCCTTAACTGTGAGGTACAAAACATGCATCATTTTTCTTTCGATGGCTCCTAGCTCCTGTAGCAATTTCCTATCCAAATGTGCCCTTCTCTATACATGGGATTTTATGTTGTGTTCTTCCTTCACTGCTTAAAGTTCTTAAGCCCATGATAAGGCTCAACATTCCATTGATATTTTTAATTTCTATATTGCCATTGTGGTGGAGTTTAGTGAGATGTTGATGCCTACAATGGTGGTTGGATTAGCAAGTGGATGTTCTTGATGAAGAAGTTACAACCACATGTAGAAAACCATATGTATTTTGTATTATCTTGTTATAGATTTTTTGAGACCAACAAAGATCACTTTATTAATGTTATAGAATTCTTGAGACTAACAAGATCATTTTATTAATGTTAACCAAATGGTCACAAAATTAGGTGAATGAAACTGACAAAGGACGTTCAATGTAAATATAATGTACGAGTGAAAAAAAACAAATATTCTATTCAACAATTATTTCGAAGGTCCCAAAGGAAGTTTTGTTGTCATATAAAAAGGGAGATCCACCATACGCCAACAAGATGCATACTCACCATGATACCCATTGTTATGAACCCAATGGGTCACAATAACAATGGGTCACAAATCAAGCATTCATCTTAAAAGTGTGAGAAGCCACAATTATAATGTATCGATATCAAATACAAATAATAATGTAAATTTAATAACATAAGGGGTGATTATAATGTTCAAAGTGTATTATACTTGTCAAAGGCGAGTTACATTGTTTTTGCTTTTAGGTTAAAAGGCTTTGACTTCAATTAATTCTGAAATTTTTAAACACATTCCATTAAATTTATTAAATTTTTGAAAAAATAAATATTAAAAGGTATTGGACTTCAATTAGTTCTGAATATTTTAAACACGTTCTAATAAATTTATTAAAGTTATATATATATATATATATTAAATTATTTGAAAATTAAAATATTATTTAAAAAAATTTTAAAATATAAATTACCTTTTTCTCATTGGTGATTGTACATTAAATGGCAATTTTTATGAGAGTTTAAATTACATGGGTCAGAACAGAAAATTATTTTAAAATTAATAAAATTGAAAAAAACCATTATACCTAGACATCAAAGCTCATTATTAATATCTTTGTATTGAGTATACTCACATTAATATCTCCATATTGAGTTTTACGGTTTACTTAAATTGTTATAGTTGTGTCACTTTATTGTCCAATCGAAGGGAGTTCTACCTTTATAAATTGATCATGAATGAAGTACATAATATAATATTTTTCTTTCTTATAAAATTATATGTACTCCAAGATCTTGAGCATCATTGAGGATATACAACTATCTCCAACAAAAACAGTACATTGGAACTAACACTCCATGGAGGGTAAAGATTTTTATTGCTCAATTAAGAACCAACTAGCATCAACTTCGGTGTGAACAGGACGGTGGAAAAGGCTTCAAAACATTTGGGAAGAACGGGTGTGTATATTTTGCACGTCTGAGGCAGTGGAATCGGAAAAACATTTCATTTTGGAATGTAATGCGTTCAAAGACATCACAGAATATTATGAAAATATGTTAGCATAGGTTTCTTGGCATTGTCTTTTCAGTGATAAGATTGTTAGAAGGTTGAGCCAGCTCACCTTTAGTTTAAATGAGAAAAAGACTGAAATGCAAAAAATGAAAAACAAGAAACTCATAATCTCAAACTATTTATACATTAAGATATCATTTATTTATAAAAGAAAAGCGTGGCTGGTCTAAAACCTGAGTTGAAGGGATATATATGAAGTGCCTTCCACCATTGACAACTATCCTTGGTTCCTATAGTACTTTTCTTATCGTTTTATTTTATGACTAGACTGGGTTCATGTTAAACTATGCATTCCTCTCAAAGCCCATAAAATCACTGCGTGGACCCCATCTTCAAATATCCACATGTACGGAAAAGGGTCATTTATCAAGTGAAATAACTTTTTTTACATTATGCTCCTTGTTCGAGGTTGTGTTTCCACTGGCATAATTTTTAGCTCATACTCGTGGGTATTAAGGTTTGTTAAAAGTCAAGTGATGAGCTTTAGTGACACGCATAATAACGAAGTTGCTGATAATAGAATTAAAATAAAAACTAAACAATGCTTCAAAGTCAAAGAGTGAATGATTTAGATACATTCACTTACGAAGTTCAATCTTGATAACAAATTAATTACAACTTCGTACTATCTAGATTGATTAGGGATTCGGTTTTAAATGTTTTCACATGGTATCGGTCTGATAGCACTTGGGGGTAGCAGAGAGAGTAATGGCTTATATAGAGTTGGGTAATATTGTTTCCTTAAGGTTGGTGTGGGGTGGAATTGGGTAGAATTTTTACGACTCGCTTCTTATTTTTCATCAGGTTAGGTTGGTGGAATATGTCCTTAGGTTGGGTGGCAGGTGGTGTGCAAAATACCATACTATTCGGGTGAGATGAGATTTAAGCTCATTCAAGGTGTTTTTTTTGTTGGGAAAATAACTTGAGAAAAAACTTTATGAATGTCATATATTTATTATTGTTATTGTTAGATTTTTTTGTAATTTATAATTTACATATATGTCTTTGCTTTTTTTGTCGAGGAAATAATTTGAGAAAAAACTTTATGAATGTCATATATTTATTATTGTTATTGTTAGATCATTTTGTGATTTATAATTTATATGTCTTTTGGATTAATCACATTATTAGGATACTCATTATTCTTTAAAAGTGGTATATAAATATATATGCTTTTTTTTAATAAAGTTGGAATTTTTACAAAATTTGCTTTTATTTCAGTTTTTTTTTTTTTAATAAAAAATATCTATTTCATTAACATTTGCAAAGAAATTTATTTATATAAATGTGATAATATTTTTAAATAAAAATAAGAAATATGTAAGAAAATTGAGTTTCAAGATTAAATAGAAGAATATCACCACTTTATCTAATAATTAAATTGAAGTTTTATTAATTTACTAAAATATAATATTAATATAAAAAAAATTTATTGTTTATTTTTTTATATTTTTAAAATAATATAATATTGATATTAAAAAATCTATATAGCAATTATTTAGTTTATTTCTCCTAATTCTTTTAATGTTATAAATTACTTTTTACAACAAAAGAATTAATGTTATAAATTACTTTTTACAACAAAGACAAGGCAAGGCGAGGCAAGTACTAAGTACTAGGCAGCATATTATACTTGTTTAAATTTAAATATGTAAAGGGTCATAAGGATGATGAATAGTCGTGACTTGTGACTCTTAATAACCATGTTTATTTACATTAATTGATATTTTCGCTGACTATGCTTATTTGGGGTAATTATATATATTACAGGTGTCATTTTATAGTTTGGCATGGCTAATTGAACCAATCTCAATTTTTATCAGTGAAATTGCACAAGAATTACTTCATATCAGCAACCATTGGAAAATTTTAACGATAGAAAATTATCTTGAATTTTAAAAAATTGGCGAATCTCACTAGTTCCTAATATGAAAACTATAAAATGCTTATTGATGTATTTGTAAAATTATTCAAATTTATAATGATTTTATATATAATCTCTATATAATGTTGGCGATTTTTAACTTAAAATAATTTTATATTGTAAAATTTGACGCAAATCATTTTTATAAAAAATGGAAATTGGCAAATCTTTTTTTTTTGGAAAAATCATGGAAAATTAGCCCACTTGCGAATATTAGCCCCTAAAATTTTGCATGGCACCATCAACTCGATAGGATACTGATAGTTGTCTCAACATCAAGCTAGAATTATTAATAGCTTAGAAATTCATGTCAATTTCCAAAATCAACAAAGCTCAAGGGAATACTTGAAAGGTAAAAGGACATTTGTTGATGACTGGTAGGTACATGGACCAACTTAATATTCAAACACATGAATCAGAGCTGTAAGAAAATTAAATCACGAAAGAGGAAGTAGAAGGAAATGCAAGAAATGTTTTAAATGCAACCTAATTTTGGGTAATATTCTGAATAAAAGTTCAAATGAAACAAATTACAAAGTACCCCTCCAACAGTTTTCCACAAAAACATCTCGACAAATAATCAAATTTGTTCCGACTGCTGCCAAAGTATTTCACCTATGGTTGATATGCATGTTTTCTGTATCGGTGCCCAAAACATCTCAAGCCACAAGGGACACTTTTCATAAACCCAGTTTTTATTTTAAAGGTGATATATTTTTCTAGCAGTACACAACAAAGATGTACTTACCCCCTGCCATAATCTAGAACAAATGCCCAAACTTGACCCATTTGCACTTCACCAACCTAGGCATATTCCCAAACATCAGAATAGCATTGTTAGAAGTGGTTTAGGCCCTTTCCAGGGGAAGAACATATTTATTTTCAAGATTCTATATTGTTCCAATTCACGTGCAGATGACCTGGACAGAGCACAACCTCGAATTCATACAACTGCAAACTTTTCCTCTCTTCAGGCACCCGGATTCTGAAATCAAGAGAGACCTGTGAAAGTTGAAATTCGTGTTAGTTTTCTCTTGGCCTTTATACATGAACCATCTATATGGACAAAAATCAAACAAAGAAAACAAGTGTAATTTTCCCATACCACCTATAACTGTTGCCGTTAATCAAACTTATCCAACAAACTTTAGTTTTCTAACACTCGTCAGTATAGCTTAAACATATCAGATGAACCATCTGTATTGCCTCTCAATCTGTTTCTTCACATACAAGGCTACCTCTATAATCTTTTTGCCTTTATGTGTAATTGGCCTAAAATGATTACTAGTACAAAAAGCCAAAACCCAAGAGATTTCTATGCCATTGCAAATAAAGGCATGAAGATAAGCAAGATACTCTCCCACTTAAATTAAAATCAAGAGATTTATATACAACAGTTCTCGAAATCCTTAAATAAGTTTTCTAGTGGCACCGTCCCAGTTAAAGTGGATATTAATTTGTGGACTATGTTCATATTCTCTCCTAAATATTGATGTTCTCCTAAACCTCAAATGTATCCTGTTTTACAGGGCAGAATTCCTAATGTTTCCCTGCACATTAAAAAACAAGGATCTAAAATAAGTTATCAAACCTGTTAACGGAGGGAAGTTGAAACCACCTTAGGAAACTCAGTATTAGTTCAGGACGAGAATACAAATAAATTTTGTGTAGACAAATCAAACCAACTAAATATTCAATGGCACATCTAAGGATGGACTGACACTGACTACACTGACAAACTAAATAAATAAGTAAATGCACCCAGGGCTTATAATGAGGAATCAAGGATAGAAAAGGATATACAGATGTGTATATCCTTGCCATTACTGAATCTCATTCTCTCCAGAAAACGTCCCCATCTCCATTAGCATTAACGACTACAACATATCAGCGAGGAAAGTTGGTTTGGCTGAGTGATCAACGGAGGTTATCAGTCCCCACCAACGATGCCAAATAACAAAAATTGGGTAAGCCACTTTGGTGTCTGTTTTGGGCATTAATTATCAGCTTTGAACAAGTTAAGTATGTTACCTCTATGCTCAGAAATTGAAATAACAGAGTGCAAGCAACGGTATTTCATTCTAAGTTATTTTAGAAAATTGAATATAATTAGTCGTAGCTAATCTTAGCCATGAAAGTGCATGCTCTTCCATTTGTACACTAATTGCACCACAGGTTATTAAAGAAGTATGTACATCTGCTTATATGCATGATGTTTTCCAATGGTTATATCCTGGTAGGATAAAATTCTATCTGCCTCCTTTGATTTTAGGCTGAAATCCTACGTTTAGCAATGTATAAATCTTCCTTTATAATCTAAGATACTTGCATGACACCCGACTTGGTAACAATAGATACAGTGGTTCACTTATATATGGTAAAATGTACACATACTCCCACCTGATAAATACGCTGTGACCGACAGGTTGTCATAACTTATGAATCTGAAGTAAAGACATGCAGTTAAAACTGTGTACCCCAGTTTCTAATACACATAATGGTAATCGAGACCAATGGCAGAGAAACAAGGGAGTTGTCATAACTTCATACTTTCATGCCAAATAAACTCATCTGAAACACTAATATATACAAAAGCTTAGTAAGAAAGATAACAAAGCATATTTACAGAGATGTCTCCATAAAAATGGGATGACAATGAGTGGGCATTGGTGAGGATGTTCAAGAAAGACAAGCTTAGAACCCAGATCTGGAGTCAACATAGTCATGCAAAGCAACCTTGACCAAAGCAAAATAAAGAATCAAGTTGTTTGCAAATCAAAGAGAATTCCTTGAGGTATGGTTAGATATATATATATATATTGTATGCTTATTTACAAGCTAAATGAGGTGAAGTTTTAATTATTAGCATGTTAGATTGTCACCTTGAGTTGACACTAGTCAATCAGTTGCTAATTAGGATTCATAACATGCATATATATCTAAGCATATTGCATGCAGATAAGAAACAAAGAAAAGAGGTCCATTCTCTTTCTATACCAAGTTCTCTTATGATGTCATCTATAAATTCATATGACTCAATTCATTGTTATCATATTTTTATTCCTCTAATTAGATTTTGCTTTCTTTTTAGCATACGTAGTGGCATATTTCCAATAAATACAAAAGTTCCAGCTCATGATTTGCCATAATCATCAGGACTATTCATATTAGATATGTATTATTCATTGATTTTGTTCTCTAATCTACAAAGTTATGCTGCACATTCAGATAAAGACTACACAATTGTTCAGGAATAATTAGTTTCCACACAACTCTCTTTATTGTATTAAAACAGATGCAAAAGATGACTTCCTAGCCATTCACCTCTAGGTGATCGCCCATATAGTCTCCTTCCTACAGTCTGGACCTTTGGGGACTGTTACCGCAAAATCTAGCGGGCCTAGTGCAAAGCCTCACTAACCAGATCTACACCTCGTGACAACAAGAGATCAACTGCCACTATCACCTCAGCAGCCTTTTGCTACCTATTTAGTGGTAAATGAACCACAAGAGATGCCTATCTATATATAGATCACCTAAAGGGTATCAATAATAAGGGTTCAAGGTGATGTATGGGTCTAATGATTGAGATAGAGAACTGGCAGAACAAGGAAGGCTAAGATGTTCTTTGCCAAAGTTCAAGCACTCCATTCTTACACCAATTAGAGAGCTGTTATAAGTTAGGGTTTGATAGGTTTTCAATGATATGGCATGCAATGTCATATAACAGCTAGAAGAAAGTGTCTTACATTGATAAATCAACAAAGGATCAAGACTATCAATTAGATATGCAAGGTTAAGGGTTTGCAATGAAGTTTTTATGGCTGAAACATGCATAAAACATAAATATAACGAAGACGACGGCCCTAGAAATAGGGTTTTAGAATGCAATAAATGCAATATTTTTCTTTTTAACAATTATTTAATGCAAATCTTATTAAAGGGAAATAAAACATCATGCAGAATTACTTTTTAGCAATATTTCAAAGAAACCTTAATCCTAGATATCTAGAATTTGAGAGAGAAGAGAGAGAAATTAGTTAAAGTAGATAGATTGATCACCACGACCTAGACTACTGCCTTGATCTAAATGGACAATAGAGTTATCTAGGGAAAATTCAATGGAGATAGCCTTTATGAAAAGGGTGAGAGGGTTAAAGTCCATCCTTACAAACCTTAGTAGCGTTATTAAGAGATAGTTTAAATTCAAGAGATGCACAATTCAAAATTTTCTTGAAGGATTCAAGGAAAACAATTTTGGATAGCATAAGGAATTAAGATTTCAAGATAAATATAACAATTTCAGACATGGCACATAAAGAAACCCTGATTCACATAAGATAGCATGCAAAATATAAAAAATATGCAATCAACTTGCAAAATTTCCATAAGAATATTTTCAATCAATCCCATGAAAACATCCTCAAGTAAAACTCCTCCAAGAACAATTCACACCATAGAATCGAATTGCAGCCAAGTCGAAAAAAGGGCAAGAGTGAGTGCGCACTTCGAAAGAGAGAGAAGTGTGGTGATGAATAAGTGAATAGGACTCCCCTGTGGTTGCTTATTATAAGACTTTGCTTATAAGTGAATAAGCCTAGCCCTGTGGTTGCTTATAGCACCAAAGCTATCCCCAAAACCCCCTTGGAGCTCCCAGAGCTCATCGTCCAACAGGACCCTCAGAATAGGGTCGTTCCATGATTCCAAGATTCGCACGGAAGGTTAGGAACATGACCTTCCCCAAGGGCATTGTGAGAATATCCGTGACTTGCTCATTAGTTCCTATATGATCAAGCCTTATGGTGCCTCGCTGTACCATATCCCGGAAAAAGTGGTACCAACCATCAACATGCTTGGATCAATCGTGGAACCCAGGATTCTATGACAAATGAATCCCCCTTTGGTTATCACAAAGGATAACAGTGGCATCTAGCACATGCTCGAACAACTCATTGAAGAGATTTTGCAACCAAGTGACTTCACAACGAGTCATACATGCTGCAATGTACTCGACCTGAGCAGTGCACAAGGCTACCGACTTCCGTTTCCTGCCTGAAGCAGATCTACTTGTGAAGTAGCATCCAGATGTGCTCTTACGATCCACCACACTGCCAGCCCAATCGACATCAATATATCCAAGGAGTGTCATGCTCCCGGCAGTGTAACTTAGCCCATGGTCTATCGTGCCACAGAGATATCTCAAGAGTTTCTTGGCACCAACCCAGTGAATGTTATGATCAACCATGTGTTGACTCAAAGTGTTCACTGCACAACATACGTCCGGACGAGTGTTCACTAAGAACATCAAAGCCCCTACGAGTTGACGATACTCAGTAGGATTTGCTAACACGAGCCCAACAACGCTGCCACTCAACTTCTTAAAGTTGAGCTTCATCGGTGTCGACACGACTTACAGTCCACCATACCAGAAGCTTCATATTGTATTTTCCTTGAGAAAAGAAAATCTCGCCAGGTCTCTGCCAGACCTCCGGGCCTAGGCATCAGTCCTAGGTCCTTCATCTCGAACTCAGCAACGAGCTCCCTCTTACACTGATGAATGAGAGGGTCAACACCTGTCAGGAAGAGGTCGTCCAAATACAGCACCAGAATGAGAGGCTTCTCTCTATCAACCTTGAAGTGAAGGTTCGAATCAGCGTTACTATGAGTGAAGTCTAGCTTCATCAAGTAGCTATCTATCCTCTCGTACCAAGCTCTGGTTGCTTGCTTCAACCCATAGAGGGCTTTCTTCAACCTGCAAACATGGTTGTCCCGATCCTGGACTTTGAATCCCAGAGGTTGCTCCACATACACCTCTTCCTTTATCACACCATGCCACAAAAAAAATGGTCTTTACATCCATCTGTAGCTGCAAGGGAAATAATAGATTATAGGTGCAATAATAATCAGTGCCTTCAGGCAACACATTTTCCCATCAGATCCAAGCTTGATCTTATATCGAGGTGACACCAACTTTGATCGGTGGTCTAGGAACCATATCCTAGACATCACCCTTGCATCCATGCAGACTTTGATGCTTTCCAGTTTCTGCAAATGATCCAGGCTCATATTGTACTTATGGCAACTAGATACCCCTGGTATTTATATGGCTTCTCGGTTTTCTTCCAGAAATTCCCCCTCTGAAGCCATATGTCTTTGAGCCCTGAGGATCTTCTTTCGTTCAGCAATGATATTATCTCAAGAGCATATACATATGTACTCTCCCTCTTAATGCCAGCGTCTCTCTCAAGATGAGACATTTATTTTAGATGAGGGCATCCCAGACATCAACTTGGAAAAGGGGTCTTATTCTCCCACGGTCAAGACCATCCAAACAGGTTTTGTTGATCATGGTTCAAGACTCCTAACAACGTGACTGAAGGCTGCAAAAACTTCTTAGTTCACACTTCAAGTTTATCATTACACTATAACTGCTACTAAGAATCTCGTGAACATGGGTGTCTGTCTATGTCACTGTCATAATGACAGTGACATAGAATCACAGATTTAGCTCCTCAAAATGGCAAATACAGAGATACCTTCTGAACTCTCGTTACTGTCTTCTTCATCATTAATAGAATTGAAGATTTCAAGCTTACAACAATTACCTGATGTTCTGAGATCTGTTGTAGCTTCCTTAACCAGCCCTCTAAGATTTTCTTTACTGCAACCCACAGAACTAGGGATCCAATCATGAATCCTTCTCTCATGATTCTGCACTTGAGGACTTCATCTACTACATCTGGTATTTCATCTTGTACTGCTTCTTATTTTCAGATCTGCCCAAGTACAGTTAATAGTTGACTGATCTAAGGCTACAAATCTTCAGATCTCAAATCTGCAATTTGTCTCTTAAATTGCACAGATCTAGGAACCAATCATACAGTTGTTCCAATCACAGAGTTGTCCTTTCTTTATGTCAATTCATGCAGATCCAGCACAACCATAATGGTGCTCCTGGTCATCAATGTTACTGCCCCAATCATCCAACAGGATAAATCTGGGCCCCTCAGTTTAGGGCATCATTCAGTTCTGAGTACACAGAACTACCAGGCCATTAGGCCTTCTATGACATTCTGATATGTTGCCTTGTTTGCTAGACAATTCCTGAACAGTTGAAGCTTGCATGACAAGTTCTGTTTCCTGGTTTGAGCATTGCTAAACATACAATTCGTGCAATCTACAGATTTGATCTGCATGCCCGGAATAATATCTTCTTTGCAACAGAAAGGCGTGCAATCCATAGTAGGTATTTGATACATACCTTGTCAAAACATGGACTGTCCTTTGCGCCAGCGGCTCCCTAATACAGCAGCATATGCTGCCATTCTATCAGCGTACCAATTTAGATATCTCCAGTCCTGCTGCCCTCATCAGAATACTTACTAATGATCTAATCATGAATTGCCAAGTGTGCCCACCTTCTGTTGTACAAGGTCCTTTATGACAGCAAGTCTAAGGCACCTCGTCACCTTAGCACATCATAAAGATGACAAGCACATGATCCAAACACTGCCCCACAAATCATGGACCCAACACACCTCCACAAGGCACTGCTGAAATATAGTTTGCACTGTTAATTAGGGCACGTAATGCAGCCCCAGATTCATCACACAGTTAGCAAACAAACCCTTCAAGGGTTGCGGCTTACCTTGGAGGGGTTCCTTCAATGCCATACTGCCTCCTTA
Organism: Pinus albicaulis; assembly: GCA_034641835.2. Taxonomy (NCBI): domain Eukaryota; kingdom Viridiplantae; phylum Streptophyta; class Pinopsida; order Pinales; family Pinaceae; genus Pinus; species Pinus albicaulis. Next base: position 586,882,289 of record CM076583.1, on the reverse strand, counting down.
GGTTGCTGTCCACTCTTTGACAACCCTCAAATTTGACCCAGCTGTGTGCTATGCCCTGCGGCCTAGCACCACAGCTTCAAATCATGCCCAAGTCTACTCAGAGAAGGCGACTTCCTTCTGTTGTCCTTCAGGACCTTCAAACGATATTTAAACCCTTAAATATGCCCAGACATTGCTTCAGATCCAGCCGCTGTCCTCCTGTGACAAAGCGGTCTTCAACCTAACTCAAATAGCCCTAGATCTAGCCATTGATATCCACGTTGGCTTCCATTTCTGCGGCCAATCCAGAACTTAAACCATGCAAAAAATAGGTCCAAACTTACCTTAGGGACAGACGTCAAACTGCACTTGTATGGGCATAATTATCCTCCACCAAAACAACATTTCTGGACTGCGGCATCCTTAAAAAATGAGGTAGGGACAGCGGCATTATTTGGGCTGAAGTTCTGGGCACTTTGTAGCCCCAAACATTTTTACGCTGCCCCTGGTTTAGGTTGATAAGGCCTGCGGCCTATTTCAACATCTTGTTGTCACTTACAATCTCGTTCTAGCTTGAGGCCTAAGCAGAGAAGGTTCTTTCTTCATGCAATTAGCTGATCTGGGCATGTTATAGCCCATGAACCCTTCACATTGCCCTGATTTGGGAGGCTAGGCCTGCGGCCTACCTCAGCTAGCTTCTTTACTTTGGTTTCAGCCTTCAAATGATCCACACATGGTGTTGTAGCTACCCTTCTCTGTGGTCTTGTAGACAGAGATATATCACACAATTTATTCACAGAAATACACTTCAATATGTACCTTTCATCACTGTGGAGATTGCCCACTGGTTAGGGCTTCTGACCTCACATCAACCCTCCCTCCCTGGCTTCCACACGCTGCTAGATAACAGATGCAAATCTGACCCTAAACTAGGATCCAACATACATCAAAATGCACCCAAAATGCATACTTCAGCTTCCTGTTTTAGGGTCTACTCCACGCTGCAAATCTGGATAGGTTAGGGCACGAGCCACAGTCCCTAATACCCTTTAATTTTTGGCCTAGAAATTCTCCTTAGAGCTGCGTCTATCTCTTCCTTGAAGGTCATGACACCTAACTGTAGGTCTGCGCTGTTTCTAGCCCTTGAGCAGTCCTTGGCCCTCCTTAATCTCTGCGGCAGGCTTCAGTGAAGCCTCACAGGCCTACGACACTCTTGATTTGAGACAAACCATCCATCAATTAGCCCATAGACACGTCCTCCCTGCCTCGGCCCTCTGAAAAGTCCATCGACCCTCCTAAATTGACCCAAAACAGTCATCTATGTCTCCCTGTTTTTGAACTTCATTTGCTGTGGCTAAGACAAAGACTTAGCCTCTCCTTCATGAGCTATTCACTTGTGATTATGTTGCACAATGGATCAATAGATCGGAGATTGCAATTCAACACAAATTGGGCATTGTCTTCCCCATAAGCCTCTGATACCATGTTAATTTCTGAACATGTTCTATGCCATTTCAAATTAGGGCACTCAATACTGAAGCATATAGAACATACTAATAGATCAATGGAAGAAAAGCCAAAACAGAGATAATGAATGGTGGCGTTACGGCGATCAGCAGGATGCTTCTACCAGCAAAGTCTCCAATAGGTCATTCAACCAAGCGTGTCACACATAACCCCAAAACAACCCAAACAAAGAACACTCCATAAATACGCAACACTAAGAACGCAACTCCATCTCCATCAAGAGAGAGGAAAATGCTCCACACAATGTGTATATAATGAGCTCCAAGTCTCTCCAATATATAGGCATCTTTGGGGGTGTGTGACACGCTCTTTAAGACATTTAAGTCTATATTATATTCTACGCCGACCTAGCACATAAGTGGAATAAATTCAAAGTCCATGTTCTGTTCATCCGATCAAGATGATCTTTAGATCAATCTTACACCTCTCCGAAAGAGGAATCCAATAAAAATATTGGGATCGTCATCTGAGCAGCACAACCCAGAGTTTGGACCTAGTTGTCCAATTATAACAAAGAAGGAAAGGGTTGTGGCCCCGTGGAGTTTCCACAACAAAGGCTACCAGGTAAGCAACTAGATTTGTGAAGATTTATTATTTGTACTTATGTGGTCAAAGGACTGCCACAGTGTTGATATTTGGGCAGAGAGGGCTTAGTGGGCAAAGCCTCAGCCCTAGGTGGTTTAGTCAAAGAGATTGACTTGATATTTGGGCATTTTATGGGAGATTGTAAAGGGCCACTCTCCCTAGTGCAGAGCCTCGTCGATTTTCTTGTTAAAGGAATAATAAGAAATCACTTTTGGTCATTGATATTGTGTCTTGTGCATTGATCTAATTGCTAATATTTTCTGCTATGCAAAAGTTTTGAATCTAGGCATTTTCAATGTGTTTATGTTTTTGAGCTAGACCTTGGGTGCATTGAATTCTAACATGGTATCAGAGCTATTTTTTAAGAGCAATTGGGTCATAATTGTGCATAGGTGGAAACTCTATGAGGGAGTTGAGTTTTCTTGTTGTTGGAGTGACAACTAGTCTCCAATACAAAAAAAATAGTTTTTGACCCGAGGCTTGAGGACTAGTTGGAAGGGATATATGACTATAGTTCGTGGAAGGAAAGAATCAAGCAAGTGTTGTTGGTAAATGATCTGTGGGATTATGTGAACACCAACTTTGGCTTTGCATAACAAAGCAGACACAAAGGCCAGATTGATCATTCTTGCTGGAGTCAAGGATCACTTGATACCACATCTTATTAGAAAAAAAACTGCATGGGACATGTAGGAACCTATGAAAGCATCGTTTCAGACAAGAATGAAAATTGGAAGATGGTATTGAGAGAGAAGTTCAAGGACATCAAGATGATAGGTTTAAAGAACATGACTTCGTATCCTACAAGGAATTCACAAGTTCATGATGAGCTTGCAACTATAAGGGATAATGTGAAAGAAACAAAGTTGGTGAAGACTACACTGAAAGGCTTCTCATAGCAGTGGATACCATTCATCAAATGAGTACTACCACGAGAGAATCTCCTAGATTGGAACAAATTATGGGATGATTTCATCCAAAATGAACTTCGTGACAAGGATCTTCAGTGGAAGAGTCTTGATGCAAAGAACGTTGCCCTCGCAAGTAAGATGAAAAAGGGCGAAGGGAGGTTCAACATTGGAACCAAGAAGGACTTGAGAAAAGTGAAATGCTTTGCATGTGACGAATTTGGTCATTATGCAAGCAAGTGTCCGCATAAGAAGAAAGGAGGGAAAGAGAAAAATCTTGAGATGGCCATGGTTGCTCTAGCTATAATTGACAAGGATGATTTCACTAGGAGATTCAACGAGGAGTTCTCTCTTATCTCATATTTCTTTGGGAGCACCATTAATGAGGGTGCTTGGTTACTAAATAGGGGGGCCTCCAAGCATATGACAGGAACACGCAAAGTGTTTGAGAGCTTGACCGAGTGGGACCCTGATCTACATGTGAAGATTGGTGATAAGAGTCATCATGCAGTCAAAGGAACCAAGACTGTACCATTCATGATGGAGTCAGGTGGATTGCTACAATTCCAAGATGCACTTTGGTTACGGAGTTGAGATGCAACATGCTTTCAGTGTCAACAATTGAGGCAATGGGGTTTGATGTTATATTCCATAATGGAAAAGTGACGCTCAAGCCCAATGGATCTAAATCTAGCCCAGGGGTAGTTCTTAGAGTGAGACAGAATGCTTTGTATAAACTAAAGGGAAAGGCTATTGACCAAAGAAAGAAGAAGGTTTTAGAGACTCAAAGGGAGTCAAGTTCCATAGGGAGTTCGTCAATTTAGAGGGAGAGACAACAACCCAAGAAGAGTGCGTCAACAGAGAGAAGAAAAGAGACTTCCATATCTGAGAAGGAGCCATGGATTGGCATAAAGGCCTATCAGGAAAAGAATCAACAGGAGGCATATATTAGTAAGGAAACTTCCACGAAGAGCGTTGTTTTTGCATTGGGTTTTGCTTCTGTGACGAAAGATGGAGCTTATGATGAAATTTGGAGAGAAATCGTGGAAGAGGATTGTGTTCCAGTGTGGGAAACAGAGACTTCCAAGTAATGGAAGTACCTACCTTGCTAATAGGGAGTGTTGAAAATGGGTCGCATCGAGAGGTTCTTTCACATACCCTTGGAGCTAGGCTCACGAGAGAGAAACACTCAAAGTGTGGTTTTATGAATGCGTGGGATTTGCACCCGAGTTGTGGGCTTTGTAACAAAAGATTTTGGGTTTTGTGCCTAGGGAAAACATTTAGTATTCTAATTTAATGTTGAGGTTGATGTTGGAGGTTTCTTGAAGGATAAGGGGGCTTCCAAAGCGGCCAATGGGAAAGTACAACTAAGAAGCCAATGGAGAGGCTTGAGGACAATGAGATAAAGGATTATTTTTCTTGTGAGGAGTAAGAAAGCTAGAAGAGACATAGTTGTAGGTTGCTAAAGGAGTTCACTAGTTTCAAGAGGCAGAATGGAGGACAATTGGCTAAGTTTTGAGGTCTAAGAAGTAAGGACAAATCAAATTTTTGTTTAAGGCATTTCTTGTCCTAAGGAAAGGATCAAAAACATGGAGGGCATTCCCTGGTTGGTTAAGGCGGGTCATAAACTGTTTCAGGGAGACTGCAAGGTTGTGGTGGATAGTGAAGGGCTTGCTTTACATAGCAAGAAGAAAAGAGGTAAGCCAAGGGCTGAAGGAGATAGTCACATACTTGTCCAAGTTGGCGGCAATGAGAGAAGGTTGGCCAAAGGGTCAAACAAGGAGGTCGCAACAAGAAGGAAAGGGTTGTGGCCCTGTGGAGTTGCTACAACAAGAAGGAAAAAGGCTAGTTGCGGAGGGAAAACAAACTGTAGGTTACAAGAAAATTGCTAGGTGGGAAAATTGTCGTTTGGGGTGAATAAGTCTACTAGGTGGGCAACAAAGTTTGAAAAACTATTGGCAAAAAGGTTTGCAAAGGCTTCTAGGTAAGTAGTTAGATTTGTGAAGGTTATAGTTTGTATTTCTCTGGTCAAAGGACTGGCACAATGTTGATATTTGGGCAAAGAGGGCTTAGAGGACAAAGCCTCAGTCTTAGGTGATTTGGTCAAAGGGATTGACTCGATATTTGGGCATTTCAAAAGTAATTGTAAAGGGCCACTTTACCTAGTACAAGAGTCCTATGGATTTTCATGTTAAAGGAACAATAAGAAATCAATTTTGGGCATAAATTTTTTGTCTTGTGCATTGATTTAGTTGTTTATATACTCGTTATGCGAAAGTTTTGAAGTTAGGCATTTTAAGTGTGTTTATGTTTTCTAACTAAAGCATATAGACCGGACATGGGGCGCATGGAATTTTAACACCAAGGCAAGGGTCCAAGAGTAATCATTCCAAGAAACTCCCCAAGTGCATGTTTACATCTCCAAAAGGTGCCTTCTCCACCATGACATCATCTAAGAGATGCCCTATACCCTTTTCATGCATCTAAGTGTGATGTGGCACCTCTAAGGGCAACTGTTGGCATCAAAATGCAAAATATTTCGAACACATACATTAGCGCATAAGTCTAGCATGAGCTCTAACGTCCTCATTAGCCATCACCCAGTTTTTCAGCACTTGATGCTCCATTTTATCAAAAGGAACCTTTGAATGACCCAACCCTAATGAGTGATGACTTGTCTCATCTTAATGGGTAAAATTAAATGCTACATCATAAAGAGAAAGCTCTAACCCTTGAGTTGTGCACCCAAAATAAAAAGCATAATTATGAAAAAGCAAAAGGTGCACTAGACGAGTGAAAAAAGCAATCTTTGCAAGGTATCTCATGCATCCACTATTATTCCCTCCATTACATCTATACACTTAGGATGTGGATCCCCATTAGTTGGTCACCTTGACCATGGCACTTGGCCATGAAGCCTTTTCCATGTTAGAATTTGGTAGCAGTGGACAAGTGTTCTAGTCTCTATGGTGCCTATGAGGCTAAGGAACACATTTTCTCCAATACCTAGAAAAGGTTTTGCGTGAAAACACCTCAATTAGATTAATTAGCCAATTATTAAAATTTCCCTAAGTCTAACTTAGGAAAACTGGTTAATTAAAACAGATTAATTGAGGAAAATCTATTTTGCTCTAGAGAATTCTGGGAAAGTCACTTGATGGGGACAAGATGATCTTAGCCATTGATTGTGATCAGATCATGGTTGTTGATTGATCAACGAGAGATTATAAGAGTAAGTCGATTGGGTTTGAACTTTGAAGAGACACACTTGAGCAGCATGACTTACCCAGTTGTAGTGAATTAGCAAGGGTGCAGTTGAAACAGAGGGAGACACCAACAACGGGGTTTCAACAAATATTTGGGATAAGATTTTCAGAGGACATTTCCACATTGATTTCCAGTTTCTAGAGGCAAGGAGGTCGATTTTATCTGTAGAAGAGGACGTTGAATCAGGGTGTGAACTAACTAGTTAGCCAATGCGAGTTGAAAAAAAGAGCTCGTTTTAGTGTGCCAATGTTGGATCTCACTCGAAGGCACAATGAGGTACAATGAGTGTGTCAAGCAAAGTGTTGGAGGCAATTTTACTTGCAAGAAGTAATTTCCAGAGGTTGAGCGAATTTCCCGAAGTAGCCAATGCATATTTCCAATTAGCGGTGCGAATTTCCAGGAGGAGTGCGAATAGGCTGGTAGGAGGTCGATTTGACTTGTAGAGGAGATTTTGTCTCCAGATAATTATTCCAATGGAGGTTATTATTTTCCAGAGCTTTGCCACTATCAGGAAAGCAAATGTATTTCTCAAATTGCTAAAGAATAATAATAAAACCCTCATCTGCTGAACTGGTTTTCCCCACATTGGGGATTTTTCAGGGGATTATTGTCGAAAAATATTGGTGTTAGAATTTTTGTGTGTGCATTATTTTCTCAGTTCCTGAATTAAAATCTGTGACCATTGCAGTAGTGAATTAATCGTTATTTTTTGAATTAATTTTCTGAATACAAATAATCTCTAGTAGATAAACGATTAAATTTCCAATTACTGCAATTAAGGAAATTTCACATGGTATTAGAGCGGATCTAGGTGCAAACGGTTTGCAGTGGTGAATCAACGCAGGGCACAGGAAGAGAAGCACACATGGGTTTTCACCCAGTTCAATTTCTCCAGTTTATTTGAGTTCACAAATTTCCATGTTAATTTTTCTTCGGCCTGTTAGTGTCTGCCAGTCCTGCCAGTCACCAGTCATCAAATGTGCTCTTACGAGGTTTTGTTAGGGTCTTAAAGTCAAATTTTTATGGTTTTAGTAGGTTTTCAAATAAAAATTTGGTCACTGGCTAGTGTGTCTAGGTGTGTTACTACTCCTTTCAAACAAGTCATTTTTTGGTCATTGCCATCATTCAGTTGGATGAGTCAAAATGACTCCATTATTATCTCAGTCACATCACCATGGTCATCATTCAGCTCATTTCATGAAGTGTCACCATTAGGTCTTAGGGTCAAAATCATAAAAAAGTTGTCATTTCACCAATAAATCCAGCCTTGAGAGAGTAGTAATATTGAAAAATGTTCAAATGAAGGTTTTAAAGTGTAATTTCATTTCAAATATGAATGTAATATGTTTCTCAAGCGTTCTAAAGCTGCAAAGTTTCAAGTCAAAGGTGAAAAGAGTTGGTGGGGCAACTTGACCACCAAAAGTGAAAAGTGATTTCCAAAGCTACAAAAAACTCAAAAGAGTTTTCATTTGCTCATTCCATCCTCAAGAAACCTCTCTCCAGCAAGGAAACTGTTAAATTTGGACAACTAGGTCCAAACTCCATCTTGTGATGCTCAGATGAAGATTCCAATATTTGTATTGGATTCCTCTTTCGGAGAGGTGTAAAATCGATATAAAATTGATTTTAATCTGATGAGCAGAACATTTATTTTGAATTTATTATTTATAATAAATTTAAGTGCAGGTCGGCCTTAAGGTTTTACACCTCCAACAGATGTGTCACACACCTCAATGATGGATATAAATACAGTCAACGTTGGAGAGCTTTTCACTCATCTCATCACACATCTTCTCCTCTCCTCTGATTATCTACAAGCATTTGAGAAGCAATTTCATCTCCCACGTGAGAAGAAGGACGAAATCTACTGCAGCTAAAGGACGAAATTTACCGCAGCAAATTTTCTGCAGTTAGGGTTTCTGGGCAAGTTTGACCAGCATTGACTTTGGTCAACGCATGGTCCGTTTGAGCTGAAATTTTGTGGAGAATTCGATTTTTGTAGGTCGTACTCATTGGCACAAAAATCGAGGTCAAAAGATTGACCGAAGTTGGAGCTGCATTGACTTTCTTGTTGTTGCCCTGCGTTGACTTTTTCTGGACTGCGTTGACTTTTCTGGGGTTGACTTTGAGTTGACTGGATAATTGATTTGAGGACTGTTGTGACACATTTTGGGTTGGCCGACCAAGAAGACTTTGCTGGTTGAAGCATCCTGCTGATCGCCGTAACGCACCAACACATTCTCCTGTTTCTGGTTTGTCTTCTATAGATCCATTGGTATGTTCTATCAGCATTTTACTTAACTATTTATGTGATTGCTGTTATAAAAGTAAAATTGCATCAAGCATAGAACATCTACAAAAATTTACATGGAATCAGAGCTGAGGTGAAGACAAGCCCTAACTTATAGCAATCACCAACTGAGAAAAATGAGTTCCACAAGTTATGGCTTCAAGGAGGATGACAAGCTGACTGGAAGGGATGACTTCCATGCTTGAAAGATGATATTAGATCTCAAATTGGAAGACCATGATCTCATGGACTATGTACTGGGTAAGATACAAGAACCTCCATCCACTGCTACTGCTGCTGCTAAAACCAAGTATACGAAGGGGGAGATCAAAGCAAAGCTAATGATCAGGGAATCCATACATAAAAGTCTGGTTGCCTACATATCTGAGCTAGGCACATCCAAGGAGATGTATGATAAGTTGATACAAATGTTCAAAGTAAACAATGCAAACTAAGTGCTATTCTTCAAGAATCAATTGAAGAATCTGAAGAAAGGCAGGGATGAGTCTGTCCAAACATACTTTCTGAAATTGACTGAGATCAGGAACAATCTGCTGGCTATTGGGGAGACAATAGCCGATCGTGAGATGATACTCATTGCACTTGGAGGGCTCCCATATGAATGGCAAGTATTCAACACTACCATTCTCAATAATAGTACAATTCCTAACTTTGACGAGCTACTGTCAAGATGCATGCAAGAAGAGACAAGAATGAAGGAATACGAAAATGACAGAAATGCTGCCTACGCTGCTCATTCTAGAAAGAAGAACCCTGGTGGTCCTAAGAACAAAGGAAGAGCAAGGGCCCAAGGAAAGAAGGCCAAGTGTTTCACTTGTCATAGGCCTGGTCACTATGCTAGAGAATGTCCTTTCAAGAAGGATTCTCCCGATAGTGACGACAACAACAACAACCGGAGAAATGGAAATCAAAGAAACGACAGGTCCAAAGGAAAGAGGAAGGCTCCCTCTGGCGGAAACAATAAACCTTTCAAAAGGTCTAGAAACTCCAGGTATGAGGAGTCAAATGTTGTTGATAAAAGAAATGAATACATTCTTGTATCTGCCCTCTCTGCTGCATCCCCGCCCGACACTATGGATGTCTGGCTGATAGATAGTGGTGCCTCAAGACACATCACTGGGTTCAAGGAAGCACTCTCTGAAATGGTTGAGAAGGATACTAATCTGGAAATTATCCTTGGAGATAATGCCACATATCCCGTGAGAGGGACAGGGACTGTGACCCTCCACTTGTCTCAAGGACAAGTCCTACATTTGCAGGATGTACTCTATGTACCAAAATTGAAGAAGAACCTTGTGTCTATATCAGCGATCGAAGACAAAGGCTTCAATGTGGCATTCACTGATGGAAAGGTGCGCATGTGGAAGAAGAATCTCAAGGAAGTTATCGTGATTGGTTTTAGAGTTGGAACACTCTACCAGGTTGAAGGAAGTCCACTAGGAGCTATGACATGTGATACTATCCGACAAACTGAACTATGGCACCGGAGGTTTGGAAACCTTCATTACAAGGCCCTTCCCGAAGCAAGGAAGGTGGTGATAGGGATGCCCGATTTTGGAAATAATCATGAAGGTGTATGTAAGGGTTGTGCCGAAGGAAAGCATACAAGGGGACCTTTCCTCTCAAGTGTCACAAAGACATCTGATATTTTGCAACTGGTCCATTCTGATCTATCTGGTATGCTACCCGTGACATCCCTGGGAGGATGTTCTTACTATATGACATTCACTGATGACTTCTCCCGCAAAACCTGGATTTACTTCTTGAAGAAGAAGGATGAGGCCTTCATGTGGTTCCCGTAATACTTACAATTAGCTTACACTGAATATTGCATTTTTGCTTTATTTTGCTGCTTTAGATAGAAATAATAAATAAAGTGAGAAATAAGAGGGTCACCTCACTTTAGTCACCTCACTTTATAATAAAGTGTTCTTTTTCCTAGTAGATTGACGTTGTAACTTAGAGAGGGGGCCTTGGGGGTCCACGTGGATATGATGAGGGGAGGCATCAGGCTAACCCAAGGTCAACTGCGCAGATCCAGGGTGAGTTAAGTTTTGGAGGGAGTTTGATGTTATAAAAGGAGAGGCTCTCACCTCATTTGATCATCCATGATTTGATATTCTTATTGATAGCTAGACTTTGTCTGCTTCAGCACGCCGGTTGTTTAGTCGGTCTGCAGCACTGCTTAGTGCACGAGTGTCTCCGGTCGGAGATCTCACCCTTAGCCTCGGGGGACTTCGAGTGCCTGCCCTGGTAAGGTTTTTCTGGTTCTACCCTTAGCTTCGGGGGACTTCGAGTGCCCGCCCTAGCAAGGTTTTTTCAGCAGCAAGCAGCAGTAGTTCTGAAGCATATCTGAGGAGGAGAAAGCCCTCTTGTGGCTGCGCAGAGCAAGGGAAGAAGGAACGCTGATTCTTGAAGGAGAAGGACGTTGTCTCATCTGGAGAGAGGACGCTGATCCTTCAGGAGGAGGAGGACGCTGTCCAAGGAGGACGCAGTTCCAGACTGATAGAGAAAACGCTGTTTGGGATGCAGGAGGACGCTGTCTAGCCCTAGAGTGAGGACGCTGTCCATTTCAGGAGGTAAGGGTTGCAGATCTGAGGGGTTGTTGTTAGATCCAGCTTTGGGAAGGACAGATCTTGCAGATCTAGTCCTGTATGTTGCAGATCCAGTATTGTATGTTGCAGATCTGAAGGTTTTGCACTAGATCCAGTTGGAGGAATAACAGATCTGAGGAGATACTGTCAGATCTAGTCCAGATCTGAAGGGGAAACACCAGATCTAGCCCTAGAGGCTGTAGATCTGAGGAGATAGTTCCAGATCTAGCATAGATCTGAGGGTTTTGCAGCAGATCTGATATTGGAGGACGCAATTCAGGGAGTGAAGGACGCAGATCTGATTGGGGGCTTCAGATCCATCAGGTGGGACGCAGATCTGAGGAGCAGGCTATTGTGAGAAGGGCTCATCAGCGTTTTCCAGCATTCTGTAGCAGGTTTATCTGACTGGAGGGTTGAGGGCTTGTGCTTCACCTGTTTCTGCGCTGTCACTAGCAGAGACAGCGTTTTCCATCTGTGAGGTTTTGCAGCTTGAGACCAGCCCAGTATTCAGCGCAGTTCATCTCCAGTCTTCAGAGCAGCCAGGACACTGTCCATATTGCAGCGACTTTCTTGTATGGGAGGGTCATCACTTGCCTAGGGCAAGGATAGGTGCACTGATTCTGATTTCTTGTACTCCTCTCTATGTACTTTCTGATTAATAAAATGGCTCGGGTCAGATTCCATGCTATGATTCTGTATTTCTCTCATGACATCGGTTATTTCCCTTTGGGGATATTGCAGTGGTATCAGAGCATAATTCTGGCTCAGCCTGTGGTCTATGACATCAGAAAGGAGATCATACAGAGCAATAGCTGTTGCAATTCCAGAAACGCATTTGGAAAAAGGGCCAAAATAAAAAGGGTCAAATTTCGAAGTTGGGAATTAGGAAAAACGTTTTCTGGGTTTTTCTGGGTTTTGGGCGAGGATCACTTTCCCAAATTCCTAGAATTTTCCGAGACAAAGGTAACCTGAGGTCGAAGTTAAGCAACAAGATATTTTACAAAGAATCGGCTTCGAGGAGCCTCAGGACACATAGCAAAGAGTCGAGGGCGGTGTGATGTGGATAAGAGAGATCTAGGGAGACACTAATGTGAAAATCCAATGGAGGCCATGTTTCACAGTTATCTGCGAAGATGGATACATTCATACAGGATGTAACCAAGAGATTTGCAGCCGTAGAGGTCAGTCGGAGAGAACTCCCTAGGGGTTTTGAGATCGTTCGGTATAATGCCACTCGGCATATGGATTCATGTACACCCACACGTCCCACTATGCCCACATTCTTGCCAGAGGACACAGGAATAACAGTACAGCGAGAGGTAGATCCGGCTCGGATGGCTGACATTCTTGCAAACTATCATGCTCTCGGACAGGCATTCATGGATGCTCTCTCCTTCGAGGAATATACCCAGATCTGTTATGGCATTAGACTCCATGGTCAACACCCGGGGCACCGGCATCATCATGGTGGAGACCACCACCGCACAGCTAGCAGAGATTATGATCAGCTCCAGCGTGATAGTAGACCTCACAACTTTCAGAGAGGGAACAAGCACTCACGTGATAGGGACCTACAGCGCACAGTGGACAAGTTGGATACCTCCTTCCAGCTTGACCGAGTATCAGAGAGGGAAACCATTAAAATGGTTACCTCACACTTGGAGGAAGAGGACACACAGGATTGCAGGGAGCCTGAGGTTACACCTAGTGTGACACAGGACTCACCATCATTGGAGACCTCCTTGACCGTGCCGGTTGATATCGTAGTGGAGGAGGTAGAGCCTACCCCGGTAGAGCCATCCACTAGAGCCATGCCCGAGTCTTCGGGTGGTAGCAGCACACGACAGATGGGTGAGGTATCAGGAGATATATCCACTATCGATGAGGCACTAGGAGATACAGAGATATTGGATGATGGTCGCAGACAGCGGTATCATCGGCTTCGGACGGACCTTCGAGCTTTGAGGGAGAAGACCGCATCAGTACGGGAGACCCTTTTGTTGCAGGACCAGGAGCTGGAGGGTATGAGAGCGACTTGTGCCAAGTCGGCGGCCAAGTTGGTCAACATTGGGGAGCAGCTGGATTCCCTGATGGTACAACCCGAGAGCACATTGCAGCATCAGATCATTCCCCTTCAGGTATGCATGGATGGGACTAGCAGAGTTGTTGGGTCATCTCTTCCCATTGGAGAAAGAGAGGCAGAGCCATCTAGTCAGGTCTCAGATGTTGACTTGGATAGTGGTATGAGACGATCAGAGTTGCACAGGGTACAGCAGCCACGTGTTGAGGTTGGATGGCGAGAGGTTTTGAGTTGGTGCTCGGTGGAGCGGGCTATGGATGAAGGGGAGGACTCAAGGAGAGATCTCGCTAGAGATGCACTTCGACACACCATGGGGTGCAATGACTTTCTTCCTTTCTCACAAGAGCAGATAGAAGATGGGGGACATCTTCGGATGGATAACGTCTCTCATGCTTGTGTTGGACATCCCTTGAGCCATACACACCATGATGGGAGGTTTTTGCCTACCACCTATTTGAGTCTTGATAGGGTCTCATTGATCCTTGAGAAGTTTATATCCCAAAATTCCATGAAGTGCAAAATCAGAAATTTGATTTGGGAGGATGGTAGTACCGGGATGAGGAGAAGGAGGCATCCACAAGCGATTGAGTGGATGGGGATGATGAGCAAGGAGCTAGGAGGCTACTTGCAGATCTATGACACCAGGCAGCAGGAGGCTTGGCTGCGCTGGTTACTCTTGAAAGAGTTTGGCCATCACTTGGCAAACACTCTTCCTAAGAGTAGGAGGAGGGGGAGAAGATGGATGGATACTTGCATCATTGAGCAGCATAGAGTATGGATGCACGGTGTTGATGTGTTACTCATATCATTCATTGTGTCGTCATCACATGAGTTGCATGATGAAGGTATGGGGAGGCAACACAATTTCTTGTTGCTTTGCTTGGGAGAGCAAGGGCAGATTTGCTCCCACACTTTGCATGATGTTGCAGGAGGAGGAGATGGCACTATCTCCATGGTCTTTGATTGGGAAGCACTTCCATCTTGGGAAGTATTCCATATTTGTTGCAGCATCATTAGAGGAGTCTTTGACAAGGAGCATGTCAAGGAACAGAGTCGTGTATTAACAAGAGTTTACTTACATGAGCTCACAGCGTTGTCACCTTGGAGCAGAACATTATGGATGGAGTGTGCGCAGCAGGGATATGGTGGATCGATAACCCATAGGTCCCAGGATCACTACATATTTGTTGCACAAAGAGGAGGTAATGATGATAGAGACATCTACGGCATATTCTTCTTGACTTGGGTTTCCAAGCATGAGGAGGATTATCTTCTTGCAGCACATGGTTCATTCTTCTTCATAACATGCCAAAACACTATGGAGGACTCATGTATGGATCCATGTGCCATCTTACTTCCAACATATGGTCAGATTTGTATGGGAGGCTTGATTATGAGAGAGACACATGAGCTGAATGTGCCTTTGAGTATTTTCTGCACTACATGTTCTAACGGGAGCATGGGAGGAGGCATGGCCACCACTACTATGTATGCGTTCTCTTTTGATATGGGCCATGAGATAGATGTTCATCCATTGTATAGCCATGGGCAAGTGTTTGGACCTATGTTGCTATCATATTCAGCCATTTACTATCCATTAGTAGATGTGATGGATCTTGTACGTTGCGTGCCATGTGATTTTCTGAGGTTGCAGTGGATGAGACTGCGTTGTATCCTTGTGAGAGATTGTTTGCACTATGTATCCTCATATAGAACCTTCAGCAAACATCTCATTAGGGTGATCCATGATGACCATGTCATATTCTTCATGGATGGTTTGTTTTGGGCCAGCTTGTTCTTCATTGATGAAGGAACCTTCTATGGTGGATTGTTTTTCACTTTGCCATTGGTGTGATGGATCTTGCACATTGCTTGCCATGTGATTTTCTGAGGTTGCAGTGGATGAGACTGCGCTGTATCCTTGTGAGGGATTGTTTGCATTATGTATCCTCATGTAACACCTTCAGCAAACATCTCATTAGGATGACCCATGAAGCACATGTCCTATTCTTCATGGATGAATTGTTTTGGGCCGGCTTGTTCTTCGTTGTTGGAGGGACCTTCTTTGGAGGATTGTTCTTCACTTTGCCATTGGAGGGCAATGATTTTGCAGCCCAAGATCAGACTTTCAGCCCACCTTCATTACCAGAGCTTGAGGTGGAAGGAGATTTTCAGGAGTTGCCTTGTCAGGAGGTGGCTCATTTGGTTTGGATGATTGCTTGGGGATGGAGGATCCACATGAGAGAGATGTTCCTCACTTCATGCCTTGAGTGGAGAGAGATGATGAGCTGGTACACAGTCGATGGGACAACTTACACATTCATAGATGCAGAGCAGCAGCAATCATGGTCTCTAGTCATAGCCAGAGGCAGTGAGCAGTTCGAGTCACGGGACTTGTGCGATTATTGGCCACAGTGGCGATGGGATCCGAGAGGACTATTGATTGGCTGGTACCAGGAGAGGCCAGTTTGGGATCCCGGCATTGAGATATCCCTTCATATCAGGGTGATGCAGGAGACAGAGAGGTTTCAGTGGGACCCAGGCACATTTTGCAGTATCGGCGGGGAGCATCAGCTAGAGAGTAGGCTTGTTCAAGCATTGCTTGAGAACAAGCAATTTTTGCCAGATGAGGATGCCACTTGGGAGAGCGAGCAGACTTTACAGCATCCATCACTTCAGTTGCTTGAGGACAAGCAACGTTTTGCCGGGGGAGACTGTAATATTCCCAATTATCCTTGCTAATTGGAATATCTCATTTTTGTTTAATTAGGTTCTCACCTCATTTGGATCATCCATGATTTTGATATTCTTATTGATAGCTAGACTTTGTCTGCTTCAGCACGCCGGTTGTTTAGTCGGTCTGCAGCACTGCTTAGTGCACGAGTGTCTCCGGTCGGAGATCTCACCCTTAGCCTCGGGGGACTTCGAGTGCCTGCCCTGTTAAGGTTTTTCTGGTTTCACCCTTAGCTTCGGGGGACTTCGAGTGCCCGCCCTAGTAAGGTTTGTCCTGAGTATACTTTTCAGTTCCAGTAGCAGCAGCAGCAGTTTCTGAAGTATATCTGAGGAGGAGAAAGCCCTCTTGTGGCTGCGCAGAGCAAGAGAAGGAAGGACGTTGATTCTTGAAGGAGAAGGACGCTGTCTCATCTGGAGAGAGGACGCTGGTCCTTTCAGGAGAGGAAGGACGCTGTCCAAGGAGGACGCAGTTCTGGTTTGGCAGAGAAAACGCTGTTTAGGGAGGCAGAAGGACGCTGTCTAGCCCTAGAGTGAGGACGCTGTCCATTTCTGAAGGTAAGGGTTGCAGATCTGAAGGCTTATTGTTAGATCTAGCTTTGGGGAGGATAGATCTTGCAGATCTAGTCTTGTATGTTGCAGATCTAGTCTTGTATGTTGCAGATCTGGGGGTTTAGCACTAGATCCAGCTTGAGGAGTGACAGATCTGAGGAGATATTGATAGATCTAGTCCAGATCTGAAGGGATAACACCAGATCTAGCCCTAGAGGCTGTAGATCTGAAGAGATAGTTCCAGATCTAGCATAGATCTGAGGGTTTGGCAGCAGATCTGGTATTGGAGGACGCAGATCAGGAAGGGAAGGACGCAGATGTGATTGGAGGTTTCAGATCCATCAGGTGGGACGCAGATCTGAGGAGCAGACTATTGTGAGAGGAGCTCAACAGCGTTTTCCAGTATTCTGTAGCTGGTTCATCTGTCTGGAGGGTTGAGGGGCTTGTGCTTCACCTGTTTCTGCGCTGTCACTAGCAGAGACATCGTTTTCCATTTGTGAGGGTTTGCAGCTTGAGATCAGCCCCAATACCAGCGCCGTTCATCTTCAGTCTTCACAGCAGCTAGGACGCTGTCCTTGTTGCAGCCATTTTTCTTGTATGAGAGGCTCATCACTTGCCTAGGGCAAGGATAGGTGCACTGATTCTGATTTACTCCTCTCTATGTACTTTCTGATTAATAAAATGGCTCAGTTTTTGGTATTACATGTGTCATGATTCAGTGATCTGGTTCAGTATTGTATTTTCTATATCTGTCTGGCATATTTCTGTTCATTACTGGTTATTTCCCCTTTGGGGATATTACACATACTTGATCTTATTGTCCCAAGACTGCTAATTATTCCCCACAATCTTTTGATGATGGTTATCATATTTTTACTGCTTGATTCAGTAAGACCATTTCCTTGGGGATAATAAATCGAAGAATGAGATAGGACAATACCATACTTGAAGCAGAAAGAAGAGAACTCAGAAGAACTAAAGGCTTTACCTTTATCTGTTGTGATCTTGGTCGGGACACCAAATCGAGTGATAGTCTGATTTTCAATAAAACCCATGACAACCTTCTCTGCGGCATGCTTGGTTGGAACGGTTTCAACCCACTTTGTGATGTAATCTGTTACAGTCAAAATCCATGAATAGCCATTACTATAATTCTAGCTAAATTTACCAATGAAATCCAACCCCCATTGCTGGAAAGGGGCCTCTGCTACAACCAGCTGAAGAGGCAAGGTTGCTAATTTCTGATTTCCTATGAAAAGTTGGCATTCCTAACAATTTCAAATAAATTAATGCACATCTGAGAAAATGGAAGGCCAATAATAATCGGCCAGCGAGATCTTGTGGGTCGTGGTCTTTGCTGCAAAATGGCCCCCACAAAATTCTGCATGGAACCCAATGATAAGTTTCTTAGCTTCATCCTCATTAATGCACCTGAGTATTATACCATCTAGATTTCTCCATCCAAGGCCATCTTTAGAATACAATATTTAGATGCCTTTAATCTAAGAGCCTTCCTTCTATGTGCTACCAAATGATCAGGACATGTCAAATTTGTCAAAATAATAAATAATGCCCTTATACCGTTCGATTCTTTCTAACTTCTGAAGCTCGGGGGAGATAGAAAGCTCAATCATTTCATTCTAGCAAACCATCTCTAACGCTTTCTCATTGCTTTACGTTAACATCTGAGCTAATCCTTGACCTTTGACAAGCTTGTTTGGTTTAATCTCAAGATCATATTCCTGAATTTTAGTCACCCATCTGGCACAAGTTCCTATGCAATCGGTTTGTGTTATATTAATATATTCTTGACAGCAAAGTGCAGAACAAAGACAATGATCTTGGAATAACCTACATATGTTCTGAAATGCTTAAGGGACTTGACCAATGCATAAGCTTATTTTTCTATAAAGTTGTACTTTAATTCTAAATTCTGCAAGGATTGGCTCATGAAGGCTATGATCTTCTTTGTTTTTTTGTAATAGAACGCCTGCTATAGTATTTTCGAATGCAACTGAAAAAACCATAAAGTCCTTTGAATTATCCGGGGCTGACTAAGACAGAAGCCTTAGCTATAGCATCTTTGATATCCTGAAATCCCTTTTTACCTTCATCTTTCCAAACAATTTTTGCATCCTTTTTTAGGAGACATTGGATAGGTTTGGCAATTTCTGTATAGTTTGGAATGAATCTCCTTAGAAAGATTGTTTTTCCCAAAAAAGACTAAAGTGACTTAAGATTATGCAGCAAGGGGATCTGTTGAATGGCTTCAACCCTTTCAATGTCAATTTTGATACCACCTTTAGAAATGATGTGTCCTAGTAACTTCCCTTCGATTACAGGATTCAATGATATGCCAAACTCCCGACACCTGTCAAAAACCTGCTTGAGATGGTTTATATGAGCCTTACCATATTTTGAGAAAACAATGAGATCATCTTGGTAAATTTCAATGATTTTTCCAATTAATTCCTTGAAAGCATAATCCATAGCCCTCTGAAAAGTAGCCGCTGCATTTGTTATCCCAAAAGGCATTCTGAGTTATTCAAAGGTAACCCAAGGTGTGGTAAAAGTAGTCTTGTGCCGATCTTCTTCCTTAACCCAGAATTGATTCTGTAGAAATTTTTGAATCTTATATCTTATGCAGAAATTATTATTGTTAATCCGGTTAAGCCCCTCCTTCTTAGATAAGTTATCAACTGAATAAATTCAAGTTAACATCGAAGCAGAACACATAACAGATCTCTACCAATTCAGATCTAGAATAAGCACATGCACACATTGACAAAGCAATAGTTATTTCTGGACAAATAGTCCCCGGGAAAACCCAATGTGGGAAAACCAGTCTCTAGCTGCTGGAGGGTTCTATTATTAAGAATATTTCTGAATACACAACTCTGGGTTCCAGATCTGTATAACCCTACAAAGAAAACTCTAGATCTACAGCTCCTAGTTGATCTAGGACTGATCCACACCCTCAAACGGGATTTACAGAACTCAGTCAGATCTAGGCCTAGAAACCCCATCGTTGCCCCTGAAATGAACTACGTCAACCTCTGAAGCCCCTGAAAGCCTCTGCGTCAGCCTTGGATGGCCTCCAAACCCTCAACGCTGCTCCTAGAAGGGACTGCGTTACCCCAGAATGGGTGACGCAGTCACTACGCTGCCCCTGAACGGTCTCTGAATAACCCCTGAAGGGTTTCCTGAGTATTACGTTGTCCTTGTTGTTGTTGTTGTTGTTGCCCTCCTCTACGCTGTCCTTGAGCTGATCTCTTCTCTGCTTCTTGTGAACTCTAGACCCCGGGATCAGATCATCCCCTTGGTCTAAATTCTCCTCTCTGCAGTTGAAGCACTTCTGAGTATTCTTAGCAAACCCTGCACTAGAATCTCAACTTAGCTTCAGTGCTCTGCCTCTGTGTGTCTTACAAATGACCCCAAGCCTTTCTTTTATACTTTTCTCGTTCACAAATCAACGGCCAAGATTAAATCTTTAATCAATGGCTAAGATTAAAATAAAACTTGATCTGTGTGACTTAAGACAATTTCATCACATGTTTAATTAAATTCACTTTAATTATTTTATTTTCCTAAGTTTTAACTTAGGAAATACATTAAAATAATTAATTAATTTAATATCTCCTAAACCAGATGAAATTTCCTAAATCCATTTCTGGGTCTTGTAGATCAAGTGAACTCTAGTCCTTCCTCAAAATTTTGGACCTAGAGCACAACTGATGCTACCCCAAATACACAAAATCTCAACACTCCCTCTTAGCATCAAGGGTGTGCTCTAGTAACACATCACACTTATGCATTACATGATTTTGGGCACTGGCTCTGTGCTGTTGAAGCTTGGCCTCCTGCCACTCAACTCTGCACTGTTGCTGCCATTTTGTACTACTGCCCATGACTCTACCACTGCCACTGCAACCACTGTACTGCAGCGTCCTCTCAATATGTTGCATCTGTGCTGCTCATAGCACTGCCACTGCTGATCTGTTGCACTGCAACTTCAGTTGTTGAGAGAAACAATTGAATCTCTTGCCCAATCTTTGAACAACAAGTTTGATGGGCTGCATCATCATCACTGAAGCTCCATAGGCTACAGATCTGTGCTGGCATCTAAAGAACGATGCACAACTACAGCTCTGCCTGCGTAATCAGACTCCCTCTGCACTACTGAAGTCACATCAGCTCCTTGTGTTGAAATCTATCACATTGTTGCTGCACTGCGTTGTCCCTTTGAAGCTCTCTGCACTGCTGCAACTTTGCACTCCGTAAGCAGCACTGCTCTGCGCTGCTGAAATCACATCAGCCTCTACGTTGCTATATCTTCTACGCTGTTGCTGCTATGCTCTGCGCTGCTCCTCCCAGTCTCCAGATCTGCCTCTACCTCTGCCTCATCTATGATATATGCACCCACTGCTCCACTTGTCCCGCTACTGTCTTAAGGCTGTCGTAGCTCGCATGTGATCCAAGAGATGAGCTGCTCAAGGATCTCGCCTTCTCCTCCATGTAGCTCCTCTACATGTCCATGTCACCCCACCTCCGTGGTTCATGAGCACTCATGGTTGCATCATCTCCTAACCCATCATCTGTCACCGCTGCTTTGGAAGAAGACGCTTCCTTGTCCCTTTTCTTCTCTGGACAATGACTAGCAAAATGTCCCATTTCGCCACACTGGAAGCACTTGATCTTTGAAAGATCCTTCTTCTTCTTCGGTTGCTTCTTCGATGCCAAAGCTGCATCGTCCTCCTCTTCCTTCTTTACTTTGCTCAACCCAAGGTTGTGCTGCTTCTTGGTGAATCTGAGTAGTTCTTCCTGCCGCAGGATTGACCACAAGTTGTCCCAATCTGGAAGGTCCGCTCTGCCCAAAATACCTTGGACAAAGGTTTCCCACACATCTGTGACTGCATTGAGGGCAGTCATGACTATCACTGCATCATCTACAGCTGAACCCGTTGCAGTCAGTTGATCCCTGATTGACTGCAATCTGAAGAGGAAATGCTCGATTTCTTCTCCCTTGGTCATCATGGATGACCTCATTTGGGCCTCCAACAACATCTTTCTTTGGACTGATTTTCCCTCATACAAGGAATTCAAGGCCTTCCACATTTCGTTAGTTGTCCTCTTCTCAGCTATGTGTGGTACAATATGGTCCTTGATACTATCCATTATCAGTCACTTGGCATGCCCAACAGCTTCCTTATGCTTCTGTAATAGATCCGCATCTATCGGTGTGGCCAGAGTCTATTATGCATGGTCTCTTAGGCCGTATGCCTCAAGGACAATCAGGATCCTTGCTTTCCACACCAAAAAGTTTGAGAGGCCCTCTAGCCTATCCTAATCACGCAATCCATGAGGAGCCATCTACTCAGAATGTGTCGGAGCTCCTCCTCTCTATCTAGAGATCTGGATCTAGGGTCCTTTATGAACTAGGCACCCTTTGCTCCCTTTGACACTTGATTTCCCTCCTTGGAAATCCACCAAATCAACTATGATTCAGCTTCTTCTTTGATCCTCTGATCAAACTGCAAGTTTCCTTTGGCAAGAAACTCTCTAAGAAGTTGATCTCTTCCCAATCTTTGTCACTTGTGCTCAGGCTAAAAATCTGAAATCTTCAGAGTTTTAAACCCACCAGCTCTTCTGAATTTTTGCAACTTTTCTACAAACTTTTTTTGAATCTGACAAATTCAGATCTGAATCACACTGGCTGGCTTCAGACCCAACCAGCAAAGTTTCTGAGTTGCCTCTGTGCAATAATTGCATGGGCTTGCTAGGACACAACACTGGACACCGTTAGCCTTCCCTCTACGTGAATCTACTCCTGAAAACTGCGTTGTCCCTTCAGATTTGCTTCTATCTTACTTTTCCAGCTACTTTCTACAGCTAGATCCTTCAGATTCTTTAGTTGGTGACCCTTCTAGATCTGCAATTGCTCGGATACCATGTAGTAATTTCTGAATCTTATATCTTATGCAGAAATTATTACTATTAATACGGTTAAGCTCCTCCTACTTAGATAAGTTATCAACTGAATAAATTCAAGTTAACAATGAAGAAAAACACATAACAGATCTCTACCAATTCAAATCTAGAATAAGCATATGCACACATTGACAAAGTGACACAGTTAATTCTGAACAAATAGTCCCCAGAAAAACCCAATGTGGGAAAACCAGTCTCTGGCTGCTGGAAGGTTCTATTATTAAGAATATTTCTGAATACACAACACTGGGTCCCAAATCTGGAAAACCCTATAGAGAAAACTCTAGATCTACAGCTCCTGGCTGATCTAGGACCAAAAATACTGACTGATCCACACCCTCAAACGGGATTTACAGAACTCAGTCAAATCTAGGCCTAGAAACCCCAGCGCTACCCCTGAAATGCACTGCGTCAGCCTCTGAAGCCCCTGAAAGCCTCTGCGTCAGCCTTGGATGGCCTCCAAACCCTCAGCGCTGCTCCTAGAAGTGACCGCATTACCCCAGAATGGGTGACGCAGTCACTACGCTGCCCCTGAAGGGTTTCTACGTAACCCCTAAAGGGTTTCTTGAGAATTACATTGTCCTTGTTGGTGTCGCTGATGTTGGCTTCCTCTGCACTGTCCTTGAGTTGATCTCTTCTCTGCTTCTTGTGTATTCTAGACCCCAGGATCAGATCATCCCCTTGGTCTAAATTCCCCTCTCTGTCGCTGAAGCCTTCTGAGTATTCTTAGCATACCCTGCCCTAGAATCTCAGCTTAACTTTAGTGCTCTGCCTCTGTGTGTCTTACAAATGACCCCAAGCCTTTCCTTTATACTTTTCTCGTTGACAAATCAACGGCCAAGATTAAATCTTTAATCAATGGCTAAGATTAAAAGAAAGCTTGATCCGTATGACTTAAGACAATTTCATCACATGTTTAATTAAATTCACTTTAATTATTTTATTTTCCTAAGTTTTAACTTAGGAAATACATTAAAATAATTAATTAATTTAATATCTCCTAAACCAGATGAAATTTCCCAAATCCATTTCTGGGACTTGTAGATCAGGTGAACTCTACTCCTTCCTCAAAATTTTGGACCTAGAGCACAACTGATGCTACCCCAAATACACAAAATCTCAACAGATTGTATCCAAAAAATCCATCCAACAATGGCATCACACCAGATCCTATTATCCTTTGAAGCATATTTTACATATTAGGTAAAGGATAATTGTCCTTTTTGCAAGCCAAGTTAAGATTTCAGTGATCAACACACATCCTGATAGTACCATTCTTCTTTCTAACAATTACCAAATTCAAGCACCAAGAAGAATGTCGAGTTTGTCTAATGATACCTACACCATGCAGTTTTTGTAATTCCTTCTGAACAAGAGGGGTTAACTTACGATTAATCTACCTAAGTTTCTACTCAAACGGTTTAGCATCTTCATCATTTAAAGGAATGGTATGTTCTATAACATTCTTTTTGTAAATTTTGAGCTCATCATATGAAAAGGCCAAGACATCACGATACTCAATAAGCAAATCAATCAAATTTTCCTTCTCTTCCTCGAAAGTCCCTTTACCAATTTTAACCATTTTTGGGTTCTCGAGAAAACCAATGTTTACTTCAATAAATTCGCCAGGATCCATCATCATTTCATCAACCCTTTTGGTGGCATCATTTCTATAAAAAAAGCTTGTTCCATGGCCACCATATTTCCAAAAGTGGGGTTTGTTATATCTTTACCTTTAGAATTAAACCCTTCATCCTTGGAACAAGCATGGAAATTGTCAAACTCATCCAAGTGATTAAGAAAACGAACAATTTGTTTCTCATCATCAAACACTTGCCAATGTTCAACATTATCCGAAACTGAAGATCTGAAAACGACTTCAACCGTGGCCTTAGCTTTTATCAAATTATCAAATATTTGGAAGGTAGATGAGGCCACAAAAAGCTCATTAGCCTGGCCATTCTCTTCTCTAGGAATGATTTGCAGACCAAATGCATCAAATAAGTCAATAGCATCACATACAGTGTTTGCATGAGAAAATACCCTTGACCTGCTTGATGACAAGATCAAAATCTCCTTTCACACTTAATGTTAAATAACTTTATTTTGAGATCTCCAGTTATTTCAAGGCCCATTAACAAGGCTTCATACTCATCTATATTGTTAGTTGCTTTGAACTCTAACAGGAAGGCAAACTTAAATACATGCCCTGAAGGTGAGGTTAAAACAATTTTTTCCCCTTAGACAGGCTTAGAGCGAGCACCATCAAAACTCATGTGCCATATCTGCTCCTTAGATTCTTCTTCACTATCAGGCAATATCATGGGATTAGAAAGGACAGCATAATTCCCAATGCTAGATTGCATCACAATGGGATCTTCCATAGGATTCTTGGGAGGAGAGACCTTTCTTGGGATTTTCTCAACTTTATCAAGACTATTATATGGCAAACAAGATGAGGGGTCCTGATGCTCTATTTTAGGTATTTTTTCTTGAGAAAGCTTGATAGTTTCTTTGACTTTAATTCCTTAAATTGGACTCTTGATCATTTCTTTGATGGGCACGGATATTTTTGCATTGTTGATCCATTCACATAAGTCAAAATCAGGTTGAATATTAGAGGTTGCCTTTTCTTGCACAGATTCATCTTCAAGAGTAATTACACTTTCTTTCTCATCATTATCGATGTTAAGGGTTTTAACATCACGGCTATTCTCGATAACTTCTATCCAATATTTTAAAAGGCAAGTGGAATTCCCTTCCAAACATATTTATCTACTCTGTGGTTAATGTGAGATTCTTATTCAAGAGATTCTTTGTGATAGCACAAGATTCTTCATCATGGGAGCTTTGGCAGATTCAAAGGAATCAAGAAGTCTTTGCTTAGTAGGAGGGTTTCTTTTTCGCCAGATATTATTATTTCTAAGTTGAATCTGACTTGTTTCCATTTGAGTAAATCTAGACTGCATGGCTTGCATTCCTTGAGCATGCTCAACTCTCATTTCCTTAATCATTTGATTTAATTCTTTAATGGGATCATGCTCTACCTCCTTAATTTCATTTCCCTTAGATTTAACTAGATCTCTGACAAAACCAGGAATTTCTTCTTTACCTAAAGCTTTCTTATCCTTCTCTAATTCTTCAGCAGTATTTTGAGAAACAGCTAGAGTAACAAGCTTGGCACGTCTAATCTCATATTGGGTGTCAACATTAAATGCTTCGAGATATTGTTCTTGTTGAGAATTTGATAAGGCAGTGTTTAATTCAATTCGCTTACTTGATAACTACTTATGTTATACTTATTATTCTTCTTTCTCTTAGATCTTATCTTCGTTAGCTTAATATATTTTACATCAAGTCAATTATCAAACCACAAGAGATACAAAATTTAGGCTTTCTAAGGCAGGACTAAAACCTCTCCCTCTTGGAGAGGAAACCCGAAAGTAATTCTTCTTCTAGATCTTCAATTGACAAGTACCATGACCATGACACTGACCAGTATGCCTCCAAGACCCTTGTCACTGCTCTTTCTTGACTCCTTAGGTCAATCTCCTTTTCTGCATTGCTCTGCACCATCACTAGGAAACTCAGTCCCTAGTCTTAACAACCCTTGACTATGTGTTTCTTCTCGGCTTCCTGGAGTCTTCTTCTCAGCCTTCTTCCAACATCTATTCGATATCTTTGAAACTCAAGACCGAGCCTTTCTTTATACTGTTATAGCCCTGCTTTTTACCTTTAGCCACTCTGAGATATGCGAGGTAAACTTCTTCTTCACGCACTATGATATAGACCTAAACCTTGCACTTATTGTAGACTTTAACCCAAGAAAAAGAGACCCTATTTCTGCACTTATATATTGATCCTTCTCTGCTGAATTTACTGCACCCAAAACACACTAATGGTTCCTTTATCCTTCACTAGAATGCTCTTCTTTCCTACGCACTTGATCATAGAATTGATCTGTTACTCCTCTTCGTTGGAAGTCACCTTATCTCACACTAATTTACAACCCTTGACCTCACACTTTTCCACAAAGGTAATCCGAACTTCTGATCTGAAAATCTTCTGTTTCGAGGTTCCTTTATATAGTTGTTTCCACCAGTAATAAGTCGACATGATCTATGAATAGGTGTGTCTCTACTTTGAGCCGACTTGAGTGGGCATCTGAGGTCGACTTCAACAAGGAGAATATTCATCGTATTCAAGCCAATTTGAGGAGCATATTTGACATGGTCTTGGAGGCATATAATTACATCAATGAATGAAGCGAACAAAGTTCCTTCTCAAGCTTAAATACTCCAGAACACTTGGAATACAAAGATATCCATGAGGATACAAATATTATATTATAAAAGATATGAGATAGATGATTGAATGTTACAAGTGAGGCCTGCTTATATACCTATGCAGGTACCTCCTCACGAAAAGTCATGTCTTATCAGACATGGCCTTTCAACCTAATTACTAATTAACTAATTAATCATCTAATTAATCATTATTTACATTATTTTATGCATTACATTGCCTTCCCCTCAAAAAGCTTTGTCCTCAAAGCTTGTCGATGAAAGGCCTCGATTTCTTTTCCTGCTACAAACATCTTCTCGTCTCAAGGCAGTCATCCTTGTCGATACAAGTTGATATGATCCTCTAAGTGACAAACAAAACTGTCGCACTGAGAATGGATCGAACCATCCTAAATCAATCTTCCGTGGAATCTTACGATGACTGGAAACTTGTGATGATTCGTTAGTATTCTTCAAAATATCAGCTTGTTTCTGTTCTGAATACATAGGTCAGCTGAGTTCTCTGCTCCCGTGATTTGGATGTCGATAGGGAACTTTTTTTATTTGACTTTGATTTTCTTTTGGCGAGGATGTTATTGAGTAGGTTACAGAACCTTCACTTAGAATGCTCCTCATCTGAACTGCAACATCGAAGTTTGTATCGTTTGCAACTTGCCTGTCTTCTTCTTGAGTTGTGACATTTACTAGATCAATGTTTGTTTTTCCTACAACTTGAACTTCTACATTTGTCGGTTTCGACGACTCTTTTTCGACAAGTTGTTGCACCTTGTTTTCCAACGACTTCTTATCCTTCTTCAATTTCTTAATTTGCGTTAGCAATTTTTCGTTGTGGTCCTTTAGGCGAGCAACTTCTTCATTCTTATTAGTTGTGATTTTGTCAATATCCTTTTGCATATTTTGGATCGCCTTTTTACTATCTTGAGAAATTACTCTTCAAATTTCTTGAATGTCTACAGGTGTCACTGAATTTGGCTTTAAGTTGACGTCCTATAGTGTTATTTTCTTCTTTTTCTAGGAGAATGTTAAAAACTTCTTTTTTGTATTAAGGACGAACGACCCTAGTGATTCCATCCAGAGCGAACCCAGAACTATATCACTATTGTTGAAAAACAAGGTTTTAACAGTGAATTGCGAGACAAGGGAATACTCCCCAATACTTAGGTGTAAATTCTCTATGTTGTATTGTTTGTCATTTGCGTTAAATGAATTTGCTTCAGTTATATTTGATTCAGGGATCACTAATTGGTTAGCACATTTAGTACTAACATAATTATTCTTTCGAGTAAAATCGATAGATATGAGAACCTCTTTTCCCGCAAGTGACCCTTTGATTTCAATTAGCGCATCGACACACATACAATAATTTTTAGGAAATATTCCCTCTTTTAATTATGTTTTGGATGCCATTTTGTCATATAACTTCGGGGTTTTTAAGGGTGACCCTTCCTAATATTTATAATAAAATATTATTCTTTCCCTTTAATAAACCCTCAAGCTTAATTATTCTTTCCAATATCCTTTACTATTATTCCTTCAATCTTTGGTAATGAATCCTTCACTAATATTTTCTTTTAAAAGAGGCTCAAATTCTTTTTCCACTTTTCCAATACTTGAACCTTTAATAACCTCTCCTTCCTTTTATTTACCTTCCAGCTTTAATAGTGATTCCTTAATATTTTAAGAAATCCTTAATAATATTTTTCACTTCCTTTATACAACCTTAAAGATAGTCTTCCTTTAGTGATGAGTTCTTTGAATAAGTAAATTCTAGTTTTATTTATTTATTTATCTTTATAATTTTCTTTTTCTTTTTCTTTTTTTTAACAATTGATTTTTTTTAACTCTTTTTTTTTTTTAAGTTACAACCCTAGTGAAACGTGGCTATTCACCTATATTCACCTATAAAATATATGTCCATGTGTATTTGACTCGGTTAATGTTCTCCTTGTAAAAGTAAACTTACCATTCACACAGAGATTTTTTATTCCTTTTGTTCTTATTTTACCTTGCAAATACCATGGGCTTCTAAAACCACGAGCTTGTAAACCACTTGAAGAATAATCAAAATAAACTTATCTACTCTTCCTTCTTTCTTTTTCCTTTTTATTTTTAAATTGTCTTGGTATGTACGTATATGTACTACTTTCTATATATCTCTCTTTTTCTTCTTCTTTTTTTACTTATATATATATATATATATATATATATATATATATTGCTTTTGCTTCTATTTTTCAAAATTTCCCTTTTTTTCCTTCAAATTTTTAATTTTGGCCAAAGGCCTACTGGTGAAATTTATTCAAAATTTTAATTCTAGCCAAAGGCTTGCTAGTCAAATTTCATCAAATTTTTAATTTTGGCCAAAGGACTACTGGTGAAAATGGAGAAACTCCAAGACTAGTGGCGAAACACTTCAACGACAACAATGTTGACAAATTTTTGATGGCCAAACGCCTGGACCGAGGAGCGTAGCTCTGTGCAGCGATGAGCGGCCAAAAGATCGAACTGCTCTGATACCAAATGAAGCGAACAAAGTTCCTTCTCAAGCTTAAATACTCCAAAACACTTGGAATACAAAGATATCCATGAGGATACAAATATTATATTACAAAAGATATGAGACAGATGATTGAATGTTACAAGTGAGGTCTGCTTATATACCTACGCAGGTACCTCTTCACGAAAGGTCATGTCTTATCAGACATGGCCTTTCAACCTAATTACTAATTAACTAATTAATCACTATTTACATTATTTTATTCATTACAATGAATTGTCTTTACACGTGTAACACCACTTCATACACATGACTCTAAAATTATATATTTATGAAAAGATGAGTGATCAAACATGAGTGATCAGGCCCCCAAGGTTCTTTGCAGATGAAGCAAAGTCCCTTCCTCCTCAACTCATTTCTGCTACCTAATCCACCAAACTGGAGCAGCTCCTCCCTGGTCAACTGTCTCCCGAAAAGCTCAATGTTATGCTCAACTAGCCCTTGGGCTAGCTCATAAGCAGCAGGTGAGACCAACTGCTCTCTCCTCCAAATGCTCAGCAACCGAGTCTGCAACTCCCAGCAAATGGCCTCACGGACCCCCATACATAACGACAGGATGGACTGTATGTGTGTATGACTGTGTCAGAATGATGTCTCCTAATGTTGAAGAAGCATTGGAACATCTGCAGAATCAAGCCATCACATTCAAAGTCAAACATGATCTCATGAGTCTGGGTCATGGCCATGACTTCTAAAACCTTAAGCTTCCTCCCAAATGTAGAGCCTGCACAATTTTCCAAATCCCGAAAGGTTCCTACTATTAGTCTGAAAATTCTTTTCATAATGTCATCATTGTAGGGAGGGAAGGGTGTTGTTATCCTCAAAATATCACTAAAACAAGAGGCAGCTATAAGCTTGACTCTCTCACTTGGATGTTCCAAGAATCTAGCTTATACCAATGCAAACATAGATGGCTCCAAAACCCAATTTAAACTCCAATCAGATTGCTCTACCTTTGAAAGGCAGGATTCCAGTTTCTCTAACATGGGAAAGTTATTTTCTAATCTTCCACTCTTTAAGTCCATCCCAAGTGCATAAAGCCAATTTCCCACTTCTTCCTCCTTTTGTAAATTCCTCGAATGCCTTTGTTGGAGCAAATTATGTACCTCCTTGGAGAAGGGTCTATTGTTTCGTTTCAAGGAACTAACTTCTGCATTGTTTAATCTTTTTGGTATTTGGTTTATATCGCAACCCACTGAGGCACTGCTATGTTGATTGAGGAGTTGTTTTAAAAGCTTCATTGTTTCAATGACATATATGGAAGTAACAGTGGTTTAGCTGGACTTGCACAAGGCAAGCTACAAGCACAAGGTGATGATTGCAAGGAAATCCAACCGCTCCAATAGCAAGCTCCTCCAGAAACTACACTGCTGCTCCAAGACTACACTGCTGCCTGACATCGGCCTCTGATTTACCCACTGAAAATTGCTCAGAAAATTCTAGGAATTTGGGAAGGTGATCTTTGCCCAAAATCCAGAAAAACCCAGAAAGGGTTTCTTCTAATTCTAACCTTCAAAATCTGACCCTTTGTAGTTTGGCCCTCTTCCAATTTCGTTTTCTGGCACTGCATCTGCTACTGTCAATCATTGCTCTCCAAAATCCCAACAAACCTCTTCATATGGCTCTCCTATCAATTTCCCAACACCCCAGCTCTAAAATCCCACCAATGTAGCTCCCACAAATGAGCCTCCTCCAATGGCTACGTAGGCCCTTCTAACCAAAATAGCTGCAACTGAAAACTAGAAACCTGCAAGTTGATCCAAGATTGAAGCTCTGATACCACTGTAATATTCCGGAAGGGATATTTTAACTAAAAATGCAGAAAAATACTAAACTCCACATTATGCCGTAAAATCAACATTTACTCAACAGAAGATTGCCATGTAAAATAAAAAGACATGAAACACTGCAATCCAATACCACATAGAATAGGAAGAATCTCAGCTTTTATTATAAATAATAATGAGGGTTACATATAGATCTGACCCAAAAAGGCTGAGATGTAAAACTGGTCACCAAGATAATCTACTGCATTGCTACACTGCGGTAACCTCCAAAACTGACTGTTGCACTCTCTCTCTGGCAACAGCTGTCCCTGAACCCATTAAAGATAATGAAGCACAAGTTGAAGATCTGAATGATCCTCACACCAATCCCTGAAGCTCTGTGAAACTTCTGAGTGAAGTCTCCTCAAGAGAGTTGGGTTTTCGTCCAACACTCACAAATCACCTGAGGGTTTCCGTCCTTGGGCTACGGCTTAAGTAGAGAAACATGTCTCACACCTCTCATACAATAAAATGATATGATCCAAAGATATCTCTCAATGGCCTCCTCCCTTTCTTTTATAGATCTCTTGAAGCCTTCTAGAGCATTATTTTATTATTATTTTATTCATGGTGTACTTTTCCCTCTTATTAAAATATTCCTTTTTTAATGCAGAAAAGAGTAAATCGGCTACCATGTCTCCTATGGTCACTGAAACTCATGCCCAACCGTCCCATCATGTAAGTATCCTCGTCCCAGTTCCAATGAGCTATAAAACTAAGGTGTTCCATCATGTAGGTATCCTCGTCCCAGTTCCAATGAGCTATTACACTAAGGCGTTCCATAATGTATTCCTCCTGGAATGCCACCTTGCGCGTAATCAGCTGAGTTAAACCCACAACTAACTCAAATTTCCGAAAGTTGTCGGAATGCACCAAAACGAAAACCAAATTGCTTGGATGATGGAATATATCAAGCGAATGCCACTAGACACCATGGAAACTCATCAAAACTCCTCCAAAAAACCCTTGAGCCCGCTGATAGCACCAATCTGTACCTGTGACCTGTCTACTCCTAACTCTGGAAGTCCAGCCTAACCCTGTCGTAGGTGACACCAAAAAAGGGAATATTACACTCAGGTGAAAGGAAACACATATGCATATCAAATGTGGACAGCTCTAACCACTCTCTATCAGAGTACCAATGAGACCAAGAAGATGGTACTCAAAGAACAATTGAAGAACATCAAGATGACAAAGGATGAAAGTGTAGTTCATTATCTTGGCAGGTTCAAACAGGTACGTGATGATTTGACTGCTATTGGTGAGATAGTTGCACCCAGAGAGTTAGGCAGGTTAGCCGTAGCGGGACTTCCTAAGTCTTGGGAGGTCTTTGGAGATACTGTTACCTCTAGGAAGAATCTTCCCAATTGAGACAGATTCTAGGATGAGTGTGTTCAGCATGAGATACGGAAGACTGGCAGTGGTGGGGTGAAGATAGCAGATGAGGAGGATGTAACCTTGACAGCCAGGGGGCAGAACAAAGATAAGGCCAAGAAATGGGCCTCATCAGATGGGGCTAAGGGAAAAGAGAAGAAGAAAGATATGGATATGTCCAAAGTCAAATGTTGGGCATGTCAGAAGATGGGACACTATGTTGCTACGTGTCCTAAGAGGAAAAACAAGGGGAAGAAGGGTACTACAGCTTCAGTAGAGGTGGAGAAGTTTGCTTCATAGCTTGACAAGGATTTTGCATTTATTACTTCTACATCAAGTAGGAGTACATCATCCGATGTGTGGTACATAGACAACGGGGCTTCCCACCATATGATAGGTGCACGGGAGTTCTTTTCAGAGCTTGTAGAGAGGGCACTTGATATTGAGATTGTACTAGGAGATGACCGCACTGTGAGAGTTGTTGGTGCAGGGACTGTGACAATTTAGAAGGAGTCTTTGCCTCCTTTGAAGGTCATGGATGTTTTGTATGTTCCGGGGATGAAGATAAACTTGATTTCAGTGTCTACTATGGAGGAGAAGGGGTTTGACGTCACTTTCTCAGGAAGGCAGGTATTGATGCATCATAGGGGAGCTTCCATCACTTCGGCCAAAGTGATTGGAGTACGCTTTGGGAAACTATACAGGTTCAGTTTTCATTCGGCGGGAGCATTGGTGAGTAGCACATCTAGTAGCACACACACTAGTACCACCAGCAATAGAGACTTGTGCGAGTTATGGCAACGAAGGATGGCGCATACGCATCATGGAGCATTGAGAGTTCTGAGATCACTACTGGAGTTCCTGATTTCAGTGTCAAGCATTATGAGGTCTGCAAAGGGTGTGCTTTGGGCAAGTACACCAAGTTACCATTCCCAGCAAACGACAGCAGATCTACAGGTATACTAGACTTGATTCATACTGATGTTAGTGGTCATATGTCTGATGTGTCTTTGGGTGGTTATGAGTATTATGTAATATTCATTAATGACTACTCTAGGAGGACTTGGATATATTTCCTGAAGACCAAGGGTGAGGTCTTCAGTCGCTTTAAAGAGTTCAAAACTCTTGTGGAAAAGCAAACAGGTAGGAAAATTCAGGTCATGAGGTAAAACAATGGAGGTGAGTACACTGATGGTGGGTTTTCTGACTTTTGTGCACAAGGCATTAGGAGAGAGTTCACGGTTCCTTACAACCCCCAGTAGAATGGGCTGTCTAAAAGAAAGAATAGAGCTATTGTTGGCGCTACTAGAGAGATGATTCATGATCATGGGTTGACTTTGTTTTTGTGGGCTTAGGGCTACAATACTATTGTTTATCTTCAAAACAAGAGTCCTCACAGAGTATTGGGGAATATGACTTCGGAGGAGCCTTCACTGGAGAGAAGCCTCATGTGGGACATCTTCGTATCTTTGGATGTCTCAAATATTCTTATATCCCCAAGGAGCAGAGGACAAAGCTGGAACCCATGGCAGAGAAGGGTATTTTTATGGGTTACAACAACACTTCGAAAACCTATCGGATCTTCATTCCTTCTAAACAGAGAGTGGTGATTAGGAGGGATGTGAAGTTCGAGGAGGAGAGGGCCTATCGGAGATCATAGGAGTATGATGAGAGAGAGTCACTGACTTCTCCTCAGCAGGGAGGTCAGGTACAGGGAGCAAGACCTCAGGATTCTGAATCGACTGGTACAGTAGGTACTTTGGTGTCAATGACATCTAGGGCACTAGTGGCGAGTTCAACGAGCACTTCTTTAGGGAGTCCACTGGTACAGAGTTCACATGGCACTTCAGCTGACACGGGCACAGGTTCTTCAAGGACAGGTGCTAGTACAGGCACACCAGGGTCAGTTGGTAGACCTTCAAGTTCACTAGACTGGAGGGCGAAGGATGAGGTTCCCTATGGGGAATATTCTTGAGGGAAGAGGAGGCCCAATTGGCTTCAAGACACCTTGAAGGAAGCGGAGTCCGTTGGTCCTTTGAAAAGGGTGAATAGGGAGAGTGTACCACCTGAGCGTTTTTGCAGTTATGTAGCCAAGCCTACCAGCATTGTTGACTCTGAGCCTAATAACTATGAGGCGGCTGCCAGCCAGGAGGTATGAAGAGAGGCTATGGTGGAGTATGACTCTATCATTAATAACAATGTCTGGGAGGTAGTGCCTAGGCCTGAGGGCAAGTCAGTTGTGACTTCCAGGTGGCTCTACAAGATCAAGCATGTTGCAGATGGCAGCATTGAGAAGTTCAAGGCGAGGTTTGTGGCTAGAGGGTACTCACAGATAGAAGGAGTTGACTATGATGATACCTTCGCTCCCGTAGCTCAATACACTTCTATCTGGTCCCTTATTTCTATTGTTGCAGAAATGGGTTGGCAGATCCATCAAATGGATGTGAAGACCACATTTTTGAACGGAGTTATAGAGGAGGAGGTGTATGTTGAGCAGCCACAGGGCTTTGAGGTAATTGGGCAAGAGACCCATGTATGTTGGTTGAGGCTTTCACAAAGAGTGATGCAAATCCGAACCTATATTACATTGTTGTAGGAGATTATCGCTCATTATTGTACTATATGTTAATGACTTGTTCATAAGTGGTTGCAAGGAGGATCCTGCTATGGAATTCAAGATGAAGGACATTGGGCTGATGCATTACCTTTTGGGGCATGAGGTGTGGCAGGAGGAGGGGCATATCTTTCTGGGGCAGGGACAGTATGTTGTGGATTTCACATGGCAGACTGTAGACCCATGTCTACACCTATGATCACCAAACTGAAGAAGCTTCATGCTTCAAATTCTAGTTCGGCGGATCCCACACTGTATAGGCAGCTTATTGAGTCCTTGATGTATCTGGTCAACACTAGGCCAGATATATGCTTTGCAGTGAACACACTTAGCCAGTTCATGGTTGAGCCCAGGAGGGTGCACTGGGTAGCTGCAAAGCACATTCTTCGCTACGTGCAGGGGACTGTTGATTATGGTATGGAATATAGGCGGGGAGATGGATTGAGGTTGGCAGGTTACACAGATTCAGATTGGGCAGCGAGTGCTTCTGACAAGAAAAGCACTTCAGGGTGTTGGTTCGGATTGGGTTCGACAGTTGTGTCGTGCTTCAGTGGAAAGCAAAAGTCAATTGCTTTGAGTTCTTTTGAGGCTGAGTATATGGTCGCTAGCTAGGCTAGTTGTGAGGCCATTTGGCTTCACAAGTTATTGTACGGCCTATTTGATCAAGAGTTGAGACCAATAGTTATTCATTGTGATAATCAGAGTTTCATTAAACTCATGGACAATCCAGTGTTTCATGACAGGTCAAAACACATTCACATCAAATATCATTTCATCAGGGACTATGTTCAAAAGGGGGCAGTGAAGTTGCAGTATATCTCGACAGATGAGCAGGTGGCCAATGCTCTCACGAAGTCCTTGCCAAGAGGCAAGCATGTCCATTTTAGGGACAAAAGATAGGTGTGGTGAGAGACACTTTCCTCAATAAGAGAGAGTGTTGATTTTTAATGTATCTTGGACTAGTGGTTTCCCATGGGGTAGTCTCTACCTAGGGAAAAGTGCCAAAATAATTCTTTTCCTAAGTGTGACTTTATAAAGTGAAAGTGACTTTATAAGTGGTAAAGTCAATATTAAATTATAAAGTGAAAGTGACTTTAAACATAAAGTACAATGTAGGTACTTTATTTAATGGGTGAGTTAAAAAATAGAAAGTGAGAATTAAATGCACATTTATTCTCATCCATTGATCTAAATGAATTTGAGCCATTAGATCTTAGGGTTGCCCAAAAGTCATTTAGGGAAACAAAAGGGGGAAAATAAAAGAGAGACTGCATTCATTCATTCTTCATGAACAAATTGGAGAAAGGAGGCTGAGAACTAGAGAAAAGTTTTGAAAAAAAAAATTGTTGCAACAAGCTAAAGGACTGATTTTTGGGCAAAGATAGGCACGGAAATCAAGGCATAGAAGACAGCAGAAGTTACAGTACAAACAACATTTATTGTTGTGAGCTGCACGTAGTTCGAGAGAAGGTTTTGAGCTAAAAAATCCATATAGCAGTACGGAAATCCGTACAGTCCGTATGAAATCCGTATAATACATTCTGTATACATATAGTGCATTTTCAGCTTCGAGTGGGCACAAAAATCAAGGCAAAGTGGGAACGGTTTTTAAGGAGTTTTGGGTTGAAGATATAAGTTGTATTTTGTTGTTTTGTTTTGTCTACAAATGTATTTTTCCTGAACTTGAAAAATAAATAAATTTGAAGAGCTCTCTAACAGGGTTTCCCCAGAGAAGATTGAAGAGGTTTTTCCTGGGTCTAAGTTGACGAAAAATCTGTGTATTTTTTATGTGTTTCTAGTCTGTTTATGTCCATATTTATTTTCAGCATGTGTGGACAGTCTCATGTGTTTTAATCTGAAAATTTAATTTCCAGAATTATATATGTTGAATGTAAGTTTATGGGAAAGGGCATTTAATTGAATGGGAGTGATAAGGTGAAATTAAAACCGGGTTGGGATTGCAGGAAACATTTTAGTCATCAAAATTCAACAATTGAAGGTTTCCTACTCAATTTCATAGTTGATATTCATTGTTGGAAACCTTTTCTTCGCCTCTTGATTCTAGGCTAGTCCATTTGGCTTGCTATGTCTCAAGCCATAGATCAATTGTGCCCTAATAAGGCCTTGTTAGAAGATGTCAGTTGTATTTCCTTGCTTGATTGATCCTTGTACTCAAGAAGACCCATCCTCTATTAGCTTCTCTTGTCACCTTGATCCTTGAACCTAGCGTACCTCTCATAGGTGGTTTATCTAAAGGTGTAGGAACCCTCTTTTGAATTTTCCTAACTTTTACACTTAATTTCCAAGTTTTGCTAGAAAGGGACTTAGTGCTAATTCGACCAACAGGGTATATCACTGCTATAGCTATCATCCTTTCCATGAATACAATCTAAGACATCATTTCCATGAATAAATCTAAGCATATATATATAAAAGTCAGCAGTAATACGATTAAATGCAAATCAGCAATGAAATTTTAATCTTTCATAAGGAACTAGTCTATACATGGGAAAATACCTGGAATAAAGCTGATGATTTAATGGTGGCTCTCCTCCTTGTGATGCTGTGAACAGTTTACCGAAACAATCAAATCCTCCCAACCAATCTAGGAACAATCCTAGACCCAGAGGATGTCTCCTCTGCCCCCGTGCCCAAAATCCCAAAAACGATGAGACTCCCTTCCAAAACTGTTTGTATCTTTCAATCCTTCCTTTTTGACAGAATGCAGAATTTTCCCAAAAGACCGTCCCCCTCCCACTTCACATCCTCTCCCTTATATCATTTTTCTCCATTGCCCTCAACTCCCATAGATATTATGGCATTTATGAGGGTATGCATGCATTTAAGGAGATATTATATTCATTTAAAGAGATATTAACTTAGAGATAAGGTTTTGGGGTTAAGTGCATGAAATATCCATATTGAATCCTTATCTAGTTACGTAGATGTGATGGCTTTATGTATAGCTTAACTTGGATTTAATTTGTATTATGTTTGTTTTTAACATAATTAATTTGCCTTAATTAAATTATATTATTACTTTATTGGTTCACCCACATATAATTTTTACTAAATTATAATCTGATTTTCTTAAATAACACTCTCCCATGCATATGCAGATAGAGCAGTATACTTGTTAGGTATCCTGTTGATATTTCGTTATATCATGGCGAGATAAAATATATAGTAATATTCAATTCGTTATTCTTAATTAGGTAGTCTTAATACTAGTGCGGGGTATGCGATATAGGCATGTGTAGCTATCATATGCGTATGTCGTATACTCGCTAATGTTATTTTACTTATAAATTAGGAATGAGTTGTTACATACTTCCTTCAGAAAAACTTCGTCCCGAAGTTAGGGTTTCATATACTCATATCGATAATTATGTTTTAGAGATTAGGGCACATGTGAGAAGGTTTGTATTTTAAGATTGAATTTCGTTTGAATATGCATGTTTTTGTAATTTATTTGTTACTTCTCATCTCAACCGCATCTAAAGACTACTCTAAAATCATCTGATCCTTCCTAATCTCTTCCACTCCCATCCTATCCGTCCTCTACAGGAATGTGCCATGGCATCAGTTTTACTGATCCATTCCTAGACCTTAAGGATATCAATGTCGATTACGTCGACCTGACATGTTTGTAGGCATCCGGCAGTCATCATTACACGTCTAGAGGAGCTTGACTCGCACAGTCCTCCCATGACTGCAGGTATTAGAAGATAAACGGTGGGCAACACCTCCACCCCTCCCAGTAGGACCAGGGTCAACACCCTATCGTGGGATCTCAGGGAGTCTCAATTGTTCTGGGAATTCTATCATCACGTCTATTGTTTCAATTACCTATGTTCTGCGAAGTAATCACTGGTACACAATCTACAATGTAAACACTCGTACACACATTACAGCATATGCATCTATATTTTTCATAACAAATTGTTACCTATATAACAATCTCTACACATTCCAAATACATTGCTATCTATGATATTGATCCTAGAACTTATATATCATACTTGGTTTAAAACATTTGTCCATGTATGTATCAATATGTCCAATAAAATTTTTCGTTTAGATATTGCTTCCGTTTAGTTCATACATGTTTCATCTATGATGCATTTGTTTTAACCATTTTCAGTCTGTATACCAATACGTTTCATTTTCATATTTAAAATGTAGTTACTCTTCTATTTCCTTTCCTTCAATCATATTTGAAATGCAATGAAATAAATTGATAGATAGTTTCATCTATAACGTTTAATCTATGATTTCATATTCTTGCAATGTTAATTTAAATGACATATTGCATATCGGTATCCATGCACCAGTAAATTTTAAACAAACAGCATATATCTTGTATCACCAGAGTGAAGTAGCATTCTATCTTTATGGGTATCCATGTACCAGCAAAATAATACTCATCCTTACGTAATATTTCAAAATAAAGTTTCAAGTATCAAAATAGAGCAATCATATACATATAAAGTTTCCAGTTCTCAAAATTTAGCATAAGCTGGGGTAATTCTGACAGAAAGTCTCAGCATCCTCCCAAGTTGTTGATCCAAGACTATATTTGTCCCACTGGACTTTAACTTGGTCTATCCGACGGTTCCTGAGCTGTCGAACCCTACGTTCCAGAATACATAATGGTTCGACCGTTAGGGTTCCCTCGTTCGATACCTGCAGTTCCTTCCATTGAAGGTCATGAGATTTATTAGCAATATAGTGTCGTAAGGCAGATACATGAAATACATTATGAATTTTGTGCAGGTGGGGTGGCAGTGCAAGACGATAAGTGATAGGTCCAACTTTTTCCAGGATTTCAAACGATCCTATAAACCGAGGGGATAATTTTGTCCCCTTCCCAAACCGAATGGTGCTCTTATTTGGTCTGATGCGGATGAAAACTTGATCTCCCACCACATAGCTTCTATCTGTCCTGTGAGCGTCAGCATAACTTTTCTGTCTATCTTGAGCCTTTTTCAATCGTTGCCTAATCAGTTTTACCTGATCCTCCATCTCTTAGATCAATTCTGGTCCGACGATTACTCGGTCTTCTAACCTGTCCCAACTCAACGGCGTTCTGCAGGGTCTCCCATATAAAGCTTCAAATGGCGGCATCCCGATTGAACTGTGATAGCTATTGTTGTAAGCAAATTCTACCAAGGGTAAGTACTTTTCCCAGCGCGACTGTTGGTCCATAACATACATCCGTAGCATATCCTCGAGTACTTGATTTACCCTTTCTGTCTATCCATCGGTCTCAGGATGATATGCTATACTTAAATTTAACTGAGTTCCCAAGGCCGGCTGCATACAATTCCA
Source organism: Pinus albicaulis (assembly GCA_034641835.2). NCBI lineage: Eukaryota > Viridiplantae > Streptophyta > Pinopsida > Pinales > Pinaceae > Pinus > Pinus albicaulis. The sequence goes on along the minus strand of CM076583.1, from coordinate 586,841,762 downwards.
GAGCCTTGATGTGAACCGAAGATCTCTGTCGGATATGATTTTCTTAGGTACTCTATGAAATCTGATAATTTCATTTATGAATACCCGAGCTACATCAACTACTTCATAAGTATCTCTTACTGGGATGAAATGGGGGCTTTTTGTTAATCTATCCACCTCAACCAGAATGACATTATGCTTTTGTTGCGTAAGAGGCAGCCCAACGATAAAATCCATAGAAATTATTTCCCATTTGGTCATAGGGATGTCGTGAGGTTGTAAGAGACCTGCTCGGTGACAATGATCAGCGTTTACCTGCTGACATTCGAAACACCTAGAGACAAATTGGACAATGTCGTTTTTCATGCCTGACCAGAAGAAGAGTCTCTTAGTGTCAGCATACATCTTCTTTACCCCAGGATATGTACAATATACTATTCGGTGTGCTTCCTTCAAGATGGTGTTTCGGTGAACTCCACTATCTAATATATACATCCTTCCGTGAAATCGTAGAATTCCGTCCTCTTTCAGATCATATCCTTTGAACTTAAGTTCCTTCTAATGGTTGTTTTCGAGCCCCGACCTTACTTTTAAGTACCAACTATCTCTTACAAGATGTTCAAGCACTTGATCTCTCAAGTTCACCCTGATGGGTACAAGAGAGAATATTCGAGGTCTTCTACTTAAAGCATCTGCTACAACATTCTCCTTCCCTTTTATATATGAAATCGCAAAATCGTATTCGCTTAGGAGTTCACTCCATCGTCTTTGTCTTGCATTTAAGTCTCTCTGGGTGAATAAATACTGCAAACTTTGGTGGTCACTTTTAAGCACAAAGTTTCTCCCCACCAAGTAATGTCTCCACATCTTTAAAGCTAAGACCACTGCGGCTAGCTCCAAATCATGCGTAGCATAAAGTTCTTCATGAATTTTTAATTTTCTCGAAGCATATGCTATTACACCTCCTTCCTGCATTAAAACTGCACCTAACCCTTGTTTAGATGCGTCAGTACACAGAGTAAAATCTTTATCCATATCCGGTACCCGCAAAATCGGTGCACTAGTCAATAATCGTTTAAGTTCAGAAAAAGCTTTATCACACTCCTCAGTCCACTCATACTTAAAACCCTTGCGTTGAAGGTTTGTGATGGGTTTTGTAATCTTGGAGAATCCCTCCACAAACCTTTGGTAGTAACCTGCTAAACCCATAAAACTATGCACTTCATGTGCATTCTTAGGTATCGGCCACTCCCTGATTGTATTTACCTTTTCAGGATCTACGGAGATTCCTTCGCCAGATATGATATGACCTAAGTAATGGATTTCCTTCTGAAAGAAAGCGCATTTGGATAATTTTCCATATAACTTGTGCTCTCTGAGACAAGATAACACCATCCGAAGATGCTCTTCATGCTCCTTCTCATTCTTAGAGTAAATGAGAATATCGTCCAGGAAAACTTGTACAAATTTGTCGAGATATTTGCGGAGAATCCTATTCATAAGGTTCATGAAGACTGCAGGTGCATTGGTCAACCCAAATGGCACCACAATGAATTCATAATGCCCGAAACGAGTTCGAAATGCAGTCTTAGAAACATCACTTTCGCTAATCCTGAGTTGATGATAACCCGATCACAGATCGATCTTTGAAAATACTGAAGCTCCTTTCATTTGATCGAAAAGGTCGTCAATGCGAGGCATTGGATACTTGTTCTTTACCGTGGCCCGGTTTAAATCCCGATAGTCCACACACAGTCGTAATGAACCATATTTCTTCTTGACACTCCCTCTCAACTAGGAAGAATTCCACTTTGTAATATCTACTTGTAGATCTCTGCATCAAGTTGTCATCACGACTCAACTCAATCTCCTAATATATGTTCTTTGATCAATATGCCATTCTATTATCTTCATGCATCATCACATATCGTCATTGAACATCTCTGTCATGTAGTTGTCATGTTGTGAACCTTTCTCATTACAAATCATCAATGTAATCTTCATGCTAATTTATGCTTGTCTCTTGATTGTTCTTGCTCATATACTGAACATTATCAAATCTAGAAGAAAAATTTTTCACCAGAGGGGAGCTTGGGCTACCACCCTTCATCCATCAGGCTATCATCTTGGAATCTATGCCATCAGGCTAATTCCCGGAAGATCATCAATAAAGAGCATATCATCAGGGAGTACATCTCAACTTGTAACCACATCGGGGAGCGCATCTTTCCCTGGAATCTCACGGGGGTGGTATACCTATACAACCCCATATCTAGCAATATGATACCCATCCACATAGGGGAGACCATCGCAACCCTGGTATCACATCGGGGAGCTCACTCTCAACCCAGAATCACATAAGTTTATCTCAAGCCATCCTATTGCCTACTTATATTCCCATTGATGACCTTGAATAGTCATGTGGTAGAACACCTGCATCATAATCGCCTTGGGTGGTACACCCCAAGTACATTATCAACTCGTTGGCCAAACTAGGAACAATATTCCTGATAAGCCCTGCCTATGGGTATGATGCCAAATGGGGTATACTCTGCAAAGACTAGATAAGGGAAAAAAATTCTTCGACCCTATGAATATAGGGGTGTAGCATTCTCAACCCTAGGCAACATATAGGGAATATTCCCTATTTTCTAGAGTTCCCTCAACCCCAGGAGACCTCTATCTGAATTCCTCATTTTGGGAGCTCAAACAGGGAGGAAGAGTTGGTTGAGTGTCATCAATCATGTAGAAATTTTAATAATACTGTGATGTATTGCTGGACTCTCCTGATCTAACAATTATATCCAATGTTAAATACATAATCCTTCTACTTAAATTCTTTGCGGAAATTTAATCGCCAATTGAAAACACATGAATAAAAATCAATCGAACATAACAATATGTTTTTACCGGGAAAGCATAAAGCAAAAAAACCTCAACTATCATATATTATGTATATCATGGATCATGAAACAATCTCATACAAAGCTTTGCTCCAAGAGCTCTCAGTACAATATACAATTGTCTCACACTGTCATACAAAAATTGGCTCACACATGCACCAATTTATTGCCTCCTGACAGCTTGCCTCCACTGCGCAATCCCTGGTGAAGAAGATCCCTAAATGAATTTGATCTTGCCTTGACTGTGAAATCCTCATTGGCATCTCCAATGTCTGTGTATCTGCATTGAATGCACCACTATAGTCACAACTGATAGTCAACCATACCCTTTCACCTATCTCTCCACTGGATCTAACATGCATGCAGTTAACGGTAGTATTTCTTCAGTTTCATGTGAGACCACTGTTTGTGAATTAATTTAATATTTAATTCACTGATCTCTCACTAGTGTATCATTAGATACAACTAGCAAAACTAAGTTTAACTCACTTAATTGAGTTAAACTAAATAACAACTCACATAACTACTCTTCCAACTCTGTTACAACTTTGTATCACTCAGTTACAATGAAGTCCACTTTGCATGTCCCACCAACCAACCTCGGAACTCGTAATTCCTTCAATCAACTGGTTTGCCACATCAGTTAACTGAAATCAAGTGCTTCAAGAGAATAGATTATTATTTATTGTCTAATTATTATGAAGGGCTAATAATAATCGACATGCTTTCTATTTTTAGACATGCGATCTATAAACAGACTTTGCCCATGCATCTAAAAATAGAAACTCATCTATAAATAGAATTTTCTCAACCATCTATAAATAGACTCCCACTATAAATAGATTTTGTTTAACATTCTAAAAATAGACATACACCTAAAAATAGCCTGCGGGCCCCACCTAGTGTAGGTGCTTATTTTTCACTAGGATCATCATCTTGTTGAATCTCAACACTTCGTCTCAACAAGAAAGGGATTATCCTTCACCCCAATCCTGCCTCTATGGTATTCAAATTTGCTCCTGGAGAGTGCCTTCGTCAAAATATCTGCATCCTAATCTTCCATAGGAATGTACTGAAGCAACAAGATCTTCCGTTGCACAGAATCTCTGATATGATGATACCAAATATCTATATGCTTAGATATATCATGAAACACATGATTAATCGAGAGTTTAATGCAACTCTGATTATCACAATGAATCACTGTAGGATCTAAATGAGAACCAAACAAACCAACCAGGATCTTCCTCATCCAGATAGCCTCACATGCAGCTTGACTTACTGCCATGTATTTTGCTTCCATTGAAATGAGTGCCACGGTTCTCTGTTTCCTGCTGTACCAATAAATAGCTATAGATCCGATACTAAAAACCCCTCCTTATGTGCTCTTTTTGTTCGTTGGGCTGCCTGTCGAATCTGCATCTGTGAAGCCATGCAAATTTACCTCATATGTCTGTCTGTACCATAAGCCATACTTAGATGTGCCCCTGAGATATCTTAGGACATGCTTGCCCGCCTTCCAAAAGAGCTTGGTAGGCTTAACCATCGCTTGACTAAGTTGGTTCATCACATAGCATAGGTTTGGTCTTGTATTAACTAAATACATGAGCGAACCCACCAACTGTCGATAAACAATAGAATTCACTACCTCTGCCATTGTAACATCCTCTTTCCTTCAATTTCCTGGAAGAGGAGTATCCATGGGTTTGCAACCCTCCATGTGAAACTTACCGAGTATCTCCCTTGCATACTTGCCTTGAGACACAAATAGTTCACCATCTCGCTGCCATATTTCCAATCCAAGGAAATAGTGACGGAGGCCCATATCCTTCATCTCAAACTCCTTTGCAAGGTCCTCCTTGCATGAGTGTATCAGCTGCTCATCACTAGTCAGTATTCAATCATCAACATAAAGAACAATGATTAAAAGCTTACCCTCCACCACAATTTGGTATAGGTTTGGATCCACCTCACTCCTAATGAAGCCAAGTCCAGTGAAATAGTTGTCGATCCAAGTGTACCAAGCATGGGGTGCTTGCTTCAGCCCATACAACGCTCTTTTGAGTCTGCACACATGCGACTCGCTGCTGAAGATCTCAAATCCTTCAGGCTGCTCAATGTACACTTCTTACTCAATGATCCCATTAAGGAACACAGTCTTCACATACATCTGATGAATGTGCCAACCCATCTGCACTGAGAGAGCAAGGATGGTCCTTATGGAAGAATACTGTGCGACAGGTGCAAAGGTTTCTTCATAATCAATCCCCTCCATCTGTGAGAAGCCCTGGGCCACAAATATTGCCTTATACTTCTCAACACTCCCATCAACAACTTGATTTACCGTGTAAATCCATCTTGAACCTACCACAGATTTATCAACCGGCCTTAGAACAATTTCCCAAGCACTTTTTTTGATAATGGAGTCATACTCCACCATTGCACACACGATAATTATGGGGTGTTTCTATGTACCCTATAAATATCCCAACTTCAGCAGTCGGCTCCAACTTCTTCCTGGCGTTCTTGGTCACATGCACATAAAAATATGAGCCAAAAATCTTAAAGTGAGAAACATCTAGTTTCTTGCCAGTAAAAACTTCTTCAGGTGTACTCATGCCAAGTACTCTATGAGGACAACGATTTTGCACATAAACCATAATGTTGCATGCTTCCACCCACAAGTGCATTGGTAGGCCCTGATCATGCAACATAGCTCGTGCAACACCCACGATCGTTTTGTTCTTCCTCTCCGCGACCCCATTCTGCTGTGGGTTATGAGGCGCTATGAGTTCTCTCCGAATTCCTTCTTTGCTACATAAGTCTTTGAATTTGATCGAGATATATTCACCACCATTATCTCTCCACAGAGTCTTCACTTTATTCCCCGACTCTTTCTCCACCAATGCTTTAAACTCTTATAACTTTGAGAAAGTTTGATCCTTCTTTTGCATGAAGAAGATCCATCATCTACGAGAATAGTCATCAATAAAAATAACATAATACCTATGTTTTGTTTGAAGCAACCAAGAATGGTCCACACACGTCTGTGTGAATTCTCTCCAGGATCACTGAAGCACAGTTCTCCTTTTCATGAAAGGTGGTCTTCACAAACTTACCCATAGTACATCCCTTGCACTGATCTAACTGTGCAAGTGTACCCTTGGGAAGTCTAGTAGAAATCTGCTGCAAAATCTTCAGGGTGCCATGGTGAAGATGGCCCAATTGCCTGTGCCATAATTCGCCCTCATCCCAGCTCACCACTTCTTCTGCTTTTCCCACCATTGCATCGCAACCATCTACCTTGAGCTTGTAGATATTCTTAACTTGAATCCCTATCTTCTTGGTTTGACCCGTTGTTTTATGTCACAGGAAAGATTTTCCATCGCTGAAAACAACGTCATAACCTCTGTCCTCCAACATCGCGACTGAGACCAAGTTCTTCTTTAGACTTGGAACATGCATAACATATTTCAAAAGAAATGGTTTACCTGACTCCCTCTCAAAGGTAATGGTACCAATGCCAGTCGCACTTTATCGTATATCGTCGCCCATCTCTATATGCATTTGGAGATCTTTCTCCTCCAAGTCATTGAAATGCTCCTTATCTCCCGTCATGTGGAAGGAAGCACCACATTCAAGAAACCACACTGATCCCATTGCACTTGAAACCAAGCATGTGATCAAAGAAAAATCAATTTCAAATTGCGAGGCAAGGGCCTCACCAACTGCAGCTCCAGTAGCCTTCTTTTTCTGTGGGCAGTTAGTGGCGAGATTCCCATGTTCGTGACAGTGAAAACACTTCACCTTGGACAAATCCAACTTCTTGCCTTTAGCCTTGGATTTTGAGTGGAATTTCTTCCCCCTTCCCTTTCCTTGCTTTGGCATCCAAAGAAAAATCCTCTTCATTATCATGCTTTGATGAAGATCCATCCCTGGTGTTCCGCCCGAACTCCTCCTACGCTAGATTCGACCACAATCGTTCCCAACCCGGAAGTTTTTCCCATCCATTGACAGAGCCTTGATAACTATGCCAACTCTTAGGAAGTCCCAATAGATCCAAGCTCACCAAATCATCAGCAGCAACCATGATTCCCACACTCCCCAGTTCATCCCAACATTGGACAAAATTTGTGAGATACTTTGGAATACTGTCGCCCTTCTCCATCTTGATTTTTCTGAGTTTATCCTTCAGTGCCAATTTCCTATGGCCGCTGTTGCTTTGGAAAAGATCTGTCAAAGCCTTCCACATTGAAAATGGAGTGGCTTTCTCGTGAAGGCTTGAGACAATATGGTCTCTCACACCTTCCAACAGAATCCTTCTCGTCTTCGCCACTTTCTTTTGCTGAGCATCAAGTAATGCAACATCCGTCGAAGTGGGTTTAGGAACATCACTATCAATGAATTCCTTCAAGCCATTATCTTCAAGCACCACCTCCATCCTATCCTTCCATGCAATGTAGTTCAAGCTTCCCTCGAGTGCATACTCTAACCGCAAACCATTGAAATCTATTTCGATGTTTACTCAAATGTCGCACCAAGAAATTCTTGCAGCAAATTCGAATTGTTTCCACCAACAAAAAACTCAGCTACTGCTTCAATATTTCAATCTTCTTTGCTCTAATACCATGTAGAAATTTTAATAATACTGAGATGTATTTCCGGAATCTCCTAATCTAAAAATTATATCCACTGTTAAATACATAATCCTTCTACTTAAATTCTTTGCGGAAATTTAATCTCCAATTGCAAACACATGAAGAAAAATCAATCGCACATAACAATATGTTTTTACTGGGAAAGCATAAAGCTAAAAAACCCCAACTATCATATGTTATGTATATCATGGATCATGAAACAATCTCATACAAAGCTCTGCTCCAAGAGCTCTCAGTAGAATATACAATCGTCTCACACTGTCATACAAAAATTGGATCACACATGCACCAATTTACTGCCTCCTGACAGCTTGCCTCCACTGCGCAATCCCTGATGAAGAAGATCCCTAAATGAATTTGATCTTTCCTTGCCTTGCCTTGACTGCGTAATCCTCATTGGCATCTCCAATGTGTGTGTAGTTGCATTGAATGCACCACTATAGTCACAACTGATAGTCAACCAGACCCTTTCACCTATCTCTCCACTGGGTTTCCATTGGATCTAACATGCATGTAGTTAATAGTAGTATTTCTTCAGTTGCATGTGAGACCACTGCTTGTGAATTAATTTAATATTTAATTCATTGATATCTCACTAGTGTATCATTAGTTACAACTAGCAAAACTGACTTTAAGTCACTTAACTGAGTTAAACTAAATAACAACTCACATAACTACTCTTCCAACTCTGTTACAACTTTGTATCACTCAGTTACAACGAAGTCCACTTTGCATGTCTCACCAACCAACCTTGGAACTCATAATTCCTTCAATCATGGTTTGCCACATTAGTTAACTGAAATCAATTGCTTCAAGAGAATATATTATTATTTATTGTTTGATTATTACTAAGGGCTAATAATAATCGAAATGCATTCTATTTTTATACATGCGATCTATAAATAGACTTCACCCATGCATCTAAAAATAGAAACTCATCTATAAACAGAATTTTCTCAACCATCTATAAATATACTCCTGCTATAATTAGATTTTGTTCAACATTCTAAAAATAGACATACACCTAAAAATAGCCTGTGGGCCCCACCTAGTGTAGGTGCTTATTTTTCACTAGGATCATCATCTTGTTGAATCGTAACAGATCAGTGCTGCTCTCATCTGGTATATGTTGATTCCTGTTCCTACAGGACATTAAATCAAGTGTATGTTAGAACATACATAGACATGTAAATCACAACAATATACCATAACCATCCTCCCTTTCATGGAGGTGGCAATCACACATGGATACAATAATCATCCTCCGTCTGATGGAGGTGTCATTCACAAGCCTAAGATTGTCTCGAACAACTGCACTGTCTCAATAAATAGATAAATGATCGTCCCAACTATACTTATTTGGGATTCTCTATCATCATAGTGTATCCATGTCTTATCCAAATCATGCTCGATCAACTCTCTAAGGAGCTTCTACATCATGCCTCATAGCTAGCCTTGCTAGCAACATTGTATCTGACCTCGGTCATGCTATGGACCTCTCATCCAAGATATCACGTAAGATCTCATACTAAGGAAACATACAATTGTTCTCATCAACACTAATTCCAAACATCATCAGTTCGTTCATGTAGCTACATATCACGGGAGAATTATCTCAACCTTTAAGATTAAAATAAATAAAAGATTTTTGGTGGAAATTATGAGTGAAGTAGCTCAATCATGAGTTTAATCATGTTCTATACATATCATATATGGATGAATGTTTAAAACGAAACAACAATTCTTCAACCAATTAATAAATGCCATGTAATGTTCAATCAAAATTTGAACTTTAAATCAGAGTGTCCAAGGATTTACAAAGACATTTTAACAGTCTTGCAATATGGAGTTTCTTTCCCAAATTCTAGAAATTAATTCATCATTCCATGAGCCATATCCCTCTTACTTATATTTTCAAAGGCTCATCACCTATCAAGGATAGACTATCAATATGTATAATCAAATCCATAACAAAAATCATGGCCATACCTTGGAACTAATTATCCTGACTTCACCAGATAACTTTCAAATATAGAAAAATTTGAATTGAGGAGCTTGCATCACGCAATGCTCTCTATGAGCATAATTCCTTACCATGCCAACATAAACGACCTTACAAAAATCAAGGTTGTGTCAACAAAATCATCTAATCAAAGTTTAGAAGTCAGTCAAAACTATTATCAAAGACATTGATTTCATTGATCAATTATTTCAACCAAAGACAGGTAGGGCACATATAAAGTCTTGACTTCATTTCGTGTCAATCTCTCAAGTCTGACATTTAACTTGTAATTACAAGCCATTTCTGTCACCAGATGCAAGTTAAGTCATGCATGTTCATACTAAGTCACAACACCCATTGTGCTAGGAATAAGGAGGCCAATATAGAACCATACGTCTGTATACTCACATATGACACTGTAGGTCACTATGACCACATAGAATTTTCATTTGGGAAAACAAATATCACCAGATCAAATCATGTGAAATAAAAATATGCAATCATGGTAAGATCTATAATTCTAGACATATCTCAAACATTAAGCATTATGTCAAAATAACTAAACAAATTTTATCAATATGAATCAGCCCAAAAAATGACGCACAATACTCAATCATAATGACATATCCATATGAATGTCTCAGTTACCTGCACACACAAGTTCGGTTCAAGCATACAAACTTTCCCTGCTGAAAAATATTACTAGCATCTGACATCTTCCAAGTGACCATATGATTTCATGCTTAATTCCAGCAATTCCAGAAACCAGTTAACAATTACAAGAAAAATCAAAGATCTATGAATTCAGAGTATAGATTTAATTAATTGTACAAAATTTCAATTATGTGTTTATCAGGCATAGTCACATTTATGATCCTTCCTTTGCGAGAATGAGGATCATACCGCTGGTGTAGATCAACAATGTCAAACACTCTTAAAGCAACATGAGTAATAATATTTTAGGAGAGTGATTCTCCCTCTGAATGAGAATTTAATTCATTCATGTCATCAACCTGTCTTGCATGGAGTCTTGTAACAACAAGTTTGTTAGATCATAAACACATATCTATCATGATCATCAATCTTTCATCAAGGGTTGGACTTGAAAGACCAGGGCAACAGACTGATGTGATAACACAATCTTATGATCCCAATAACAATACATCAATTTAGAGCATTTAATTTCACTGCATGCTATAACTGCAGATTGTCAAATATCTGAAACATAAATCTTATAGATATGCTTCTATCTTCACGATTTACAATACCATGCATATCATAATCAATAAGATAGATTATTCAACATACCAACAAAGTGAAATCACTATTTTTCCATGAGCTTCCATCATGTTTGTCACAAGAATTATCAATGTCATATAAGTGAAGTAACCTCCTATAAGAAATCCAACAAATATTATGAATATCACGAGTCAAGAATACCATCCACTAGAGTCAGAATCAGGATCTAAAAAAAAGAAGATGTTGGCCACACATCAAGTTATGCCACTATATCCAAAATCAACAATCACATCAAGTACTCTTGCATTATCAAGCATATCATCACGATCAAAACATTGAATACCAGGTGCACCATTTCATTATAGGAAACATAAATCCCAATCACTCTTATATGAATGCATGAGCCATCTCAATATACCGTAGGGCTTACCTAGCCATCCAATGTTGTAGCTGAATTATAAAATTAAAATAATATACCATGCCTGCCTTGTGGTATTACTTGTGCATGTTCACATAGTAAACGTGTAGTGCTCAAGTGCCTCTTTACCTTTTCTAGATCTAACCATCTTTCCTTTTCCAAATCTAGCCATCTTTCCCGCATTTCCAGATCTAGCCATATTTCCTGCATTTCCAAAGATCCTCAAGAGGGATCTACTCAACACATCTTATCCCAGAGGTTAGACATATCCAGGTGTTCGAATATACATGCAGGAAGTAACGACTAGAAACACTAATCATAGAAATCAAATCCATAAGAGTAAACACGAGTAAGGTTATAAGTCAAGGAATACTTATCTTCAATGAGAGATTATCCTCTCCCTCTCAAACCAACCTTCGAGAGGCACCCATAGGCCATAAAAAAATGTTGCATTCAATCAAAAACCTTATCAATAACTAGGTCATCTGTCAAATCGATCCCAAGTACTTAAGCTTCGTTACAAAGGCAATGCGAGGGTTTCATACACCGAATCTCAAGACTTTACCATAAACGAGGGTTTCTATCAAACCCTTATCCACTAACTTCCTAGGATTTTCTTCATACCCTAGAATTATTTTAGGTTTCCACCATCCTCTGCTTGCTTCCATAAAAGTGTCTCCTTGGGGGTGATCTCCATGGATTTTCTTCAACCAACTCCGATACCATGTTATTTTTTGATAAAGCTACATTGTTCTTTACTTTGATAGTTACAATTTTTCAATAACATGTTAAGTTCACCCCAAATAATTATACCATTGTACAAATTTATATTATTAACCATTAGAATATGAAACTATGCAGAAATAACAATACCACCACCATCATCATCTAAGCAGCGGAAAGTAAAATATCAAAGGAAGAGAAGCATGAACACATAGAGACACCAGGATTGGTCCGAGACCAGGGAAAAAATTACTATGGGGAAAACCCTTGAAAATTATTCTTCTTACATCTTCATCAAATGATTCAACAACAAGAGTATAATGATCCACATATATATATCTTTACGATGCAAAAAAAAAACTAGCATACATGCAATAAAACCATAACCATACTTCTGCATGAAGGAGCTTGAGTGTGAGAACTGAAATGCAATGGCACTGGTTGTAGCAAAATGATGAATATGGTTGATACTGAATGAGGATTGTAGAAACATCTTATAGCAGAAAAAACAAATCTGATCTACAGATCAACAAACCCATAATACCAAAACACAGATCTGATAGATCACCAAGTGATCTTAACTTTGAATTCCTAGATCTTAATCTAGGAGGCTGTCAATGATTGTTTTGACGCAGCTGTGACTGTGTGATAGACGAGTCATGATATTGCACAAGAAACTGAATGTGAAGCACATTAGATATGCCTAGTAATTCTCTGAGCCATGGACTTAATACGCTCAACCCACATCTTTGGGATCCTTGGTCGCTACCAAGACACTTTGTGTCTGCGAATCTACTTTAGATAATCTCGATCTGACCTTAGAAGCTTGGTTGTGCCCTTAACAAGTTGTGCCAATGGCTCTGGGGTCCTTGGACACGGGCATAACACATCCATACTACTACTCTACTCAACTAGGCCACTATCTTAGCTCTTCCTTCCCGCGGTTCTGCTTCAGATCACTCGATCCGATGCAAGATCATGTATGTGATCCTGACCCTTTGCGCGAGCTGCTCCTGATGTACCTATGCGATCCAGAAACATATAAGACAAACCAAAACCAAAATAGCATGGAGGAGATCTCATGATAAATGTGCGCAAATGAACTTGGGGTCGCTTCTATTTATAACTTTGTGAGGGACCGCTTGGGGCTTTGACCATAGCAACATGCAGTTAGGACGATCCATAAAATAATAAAATAATTCATAAATTAACTTCTGCTTAACCGATTAGGGAGATCTATAGGTAGATTTTGGTCCTCTCGAAAATAGGAATCTAATTAAATTATTATCTCAATCATCTGAGCTTTCCAATGTGGAATTTGACCCTAATTGTAAAAAATAATATCCATATGCTCCGCAACATTTGGAGAAGAAAGACAATATTTTCGCAAAAATGGATAGAGTTCAGTTGAGACTCCACCAGCAAAACTACATGCATCTTCAAGAAAAGTCGATCAATACTATTGCTACATATAATTGACTGTATAATGATTTTGATACTCCAACACAAAAGCATGTGATTCCTTTGATTGGCACACCTAATAAATTAGAGGCAGGGAGACCATCTTCTCAGATATTGTTGAAAATGGCACCAAGAAAGATTATAACTTAATTTCCCTAGAATTAAATTAGAAGAAAATTATAATTCCACATCACATGAAATTTTTTATGAGTTTGACTTAGTTAGTTTAGTTAATTCGATTTGAGGGTCTAACTTGAGTCATATAGAGTGGTTTATACTTTATAGGAGCCTTGGTTGATTTTTTTTTGAGTTGTAATAAATTAATTCAGTTTAATTGAGTTAAAGTTAGTTAACCTAGTTCCAATTGTTGGAGGAACTAGTAGGATGTCTAACAATGGAGAGCAACTTTAGTGTTCAACCAGTTAACCAATAAATAAACCATAAACAACTCATGCATGTGTGATCTATGAGTTTCCCAGCTGAGATTGGAGTTTAAAGGAAGTGTACTATAAGTTGTATAATTATCCAATTTGTACAGGTGGTACATGCAGTTAGAGGAAGGCCTATGATGTATTGCGTATTTGTGGATGAGGAATTTCCCTAATTTATAGGAAATAATTCCCAAGGAAACAACGTAAGGAAATAAAGACTTGGGAAAGGAAAAAATTGGCTAAGTATTGGCCTAGGCTTGTCTAGGAAGTAGTGAGATAGATAGAGATAGTGAAGAGGTTTCTCGGGCTTGAGAAAAGCATTGTAATCTTCTCGTATTTTATGACTAATGCAATATACAGATAGCGTGGGTTTTTAGCTATGGCTTTCCCCATGAAATCATTGTGTAATGTGTTGATTGCATTCTTTCTCTTGTATTCTTATTGATTTCACGATCGTTAATTGTTTTCGCAGTTGGTAGAGTATATTCAAGTCTATTGTTTTAGTAAATTAAAATTAGCTGTTTGAATCTTCAAGGAATTTCACATGGTAGATGAAATGACTATAGAAGAGAAGAATACAAAATTATATTTGCAGGAGGAACGAGTTTTGTAGATCTATTCTTCAGAGTTATTAGCAGGATCAGGAAGACATTCTGTGGTCTAAGGCTCCAGTATGCTCTTGAGGGTAGCTCAAACTAAATTTTTTGGAAGGAACGGATGGAAGCATTCATGGAGGATAATGGGTTGAAGGAATACATTGATAGCAATGTTATGAAACCAACAACTCCAGATGCACAAAATCTAGCAGAATGGAAGAAGAATGTAGACAAGACAAGAAGGATATTATTGGAAGGAGTTCGAGATGATACTGTCTCAAACTTGCATGGGAAGGAGACTGCGTATGCAATGTGGAAAGCCTTGACAGAATTGTTTCAGAATAAAAATGACCACATGAAGCTGGGACTGAAGGACAAGCTTCGGAAAATCAAGATGGAAAAGGGCGACACAATACCACAATACTTGATCAAGTTCACCCAATTTCAGGATGAGCTTGCGAGTGTTGGTATTACAATTGATTTGGTCAGACTAGCACTTCTAGGCCTTCCCAAGAGCTGACACAACTACCAAGATTCGGTAAATGGGAGGGAGAAGCTACCAGAGTGGGAGCGTTTGAGGTCCAACTTGGTGCAAGAATATATAAGGCAGAACACCAGAGATGGAACCTCATCCAAGAATGATGATGAGGAGATCCATTTCTTGTCTAGAAAGGAAAAGAAATGGAAAGGGAAGAAAACCAAATCCAAAGGAGATTCCAGTTAGACGGGAAAGAAGAAGGACTTGTCAAATATTAAATGTTTTCACTGTCATGAGCTGGGACACTATGCCACGAATTTTCCGCACAAGAAGGCCGACAAGAAGCCCTTAGGAGGAGCAACAGGTGAATCTCTTGCTTCACAATTCAAGCTAGATTTTACACTCATTGCATGCATGGTGACATCGATTATGGGTTGTGCATGGTATCTGGATAGTGGAGCCTCATTCCATATGACCGACAATAAATAATTCTTTAGCGACTTGGAGGAGAAGGACCTCGAGATGCATATAGAGATGGGAGATGATGGAAGGTATAACACGACCAACATTGGTACTGTTAATTTTCATAGGGAGTCTGGTTCTCCTCTCACATTAAAATATGTCAAGTATGTTCCGGTTCTGAAGAAGAATTTAGTTTTAGTTGCTATGTTGGAATATTGTGGCTATGATGTGATATTTAGAAAATAAAAGGCTTTCCTTCGTCACATATCCACAAGAAAAGTGAAGAGGATCAAGTTTCGATTGAAGAACCTATACAAATTGGATGGATGTGCTGCCTTGAGAATAAGAAGCAGAGAATGTTCAAAGCTGAGACATCGGTGAATTATGACATAGGCAACTTTTCCATTTGCACCATGGATCTTTGAAGATCCTGCAATATATTTCTACAGGACTTCCCAAGGGTGCAATAGAACAGTGAGATACATACAAAGAGTGTACATTGGGGAAGTACACCAAAGCCACCTTTCATGATAAGGACAGTCAAGCGCAAGTGATCCTTGAAAGAGTTCACTCAGATGTATGTGGACCATTCTTGATAGCCTCCATGACCAAGCACATGTATTATGTTACATTTGTAGATGATTTCTCACGTAAGTGCTAGATATTATTCATGTATAAGAAAAACCAGACATTCTCAAAATTTTGTGAATTGAAAGCACTTGTTGAGAAAGACACAGGTAGGAAAGTGAAGGATCTCATGAGAAATAATGATGGAGAATATGTGTCGAATTAGTTCAAGAACTTATGTGCGTTAGAAGGAATACTAAGAGAGTTAATAGCAACCCATAACCCACAAAAAAATGGGGTTGTTGAAAGGAATAGAAGGAATATTGTGGGACTGGTAAGGGCGATGTTGCATGACTAGGGCCTACCGTTGCACTTGTGGGTTGAAGCATGCAACACAACAGTATATGTGCATAACAAGAGTCCTCATCATATTATCAATATGAGTACACCAAAAGAAGCTTTTTCAGGTAAGAAACCAAATGTGGCAAACTTCAGAATATTTGGTTCATCAGTTTACTGTCATGTTTCCAAGGATGCAAGGAAAAATCTAGAACAAACATCAGAGTTGGGAATATTGTGGGGTAGACTGATACACCTCACAACTATCGAGTGTACCTTCCATATCACAAGATGAAAATTGTTCATAGAGATGTGAGGTTCGATGAAGAGAATTCCATGAGATGTTCCCTTGAGATGAAGCTTAATTTTCATGCAGTTGGGATTATTTTAGCTCCAAAGGAAGAACCTCAGGATGTTGTGGAGAAGCCACAAGCAGAGGAGCAGAGAGTGGAAGCTCCTACTCATGTAGGAACATCCAGAGAAGGAATGAAGCACACAAGAGAGGCCAAAATATTTATGCACGATGCTAGATAGAATGTGGGAGCACACACATCACAACGCAAGCAGAGGAGGTCACCATATCGGTACAATGGCTACATGGCTATGATGAGAGAGAGTGTAGAGACAGATCCTTCCTCATTCAAGGAAGCAGTGCAACAACTAGTATGGGTTGATTCCATGGTATAGGAATATGATTCCATTATCAGGAACACTGCTTGGGAAGTTGTCCCAATTCTAGAGGACAAGTTAGTGGTATGTTCCAGGTGGATCGACAAGGTGAAGCAAGCAGTAGATGGGAATGTCGAGAAACATAAGGCCATATTTTTGGCCAAGGGGTTATCTTAGGTGGAGGGAATTTATTACGAGGATATCTTTGCTCCAGTAGAAAGGTACCATTCAGTCATATATATTATAGAATTTTCAGCGCAAACGGAATGGAAGATACATCAGATGGATGTGAAGACAACCTTCCTCAACAGAGTGATTGAGGAAGAGGTGTACATAGAGTAGCTGAAAGGATTTGAGACATTCAAAAGAGATTCGCATGTGTGCAGACTCAAGCGAGCGCTATGAAAAGAGGATTTGGCTAGAGAATTCGAGATGAAAGACATGGGGCTCATGCATTATTTCCTTAGTTTGGAAATTTGGCAAGGAGATAGGGAACTACTTTATCTCAGGGAAAGTATGCCAAAAATATACTAAATAAGTTTCAGATGGAGAGTAGAAAACCCCTGGAGACTCCTCTAGCAGGGAATTATAGGAAGGAAGATGCTACTTCAAGCGAAGTGGTAGAGTCTACCATTTATAGGAACCTTGTGGGTTCACTTATGTACTTGGTGAACACATGCCCAGACATGTGTTTTGCAGTTAAACAACTTACTTATGTAGTGGTTAAGGAAACTAAACTTGTGTTGAGATACCTTAATGACACCACTCTGTTTGGTCTTTGGTACAAAAATATAAAGGGAGTGAATATTCAAGGCTTCACCGATGTAAGTTGGGCAGGGATTCCATCAGATAGGAAGATCACATCAGGGGGAATCTTCAGCATCTTGTCAACAACAATTTCTTGGTGTAGCAGGAAGTAGATATCAATTGCACTCATTTAAGAAAAAGTAGAGTACATGGCTACGAGTCAATCATCTTGTGAGGCTATCTAGATGAGGAAGATCCTTGTTGGATTAATTGGTCAACAGATGGATCCTACAGTGCTTTATTGTGACAATCAAAGTTGTATCAAACTCTCTGAGAATCCATATTTTCATGATCGGTCCAAGCATATCGACATCCGGTACCACCATCTACGAGATTCTTTACAGAGGCAGATCATGTTGCTAGAGTAAATCCCTATAGAGGAACTGTAGAAACTATATCCAAAGGGATTCAATCTAATATTATAATGTACTAAAACAAGATACTGAATCCTTCTAAAATTTCCGGAAACAAAATACGATCGCACAATCACATAACAAGTAAGAGAAAGAGACAATCAATCACATAACACAAGATGTATTTGGGAAAATCAAAGGCTCAAAATCCCCTATCTCTATATTGCATATGGTCAAGATCATGAAACAATACAATGCTCTTTCTTCACTGAGAAACTTCCTGCACTCTGCTGACTGTCTCACTCTGATATAGCTCGGATCTGGCTTGCAATCAAAGAAAGTTTGGTCCAATATTTAACCTGTTGCTTGACTCTGCATGACTTGCCTTCCTCATGCATTATTGGGATAATTGATCCCCTATTAATTAGTAAAATACCAATTAATGATTGTGAAATCCTTCAAGGCCTTCCCAATGACCTCATGCATGACCTGTACAATTTTATAATAATACAATTGATAGATCTGTTCCCTTTAACCTCATTCTCAACTAGGTCTTCCTTAGAACTGCCATGCAACAAATATTTATAGCGAATTAACAGTTAACTGATTTATCACTCCTTGTGAATTAAATCAGAGTTAATTCACTGGACCTATCATTAGCTCATCTCTCAGTTAGAACTAATTAAACTGATTTTAACTCAATTAATTGATTTAACAAATCACAACTCACAATTAACTGTAACTAGACCCCCTAAAAATAGGGAAATCCTCTACATGCCTCCTTTTTGACCTCTAACTCAAATTTTCTAAGATAAGTACGTCTTCTTGACTCATTTATCTAATACAAGTTGTCATGAGATGAAATTACAATTTTTCTTCCAATTTAATTATGGGAAAATTAAATTAGAAGCCTCATATGGTGCAATTTCTGGGTGCCATTTCTTGGATTCCATTTATGGTTTCCATTTTCAATGTTTCTTGTTTCCAATTTCAGCACTCCCTCTTACCAAGAAAGGAATTCAATCTATCCCGATCTGGTACCTTTTATTCTGCATGCAACACTTCTCTAGTGTTGTTTGCTCCTGTAACTCCTGAAACTGAATAGCCTAAAAAAAAACCGAATCAATATGATGCATCTTTCATCATAGTCTCTGACTGTTGCTAGCTACTGCACTATCTACTGGAAACTCTATGCTGCTGATGATTGCATCTGTGCCCTATGCACTGCTCCCAACTCCGATCTGCGCTCTAGTATCTGACATATGTTACTATGTTTTCTATCTTCTTGACATTTGATTGCATCAATCCTACTGATCATTAATGTTACTGTGTACTATGGGATCCTCGTAGCCAGGTCCGATCCATGATACAAGCCATCTCAATGTATCCTGCTCAAACTTCTTCTCTTGGGATTATGTCTGCACATCAACCCACCTCTCACCTGGAGGTGTGGCTGCATGTGCTCCCTTTGCCCATTTGGCTCGAAATATCCCCCTTATGTAGGTCTCTGCTTGAGTGGATGCCTCCACTCGGTCTCCTCTCTACTTCTCCAATTATGGATGCCCCACAACCTTCTGAGACTGCTTCTGAGGTTGCAAGTTGAGAGGTAATTTTTGCTCTCTCTCAACCACCAAGTGCTTCTCATACTCTTAATTCCATAAATAATGATATTAATATAATAAATAAAAACTTCATTATTAATGATAATAGGGTGGACGATATTTCTAATAAATCGATTGATAATAATGGGAGTATTGAAAGCCATAATAATATTAATAGTAATATTAAAAATAGTGTTCTCCTTGGTTATGATTATAATAATAATGATGTTAATAAATGTATTAAAAATAATAATATCAATCATAATAAAAATAGCTATAATAAATTCAATGTTAATGATTATAAAAACAATAATAGTAATATTAATTCTTTCTCTTCTCCTTCAAATAAGACTGTTTTCAATTTATCTAGTTTTTCTTTTGATCAGCATGTCTTTAGCTTGTTAGAGAAAGGTCTTAATTTTGCTCTTGCTCCTAAGAAAATCCTTGATCTAGACATAATTTGTGATATTGAATATGGGATTAGGGATTTACCTGATACTACTAAAGACATTATCAGGCAAGATTGTGCCATGATCCTTAGAAAAGCTAAACCCCCTAAGAGCAACATCAGCAAACTTGAGTTTGAGGCTCTTAAATCCTTAAACAACAACCCTAACATTGTTGTTCTTAAAGCTGATAAGGGAGGTGCTACGGTGATTTTAGACAAAGATGATTATCGTAATAAGATGTTGGATCACCTTCTTAATAGTGGGAGCTACAAGAAGCTTGACAAAAATCCCATAAAAAAAGTTTCAAAAGCGGTTGCTTTGGCTATAAAATCGAGTAGCACTATTGGATCTTTAAGCAAAAAGCTTATTGAGAGTAACCCCCTCACTCCAAGGATCTATGGTCTTCCTAAGATTCATAAGGATGGAGTTCCCCTTCGCCCTATTGTTAACACCATAGGAGGTCCGACTTATCTACTCGCTAAATTTCTTGCCACTAAGCTTAAACCGCTTGTGGGTCAGACCTCTTCTTTTGTTAAAGACTCTTGTTCTTTTATTAATGAATTAAAATACTTGAGGTTAGATAGTGGTGATAGGTTTGTTAGTTTTGATGTTGTTTCTTTATATACTTGCATCCCCATTAAGGACGCTGTTGATGTCGTTTCTCAGATCACTGATCCTGATACTGCTCATCTTGTTGAAATTTGTCTTACCTCGACTTTCTTTAGTTTTGAGGGTGAATTCTTTGAACAGACTTGTGGGGTGGCCATGGGTTCCCCCCTTTCTCCTGTGGTTGCTAATCTTTTCATGGAAGACTTCGAATCTAGAGCCCTTTCCTCCTCCCTTTTTCAACCTAAGCTTTGGAAAAGGTTTGTTGATGACACCTGTGTTGTTTGGCCTCATGGCAAGGAGAATTTGGACCTTTTCTTCCAGCATCTTAATGATCAATCTGACTTCATTAAGTTCACCATGGAATTTGAAGACGATGGTAGCTTGCCTTTTCTTGATGTCCTCATTTCTAGGAATGAAGATGGTTCTTTCTCTCATCAAGTTTTTAGAAAGAAGACTCACACCGAGCAGTATTTACATGCTAGTTCTCACCATTTCCCTGCTCAGAAGCTTGGGGTTCTCAGCACCCTAGCTACCAGAGCCTTTAGAATCTCTGATGAACACCACTTTGAAGATGAAAAGGATCATCTCTTAAAACTTTTTAATAAAAATTGTTATAGCAAGAGTCATTGTCTTAAAGCGTTTCAAAGAGCTGAAAAGGGTCCCAGAGTTAAGAAAGATCCTTGCGATAGGTTATCTAGAGTTCACCTTCCGTTTATCCAAGGTACTACAGATAAAATTGCAAGGATCCTAAAGAAACATAATGTTTCCTCAACCTTCAAACCCTCCCGTACCATTCGGAATTCACTTAGATCGGTTAAGGACCCGATTTGCCCTAAGGATGGTAAGGGTGTTTACCTGATTCCTTGCTCGTGTGGGACTCCTTACATTGGTGAAACAGATCGATCTATTAATCAAAGGATTCATGAACATGTCGCTGACCTTAAGCATAATAGATCACGCTCCTCGGCTTTAGCTGAGCATGTTGAGAAGACCAATCATCATATTTGCATTGAGGATGCTAAGGTTATTGCGAGGATTGACCATTTCCACCACCGCAAATTGAGAGAAACCTTGGAAATCGAAAAGAGACCGGTTAACCTCAACAGGGACGATGGGTGGTTAGTTAGCAGATGTTGGATTCCTGCTCTTCATTCCTAGTTTTTTTTTTTTTTTCCTATATATATATATATATTTTTAATTATTATTATTATTATTATATATATATAATTTTTTTATTTATTTTTATTTTTATTTATTTTTATTATGCTTGTTTATTTTTAATTTTATGGTTTTTATTATATATCATATTATTATAATTTAATTTTTAATACTCTAAATATTATATATATATATATATATTTATTTACTTATTTTTATTTGTATTTTTATATTTTTTGTAATTTTTTTTTTTTTTTTAAAGTTATTTTTATTTTTATTTAGTTTTATCATTTTGGTTGATATTTTAACTTTTAATCTTTTATTAGAAAGAATAGAATAAAATAAATATATTAATTATTATTCTAAAAATTAAAATAAAAATAAAAATAAAAATTTTTATTCTTCAAGAAAATATTGGTTAATTTTATTTTATTAAGAATAAAAATAAATAACATTCCTATTATAAACATTACACACTTAATAATAAATTAAATAGTTTATCATTATTTTATATTTTTTGATTTCAATTCCTAGGTTTAGTCAAACTAGCCGTTATTTTACAAACGGGTAGTTAGAGATTTTTATAGTTTTATATTTTAAAAAAATAATAATAAAATAAAATAAAATAAAAATATTAATATTAATATTAATATTTTTGTACATTTATCTATTTATTTTTATTTTTAAAATTTATGATATAATTTTTAAAATAAATTATCACTATTTATTTATTTTCTTATTTGTTTTTATTTGTATATTTGATTTAATTTAATTTTAATGTATTTTATTAGTTATTTTTATTTTATTTTCAATTCTATTTGGTTTTATTATTTAGGTTGATATTTTATATTTTAATCTTAAATATAAAATTAAAAAACAAAACAAAATAAATAAATAAATAAATAAGAAATCATTTTTTTTTCCTTGATTTAGTCAAACTAGCCGTTATCTTACAAATGGCTAGTTGAAGATTTTCTTATCTATTTAATTGGGTTATCTGATCAGTTTCTTCATCTTGTCCTGATGATGAACCACACTGGCTGGTTCGAAACGCGTCGACCAAAATTATCTGATGTGATTTTTACCGAAAGATTTTCTCACAATTTATGGATCACAGAAGCCAAATTCCTAATAGCGTACATGTTATCGACTCTTACACATATCTGTTTCACCCGTCCTGTGGCTATGTGTCTAAGGAACACCTTTCCTTTTATAAATATGACATCATAACCATGGTCTTCTAATACCACTATGGAGAAAAGATTATTCTTTAGTGTTGGAACATACAAAACATCTTTCAGTTTGAGAGGGGAGGCAGACTCCCTCTGAAAGGTAACTGTACCTATTCTGGTCACATTATACCTCCTGTCATCTCCAAACTTTATGTTTTGCTGGAGGTCCTTATCCTCAAAGTCACTAAAGAGATCTCTATTGCCCATCATATGGAACGAGGCACTGCTGTCTAGATACCACATGCATCCCATTACAGCGTTGTCCATGCATGCAATGAGAGTAAAATCAAGCTCTAATA